>CM061063.1:3375855-3481315 GCA_030762895.1 Sophora flavescens
CTCTGTATATACATCTTTGCATTTCCACCACAAAGACTAACTGTTACGTTGGGATCATTGGACTAAATTAGGTAAATACTCATGGCAAAAAACAATTCGAATCAAGCATTATGAGAAGTGTAACAAAATAATAAGTTTTAGAACTTAACCTACTCTAGGGTGACAAATCAACTTCGAGAAGGCATGTACCAAGGAAAAGCAAATACATAGATAGTTTAGGGTTGATAAATATAAAGCATTATTCAATACCAATGAGTATTGTTGCAGCCTCGCCCAGTCAATTTGACGCAATCAAGCGAACTTTCCAACGATATAAGCGACACCACTCTTCCTTGACAGGATTAGGTGACGTTAGGAGTATGTAGAACATTTGAAGTCGAGGGAAATCTTAGCGACATAAAAATTAAATAAATTAAGTTACAATTGCCAAACATTTGAACGTCGCGTAAGCAGCTAAGTAAACAGAACATACCGTCATCGTGGATTTTTAACTCTGGTTACGCAAGATAGTCTCCTGCAGCTTAAACGCATTACATAGGACCCACGATCCGTCTTTGCAATCGGCTTGTCTTGGGCACTATAAAAAATAAAATAGTAAATCAATATAGTTTTTTTATCTAATTGCGCATAAGTTTTTGCAAATATACCTGTATTCAATCCATTTAATGTTGGTTGCCTTTAACGCGGCAGACCTAAGCTCGAGTCTTTGAGATAAACTTGCAAACCCACTTAATCACAAAAATCAAACAGACTTCATTAAGAAACATATTTTCAATCATCACAAACACACGCATGCTCACGTATCGAACAGAATCATAGAAAATCAGAAATATAAAAACATGTTACAGACGAAATGCATTCTTTAATTCGTGGCGCATCCCTGTGGATCAACATACAAGGGATCCAGGATAGTAAAATAATCTCTTTATCATATTTATCGTTGACACGACCTAGATGATTCCTACAAAAATGTTGAGGATAACAAATCCTAAGCACCTCAACTTTTATGTAATTCATTATTGTGAATTAAGTCCTATAGGATGATCAACTCATCTTAACATTGCACGTACGCTAAACAAAATGGTTGATATTCTCTTTCTTTTAGTTGCAAACCGGTGAGCTAGATACATTGTCCTGTGAGTCCCTCCCCAAGTAGCCGTATGTATTTGTTTGGTGTGGGACAAGAACAGAACCTCCTCGTTATTACCTTTGAAGCAATAATTCTTCATACAAATACCTTCAATTAAAATATAAAAATGGATTACACCAATGACATACATCAATATTTAAATGGAAATACTAAAAAATATTGTACACTTTAAACCTGATTATTATTACCTCATATATGCTGGAAATAACGGAGGCGTATACCCATTCATGATTTACAACTTCTCTCGATATTTTCGGGATTGATATCCAATGAAACGACACTCAAAATATTTTCTTCCATCTCTACGTACAATTGGTCAAACATTGATATTCTTCGCTCATGTATCAAAGCTAAATTCAAATATTCCGTAGAAGTTGTAGCGGCAAACCACCGAGGTGGGGTTGGCCCCCAGTCAGCTTCCTTTTATTTTCCTCGGGTCGGAATTGACTTTTTGTATAACCGTACAATCAAGCCGCCCTTAGCTTTTATGGGTGCCTGAAATTCTAGCCTGGAAATACGCTTAGTGATCAACCAATGTAATGCATATATGCCGAGGCGGAAAAAGGGTGGAAAATGCACTTACAAATTACAACCACTTGAGATCAATTGCTTACGCCACATGGGTACTCTATAACAGACCCTCATCGTCATCACATCTCCATCAACGATATACCGGCAATGGCGCATCCCCTCGGGGCTGTAACATCAACTCCAACTTTCACATGGTTAAGGGGTACTGGTCCGTTGGTGCAAGAACACCCTACTATTGTATACTTTACCCATAGCAACCATACGATAGTTTGGGGTCGATAATATAGGGGCCGATAATGAGTTGACGCCTAATCCAATGATAGATGAATAAGCTGTGAATTAAGGCATCCAATTGAATGTATTTAATCGCTAATGCAATACTAGTGAAAAAAAGGCATGCATTACCTCCGAAGCCCGTCGACAGATGGTAGAGCGTAACCATTCTCGACGCTTGTCAATGCGGAATTAGCCCGCCTCCTCATCATCCTTTTGTTTCCAGTTTTTCTTCCAAAATGTTCAATCTATCGTAGAGTTGAGACACCAATGTCTCCCACTCTTTTTCGTTTCCGAGTTATTTCTTCCACCACCTTCTGGGTGGAAAGTAATCTTTTTGTGAGACGCCGAAACCCACACCCTAACACGCCTGTGGTTCTTCCTCGGGCACACCTATGGCTTTGGCAAGAATATCCTGGCACCAAAGTCTTCTATCTCTCTCCTCTACGTGCATCGTGACAGCTCCTCCTGACACATAGTTATCAGAAATGCAAATGTTAAAATTATTATATATTATCATGAAAATAACAATTGATAATGTAACGTTAGTCTACTAACACATTTATTCCACACGTATCTGCGTATTTTTGTTGCTTTTTCAATTACACCCGCCTTGTTCTCGCGGGCTTTCCTCCACACAATATGGCGTTTTAATTTTCTTTCTTAACTTCTGGCCTCCGCCTCCTGTATCTCAGATATTGAGATAATATAAATTAACTAAATGGGGCTTAAAAGTCATATTTACCATAAATGAAGTAATATATATATATATATATATATATATATATATATATATATATATACATACCAATTCATCCTCAATGTCAGCATACCCCCTTACGTGATGCTTTGTAAGGGCATGCAGGATCTAACGCCCCGTTGCGATTTTCTTCGTTTAATTTCTATTCTGATACATATAAGTAATATTAATACATGGTTAATGTCATATGTACGTATTGCTATAAAATTATAAGGACTAACGGATATTAAACATACCAGAATTTGAGCATCTCCGTCAGGTATCGGGTTATAAAATCTTTCCACTCATCCCTCGATATGTGGGATATTGTGATGGAGTCTCCTCATTGATATTCCCGTTGGCATCTCTTAGAAATTTTTAGTCAATCTAGTTCAATGCCCGGTGGTAGGCCGCCTTCCTAAGTACAAATTTTTCCTAGATTCATCAACATTAAAAGACATCTCGCAAAACAATATAAACAACGTGTCAAAGTAAGTATGTTTACATAGTTTACAATATAATTTATAAATTTTAACAATTACCCGTACATCACCCCTTATGCCTTTTTGGAAACCATCCAAAGCTTCATCCTTCCAATTAGAACAAATAATTGGGACCGCCTTGTCAACAAACTACCCAACGTAACTCTTCAATATTTTACCATTAGCACGAATAGGTTGGTCCAAAGAATTCCATTCAACCTAATAAAAATAATAAAGTAATTAAATCTAGATATCAAACAACATTATGAAATCCTTAGATTAGTAAGTAAATTACATCAAATTTTTGTCCTTTACTCTGGCGCGGATGACCGCCTTCATAATCAAATGGCCCACTACCTCACTGGCATCACTAGAATTACTTGAAGATGCCATTTACCTATAAAAATATTAGATACAAGTAAAACATCAATGGACATTAATATAACATTAATTGATGCAAAATATAAACAATCAGAATAACAAAATCAACACTAGCATTACCGCACATGCTAACTATAATATAAAAGGACGTAAAGTTCATTTAAACACAAACACTACATACATGTTTAAGTCAACCTTCTTTCTTTCATTTGATTGAGATTTGTTTGTCCTTTATTAGTACGAAATGGTGGATTGACCAAAAGCCCCTCATCATGATCATCTCTCATATACATACCATCATCCCTAGTTGGATCAATCTCAAGTGATCAGAATATCCCGGACGTAACGATCATCTTCAATATCAACATCTCGATGGTCTTGATCATCAACATTAATAATCATTGTTAGTCAAAAGAACAATGGACCTTTTCATACAACTGGATCGTGACATGAACAATTGCTGAGTTTGAGATGCTAATATAAAAGGCTCATCTTTATACCCCCCACCCTATTAAGATCCACCCGCATGAACCCCACTCATCAATCGAACAACGCTATTATTGTCAACCCACTTGCAACCAAACACACCAACCTTAAACTTTGTGTAATCCAACTCCCATATGCCTTCAATGACGCCCAAGTATGACATATTTCGCATATATCTATTTTTTTTGGCACTGAGATATGCATCGACCGAGCTACTAGAGTCACACCACTGTGTTTTGTATTCACCATCTGGTTCTTTTGTATAGAATGTGTACCCATTAATTTGATAATCGTGGTAAGAGAACACATGCAAACTTGGAACTTTACAACTATCTCAATCTATTTGAAACTCATATCATTTTCTTACCAATCGCATAAATGTGATCTCTTAGCCACGCTATAAAACAACGATTGTGTTCTCAGTTAGCCAATTTCGATTCTTATTTGGATACAAACTCTTACATGTCCTTGTGTTTTTCAACATATGGCTCAACCTCATCTGATTGTGCATAACTATAAGTGTGCTTGCTCCCATTCTATCCTTGTTATAGTCATTATTTCATTTCCAGAATCTCCTTTGCTTCCATCATTCTCCATGTGTGACTAGACTTTGGAGAAATATGTATTCATTGGATGTATTCGGACAGAATTCAATGTCCTTCTTCTTACAATATACCGCTCAACAATACAACCTTCCTGGTCGTGGATCGGCTTTTTCACATACCCTTTAATATCTTCATATAACGCTAACGGTGCACATCCATCTCATATAGTCGCTCACACAAGCTTGTGTCTCTCTAACAAGGTGAATGGTTGCTGAACCATTATGTCAAAGAATGAAGGTGGAAAGTACATCTCAAGCTCGTATAAAGTCACAACAATTTCTCTTGCAATGATGGCAACTTCCTGTGGTCAATCACTTTGCCGCAAATTGCCTTGAAGAAGAAATAGGTTTAGTTAAGGCCCCGCACTTTGTTAAAGTAAAATGGACCATGATACCAATGGGTATCAAATCATTCCATGAGAACATGACAATCGTGGGACTTTAGACCTTTTAACTTGAGAATCTTTCATCGACACGAGGTTCCTAATGTTTGAAGAGTACCCTTTCCCAACCTCAACTCCTTCAAGAAACTTACAAAAAAAGCTTTTTCTTTTCTAGATGTAGGCAAAACGGAGGAAGATATGTACTTTTACCCTTCTTCAGGATCCCACTTCTCTTCTTATTCCCATACTAACCAAGTCCAACCGTGCACTGATGCCATCTCTAGTCTTCCTTCGCAATTGAGTAACAGCACCAATGACACTATCAATATTTTTTCAACGTCATCACATCGAGGAAATGTCTTACATATAATGATTTCCAATATGGCACTCAAAGAAAATCGACCTTTCTTCCACCCTCTTGTGACAATATCTCTCGCAAAGGTTTACCGAATTGATATTCAAACTTTACCTTTTCAAAAGTTGATCACTCCGACAAAGGTGAAGGCGCTCTACCTTCTTCCGAAGTTCCCATTGAACGCGTTTCTCCACCACCGCAATGATGACTTGGATGCAAAAATCTACGATGCCCAAGAAAGACATTCTTCTTACAATGTTCTTAACCGCATCCAATCCAATTGCATTCAAATCCTTTACCTTTTCAAAAGTTGATCACCCGCCAAAGGTGAAGGCGCTCTACCTTCTTCCGAGTCCATTGAACGCCTTCCACCACCTGAATGATGACTTGGATGCAAAAATCTACGATGCCCAAGAGCATTCTTCTTACAATGTTCTAACCGCATCCAACTGCACTCCTTCACATAAGTGGCTGCACACCACTCATGCTATATCCTCGATCATTGTAGGCTGAAAATCATTAATTGTCCCAAACAACATAGCTCTCAAATTGAAACTTTTCCTATACCGATCATACACCTCCACATCCCGTCTCCTCGCATTGTTTCAAGTCTTCAATCAAAGGAGTCAAATAGACGCCTATATCATTTCCCGGTTGTTCGGGGCCCTAACTTAACATGGATAACATCATAAATTTGCGCTTCATGTATAGCCGGGATAAGTTGTAAATCACCAAAATCATGGCCATGTCTGAGAGCTACTTTGAACACCATGCGTTAAATCCCCCGAAGCTAATGCAAGTCGTAGGTTTCTTGAATCTTGCCCAAAATCGATAATCACGATCAAATTCTTCCATCGGCGAGAATCTGCCGCAGCTCTTTGCCATCTTTGATCCTTTCATCCTCATGCCATGTCAAGTGCTTTGAATCTTCGTAACTACGACATGCGCTTCAACGCATTAGGGGAAAATACCACACAACCTTCTCTCGATCTCGATTCTTTCTTCTTATATCGTGGAGGCATTACATTTAGACACATCCTAACGATGCATATTCATTCAAATAAAATGCAATCGTTAGGACAAGCATGTATCCTCTCGTAGCTCATGCCAATAGAGCGTAACATTTGTTTAGCCTCGTATGTCCGACTAGGAAGCACATTATCATCCGCAACATGTCTTTCAATAGGTGAGTAAGTCCATAAGCTCTTTATCACCCATCCGTCTGATTTCAAGTTATACAACTTTAACATCGCCGACAATCTTGTGAATTTAGTACATCCATCATACAATGGTTGCTCGCATCACTTACCAACCTCCCAAACATTTGTGGACAATCCCGAAGATCCTCTTCAACAAAGATTTGCAGTGTCTTCAAAACGCGCCCTCATAGTATTTGTGCTTCTGACGTATGATGAATATCTCACACGATTCCTCATTTCACTAGACTCACCTTGTCTCACCATGTTTTGTCCAACATGTATAACTTTGATCGATTCCATTACACACTAAATGTTCTTCCGAATCGGCCGCACTAACTCGGGCCTTGCATAACAACAATCTAAACAAGGACATATGATTGTATTAGGTTTTTCGTGATGCCGAACTGCAAACTAATGAACCTTTCACCCCATCCTCATACTCCTTCTTAAACGATCGCGTATATCCATTTCCGATCCATGCTTTTCCGATCTACAAAAATATTTATTAAAACATATTTACTGAGTTTAGAGTGGTTGGAGGTCTACATGCAATGTATCATTAAGGAATGAAAGGTGCAAACAAAACACATTGTCACGAGAATCACGCGCAGAACCAAAGGTCACTTGTTGAGTGTGATTCCACATCATCTTTTTCTATCATTTTGCATGCATTTTCATTTAGTTTAGGTATTTTTATTAGATTTTAGGTTAATTTTCCTTTGGAACGTAAGCGGTTTTCGTGTTGTTTTACAGATATCAAGGGTAAAATGCTCAAGTCACCATGATGAAGTTTGGACAAAGATAGGGCTTTAAAAGTTGCAGAAAATGAGCCAAACAGCCCATCACGCCTAGCCGTGATGCCCATCACACCATGATCGGCAAAACGAAAAAAGAAAGGTCAAGTCGAGTCTCTCACACGGTGACCCAAAACCACCACAAGTCGTGAGCACATCACGGCCAACCCGTGAAATTCTTCACGGCCATAACAGGCTCCCACGAGCATAGCTCCGCCTCGCGAGAGACCGGAATTTCGCAGCAAACGTGGCAGAGACCGCCATTTACCGCCCGTGATATCCATCACTACCGACCCAAAAACCACCAAAATCGAGTACGTAACATTAAATTAAATGATATATAAAGGGAAAGGATCAACAAACTGAAGCAACAAAAACAAACATATGAACCCATTCTTCACATTCGAAAAACATTGAAACAAAAACAAAACTGATACCGAAGAAGACAGTTCAAAATGCACATACTAACACAACCATATTCATATTTTCAAATAACATGACACACAAACAAGTCACATTCCATTCAACACCAATCAAACCGAAAAATTAAAGAGCAAGTAAAATAAAACTTGAACACAGATCGAACTTGATAAAACACACCCCACAAATATTAAGAATGTCCTAAATAAAATTTGTAAATGATAGAAAATCACCTAACACAGATCGTGAACTTGGAAGTGGGTTCCACTAAAGCCGCAAACTTGGGAACTGGGTTCAACCGGGAACGCGCCCGTGGATCGTGTCACGACTGAGCTCGTAGCAGTGGAAGCTCTTAGTATGTAGACTTAATCATATTTAAAAAGGGACAGATTAAACAAAATTTGTCTTGCATTTCACTTATTTAACACTAATAAGAAATGATGAATTAATGTTAGCACAATCAAGGACCATTTAAACATATTTCAATTCTAAAAGTAAGACAATGCCAAAACGCGCATGTCCAAAGCATTCATACTCAAGTATAAACGTGATACTTTGACACAAAATGCACAAACCCATTCTCACCATTCATACTCAAACTTTCCATGTACAATCATTCAGATTGATATCGAGGTCCTCTAAAATACGAGTCCAAAAGAAAAAAAAGGTAAATGTAAACACATGGACGGAAAGGGACTTACAAGATTTCAAATAAAGATAACCTGGAAGTCATTGTTCCGCATAAGATCCATGAACCCTATCCCACATGAAATCAAGTCCCTAAGCATTTGACCACCTAATCTAAAAGAAAAGGAATAAATAGAAAAGGCAAAGTTAAACTTTAAATAGCAAAAGCTTTCCCTTCTCTTCATGTTCACATTTCTTCAACCAAAACTCATCCGCTTTGTTTTTCAAATGTAAATCCATTACATAATGAAACAGTAAAGTGAAGCCAAGATTGATCACAAGCTAATCACATAGAGGGGTGAATACCGATCCAAAAGCAAAAAAAATAAAAACAATGCACCAATGAAATCCCTTTTATCCTCAAAACAAAATAACAAACATTGCCGACACAAGACATTTAACTCGAAAATTGTCCAATGTAAACAAAACCAAAATTACATTCAAAATTTGTGTTCAAAACACGATCGGGGATATTGGAAAGAGTGTTACCCGAACCCAACAAGAATGCCAAGAGAGTGTCCCACTACTTGATGACTCGGCCACAAGACACTAAGAAGAGAGCAAAGGACAATGAGAGGAGCAGAAATCAAAAAACGACATCGGAAAGTGTGAACTATGAAACTAATGGATTTTATACGAAGAGCAGAATCGCAAACAACATTACATCTCGGCTTATCTTCCACCTACGTAACACTATGAAAGTGTGAAACTAAAACTACAATGGTATGATTTGGTTCTTTCTTTCTTGAAGAGCAAATGTAGCAATGGCGAAGGTGAGGAAGAAAAAGAGATGGCATGCAGAGGAAGGAAACAGGGGAATGAAAAGAGGAAGAAATGTAGAGGGAGGCCGAGCGCTGCCTAATTTTTTTGGGAAGACCTAAGATATTTTCTCAGAACGCTATCTTAGTGATACTAAGATAAGATTCAGGAAACACTATCTAGGTGTTATTAAGATACCGCTGTGCGAACCGCTATCTTTTCCTAAGTGACACTTTTAATAACGGCTCCACACGGAACGCCATCTTTAGGATCTCACATAGCTTCCCTTAGGAAACGCCATTAAAGTCCCCCATCATTTTTAATAGATTTCCACCTCAAATGCTATTAGCGCTGCTATTAAAAGTCTATTTTTTATAGTGTATGCTATCTAGGTCAAGTTGATTCCAGAAATTTTCACCATGAAAACAAAATAAGAAGTTTTTTTTTTAAATTTTAAAATCCACTTTAGTGGGGGGATGATGCATTGTAGGTGAATGATTATTTCCTTCTCTTCCTTCCACTATTTTTAAACCCTAACTCTATTGCAAGTTGCGGTTATGCCATTGTTATGTTGCTTGAGAGAAAGAAAATTATTTGACATTTATCCAAAGAAGTCTCTAACAATTTAGACGTGAGGCAAAATAGTCCCTGTGCAAGAGACCATGTCGATCTATAGAAAGAGGATAAAGGTTCTAGTGGTTGAAAGAGTCACCAAGTCTCTTTGGATATGCAAGCAGTGAGGTATTATTTGGTTAGGACAATGGAGAAGCAGGGATCTCTGAGGTCCAAGGAAGAGAGTAAACCTAAGACTTAAAATGATTATGGAGCCTTCACTTTTGTTTTTAGATGAACTTGCATTTGGTTTAGATAGCACATCTTCTCGGTTATTGTTTAGCACATGGTTCCCAGTGCACGTAGGGACTATTGTTCCCACAACTACATTGTTAGGGGCTTTATTGGGTAAATGCCAACTGATTTTCTTCTTCTCAAGCAACGTAAATGCCGGACGTTGTTGACTTACCGAAAGAAGAACAAGTTTCAGTGGTTGAAAGAGTTAAAGAGTCCTTAGGTCTTTAGGTAGTGAGGATTCTTTGGTGGGGACAATGGAGAAGCAAGGATCTTGGAGCTCAAAGGAAAAAAAAAAAAGTAAACATAAGACTGAAAATGGTTATGAAACGTTTACTTTTAATTTTAGATGAACCCACATCTAAGTTAGATAGCTCATCTTCCGAGTTACTGTTTAGTACACGGTTCCCTGCAGGGACTATTTTGTCCCGCAACTAAATCGTTAAGACTTCATTGATAAACGTCAAATAATTTTCTTCATTTCGTTGACGAAAGATTTACTGACCTACAACTTATGCTTTAAAAATAGGGGAAGAAAGAATAGCAAAATAATCATCTATCCACGGTATATCGCTTCACCACAAAAAGGAGTTTTAAAATTAAATTGATTTTCACTTTTAATTATTTTTCTTGATAGAAATTCACAGCGTCACTAATGAAAATAATAAAGTAAACGAAACTATATTAAAAAAATAAAGAAACAAATATTTATTTTACCTTTTATTTGAGATTTCAAAACAATAATATTGAAGAGATTTGATTTTTAATAAATTGTTTTACCCATTGTTGAATCATCACGTTCCTGATAAGATATTTCGAAAATTGATTTAGTTTATAAATAGTTTTTTTTATCCTTTTAAAGTGATAGAATAGGAGTTTGATTGATCTTAGAATTTACTTTTCTTCTTTATCTTGGTTGTATATAAATAGAAACTCATCTAAACTTGGAATATTTTTTTATATTGAAATTTAGTTGGAATTGAAGAGACCTAATTTGATCTTGTTATGGGGGAATTGATCGGGTTGGATGAATTTAGGAAAAAAATGTTTGAATCAATCAAAAAGTTCTGATTGGCTTGATTTGACTAGATCATTTCAATGCTGTCACCCAATTCAAACAACCCGAACAACGATGGTTGATTTGGGTTGTCTGATATTTCTTTATCCTCTTTGAGTTGTCTGATATTTCTTTATCCAAAGTTGTTTAAAATTTTTATTATTGTCATAAGCATGTTGTGTGAATCCAAAAAAACAAGCATTTACACAAATAATAAAAAGTAACCACTAAAGGGAAACTCAATACATGTTTAGTATATGTTACAAGTATCTTGTTTGAATTGATATCCAAGTAACACAAAAATTATTATTAGAATATTCACTCCATAATTTTTACGTCTTGAAAAGAAGTATTTCTAATTATCGTCTAGGGCCTCAGGAGATATTCTTGGTGAAAAAATTTCTTACCTTTTGTCAGGAAGACAAAATAGAAATGGTCATAGCTGATATTTTGGCCCAGCCCAACGAAAATGTGAAGTAAAGTATGTAGATCGAACAAAAGTATTTGGGCCCCGGCGAAAGAACCGGAGGAGGGTCTGGAGAATTGAAATTGAAAGCAGTGGGCATAGTCGAAGGTGAAGAAGAGGGTTCAGAGTTGAGAGAGTGAGTGGGTATTAACGGAATCATCACAACCTCTACCGGCGAACGCTGCAGCTTTCTGCGATACGAAAGGTAAAGTTCATGGATTCACTCCAGATTTTAATGTGTTTTGCTTATGCTCTAACTGCTGCTGCTGCAATCATTTTTAACGTTTAATTCTCTAGAAATTAGATATATTATATAATTATATAATTATTTTGTTTTAGGTTTTTATAGATTTGATTCGGTTTTTTGATTAAAATGTTAAAACGGAAACAGTGATGGAGAGTGCTTTTGCAATCTCTTCTAGCGATTACAGACCAGAGGCAAAAAGATTGAGCAGTATAAACACATCCTCACTGCTGTCATTTCATCCAATGACATTGTTCAAGCTAGGAGGTTCATCGATCACAGTTAGTTTTCTCTTTCTCATCTAGGGTTTTGTTTTGTTACTTTCCCTCAATATCAAGGTCTTAAACTTTATCTGTTTTGATCTTCCAGTGTTATCAGATGATGTTCCATTAGTAGTGTCACGACAGCTTTTGCAGACTTTTGCCCTAGAGTTGGGAAGATTGCAGCCTGACACACAGAAAGAGATTGCTCATTACACACTTGCCCAGATTCAGCCTCGTGTTGTTTCATTTGAAGAACAGGTTTAAATTTTATGAATGCTTGTAACGCTTTCCTTCTCCAAATAAGAAATGTTATTGTTTACAAAAAAAAGAAAAAGAAAGAAGCTTTGTTGTGGTTTTAAGTGGAATCATGTTTGTCATTTCGCAGTCTACCCCTCACTTTGTTAGTAATGATTTATCACGTAAATTTCCATTTAGCTTCATAGATATTCCTTAGTTATGTATTTGGAGATTAATTTCTGTGAAACAAAACTTAACTTAGCTGATTTAGACACAACTTTTTGTGCTATTTGGTACAATTGTATGGATTGTTTGAGGCGGTGGCATGGAGAGGAAAGAATCACAAATTTTGTTATGCATTCAAATATTTTATCTAAAATGCTATTCTGCTGCTATATCAATTTTCAGGATTTTCAATGTTCAGAGCAGTTGATAGAAAGTGAGATTAAATTTTAAGAAAAACAAATAAATTAGTTCAAGTGTTTAGTTAGACACATTGTACGAGGAAACATTGAACTTGTTATTTTGAATTATTTCTTGCTTAAGGGGAAAATCCTGTTTTCTTATTACATTGTGTATTACTATTTCTGTTTTGATCGATCACCCAGTTCATGTTTGAGTAGATATTTTGTCTTTCTCTCTTACTTTTGAATGAATTCACTTCCTCTAAATCTAATTGTCATTTGTTGTTTTTTATTAGGTTTTAGTTATTAGAGAGAAACTTGCCGAGCTATATGAATCTGAGGAGCAATGGTCAAAAGCAGCTCAAATGCTCAGTGGCATTGACCTAGATTCGGGAATGAGGTCTTAGATAACCTCTCATACTTATTTGCTTGTGTAAACTATTATAATTCAGCACAAAATTGAAAACTTCTCTCTGACTATTTTTTATTTTATTTTATCAGGGTGATTGATGATACGCTCAGGTTGTCAAAATGTGTCCAAATTGCTCGTTTATACCTTGAGGTATTGACTTGTGTATGCTAGTAAATCCATATTTGATTGTTGCAGTGGCTAAGAGCCTAAGACCATATTGGGATATAAGTCATAAAAGAGTATAAGTATTCATATATATACTAACTATAATTGTTAGAGGCCTTTAATAAGGCAAATACTTTAAAACCAGAAATAGAATGTCTACTTCTCATACTCTTGTATGCATATAATATAAAAGGAATAAATTTAACTGCTATAACTATAGGGATGTTGGTTTCTCTTTAAATATGGTTGTTATATTTGTTATTAATGCCAGATTCATAAAAGATATTCTTGCAAAGTCTTAATTGAAATTTTGCTTATTTGGCAGGATGATGATGCTGTCAATGCTGAAGCTTTTATTAATAAAGCATCATTCTTGGTTAGCAATAGTCAGCATGAAGTACTGAATCTGCAGTACAAGGTTTGAAAACTGATAGCTGCTGAAAGGTGACTGTGCTAAAAATGCATGCTTGAGCGGTTACCTTATCTGTTTCTCCTTTTTGTACTTGTTTGATGTTAGGTTTGCTATGCAAGGATCTTAGATTTGAAGAGGAAGTTCTTGGAAGCAGCCTTGCGATATTATGATATATCTCAAATTGAGAAAAGGCAAATAGAGACGAGTATGTATCTTGCATTTTATTTTTCCCTCGTGGTTTTTCGGCATGCATACGCCTTGAATTCATCGTGTCATCATATCCCTTTGTGTTGCACCAGTCTCTGGTTTGCCAATATATTCTTAAGCTTAGATTTTCTTTGAAATTAATAATCGTTGCAGATACAAAAATTAGCTCTAAAGTATATTCCGAATTCCAAAACCTGGCTCTATATTGAGAAAACATTATGCCAAGTTGCAAACACACAGTGATGATTGATAGAATGCTTACTTGATATCTGTGTTAGAGTTCAAGAACCTTTGTTATTTTGGCAAACTTCACCTTATTTGTTTTTGTGCATTTACATATAAGAATATGGACCTGTTTGGGTTAACAAACTTTAATTAAGCGTTTATAGATTAAGTGCTTATCTTATAAGCGCTATATATAAGTTATTTCTATAATCAAAGAGAAAATATAGTCAAACTATTTTATATAAGCTATAAGCTGTTTTTATAAACTATCCTCGAGAGCTTATCGAAATAAGCTGAAAACAGCTTATGGACATGTCATAAGCTATTTCCATAAACTATCCCAAACACTCGACAAGTGCTTATGCCAGAAGATAAGCCCAAATAAGTTGTTCATAAGCCAATCCAAACATAGCCTTTATCTGTTTTGTTTTGCAGTTGCTGAAATCATTAAGCTGGTTCCCTTCTTATGATAACACCACATTCTTTTTGGGTTCTGATAGAAACTGGAATTACAGTGAATATGAATAATAAACTCAAGAAACTCAGCTCTTATTAGACTGGAAAACTAATGAAAACAGAAAGTTGAAAAGGAAAAGATAAAAAATCTTATCTGTAGACAGTCAGACAACAGATTCTGTCCCTTGGCCTAGGCTACCTAAAAGAAAGACTCCCGAAATTCTCCTATGCCTCTTCACTCCCCGCCTTCCTTTTTATTCTCTCTTCCAATACTTACTCCTTGCTTCCCCTCATTCCTGCCATTAAGGCAAGGTTGTTACAGCGGTTGACCCTCCAATTTCCTCTGCCCCCTTACATTCTCCCCATTCCCCAATATATCACCCTTCACCCCCAAGGTAATAGTCATACAAGGCCTTGCAGGTTAATAATGAAGCTAAATAATTCCAAAACTGTTATAGTCTGGTCCAAGCAGTATTACTCCCTCAGCCCATTGGGAGGCAATACTTACATATTGTGGTTCACATTCTTTGTTTCAACTGTGGTATCTCATCTCAGCCTTTATTAAACCAATAGAAGAACCTAAAATGAGAGCCAGAGTGTAATGATGGTAAATGTTATACATCACATGGAGCCATGAACCTTGCTGTCAACTGAGTTGTGCACTGGTCAGGAATAAACCTATATTCATATTATCTATGGCATGCATTCATTGTAGTTTATGTTTAGCCTATCACTTATGATTATATTTGGCATGCTATGGTTGTGAGTCAGTTATAAGTTATCACATATGCAACTTTGTTTATATTTCAGGGAGATTAATGAGGAAGCACTTGAGCAAGCTTTATCTGCTGCTGTTACATGCACAATATTGGCAGCTGCAGGACCTCAGCGTTCTCGTGTTCTTGCCACATTGTACAAGGTAAATGTTTAAATTCCAAAACAATATACAATTGTGAAATGTCTGTTTGCAATGGTCAAATACATTAATGTATTGAAACTTGGATTAGGATGAACGATGTTCAAAGTTGAAGATCTACCCAATTCTGCAGAAGGTCTCTCTCTCTCTCTCTCTCTCTCTCTCTCCCCATCTCAAACACACACTCACAAGCATGGCTTTCCAAACTGATCATAAAATGTGAATGCCAAATATATCAGGTGTATTTGGAGAGAATTCTTCGAAAGCCAGAAATTGATGCATTTGCAGAAGAATTGAAACCACATCAGGTTATATGGGTTTACTTTGTATCCTTATATTTTTGGAAGTTAGTGGGTAGGTCTCAGCTTTTATTTTTCCCACAGAAAGCTCTTCTTCCAGACAATTTCACTGTGCTGGACCGTGCTATGATTGAGCATAATCTTCTGAGTGCAAGCAAGCTTTATACTAATATCAGGTTTGAGAAATTATACTATCAGTTTAATGTTTCCTATGGATAGATTTTTTTAACATTAATACTGTCAGGTAATATGCCTTCTAAGCTGTCTGTATGCCTTGTAGTTTTGATGAGTTAGGCACGCTGTTGGGGATTCCACCTCATAAGGTATAGCATCTTGTCTCATAAATTATAATTTTCAGTAAAGAGCGACGAATAGCAGAGCCTCTTGTAGAATAGTTCTCAACTTCTCATCTGAATTTGCCCTTATGTGCTTCTGATATACGTTTCATTTTTCTTTTGAATATTTAATTTAATTTAATTTAATAATCAGATTTAAATAGTGAAAAAATGTTCTATGAAAAGGTGTGGCATGATGATAATAGCTCTTATGTCTGTTATTAATGAACAAGAAGGTTGCTGCCGAGGAAATTGCTCCTGGAAGCGTTTTTTTCATGTTCAATGATCCTAGAATTTGTTAAAGTCAATATATTTTGTGTGGTCTATGAATATTTGTGTTTGATTATTTTCTAACAGTTATTTTGTTTTCAGGCCGAGAAGATAGCATCAAGAATGTTTTATGTGGATTGGATGAGGGGATCTTTTGATCAGGTATAAATAACCATTACGACCTCTTATTTTATAAAAGTACTTCAAAAATAGAAATAATAACTGAAGGAATATTCTCGTTGGACCTTTTTTTTTTTTTTTTAATCATGTTGTAAGTACCATCGACTTCGTTGATAACTGATCTACGCACTGGCCACCTTTAATGGGGTCGTCGCTATTATAAAGGCTCTTCAGGGCTTTAGTTAACCTGTTTTATTTATGTTTAGGTTACGGTAATCTTTTTATTGGTTTATTGCAGGTTGAAGCTGTCATACATTTTGAGGATGACACCGAGGAGTTGCAACGATGGGACCAGCAGGTAATTCTTTTAATAAATATCAATGCGGCTCGGTGGATTATATTAATAATCAGGGTATCACACCCACGATTGTTGCAGCTTTGTGTGATTTGAATATTGTTGCACTTTCAGTGATACCTTGTATATTATGGCATAATAGCATTTAATTTGTTAAAATATATATAGATTTAATAAAATAAACTAAAATTTTGAAAAATCATCAGAGTAAATAGTTCTATTTCTTTTCAATTTGTCTTTTCTTGATAAATGAATCTCTGAGAAGTAAGAAATTAATTATTGTGTACTTGATAAGTGTGTTACATTCTGTGCCTAAATAGTACGCATGAGGTAAACCCTTGTTTGTGTGCACTCTACGCAGTTCTGAATATACTGAGATCATATTGTCTAACATTTGATCATGTATGCTGTGCTGGTTTTTAAACCCTCTTCAGTCTCCTCAACCAAGTGCCTATGGTTTGTCGTTGCAGATTGTGGGCCTGTGTCAAGCTCTCAACGATGTTTTGGATAGCATGGCCAAGAAGGGTTTTCCAGTTCCTGTTTGATGGGGATGATGGACAGTTTCTTTTGTTAATACATTCTTAGTAAAGCATCTTATTTTCTTTTTTAATTTTTTTGAACTTCATTATATTATAGGCTAAAATATTCTTTTGATCCTTTATCTTTGGTTAAAATTCATTTTGGTCATTTATATTTTAAAAGATTTATTTTAATCCTTTATCTCTCTAATGTAACACAAATGGTAGTTCCTCACACCTCTTCCAAACACCGTTAGTATCAAAATAAACTTAAAAAAAAGGAAAAAGATCAATAAAGGTGAGAGGTAGAGGTGTTCAAAACTGAATACAATCGATGTATATTGGAATTTTTGGATCTTGTTTTGTGTGAAAACCGACGGATTGGATTTTGATTTTTTTAAATCGAATCAATCAAAATCAAATCGAATATATAAAATATAATATATTTTTATCCTTTTTTTTTTTACATATTTTATGAAATTATCACATGAATATATAAACAATTATATACTTGATTATTTGATATAATATAAATATGTAATAACTAAGACAAATCGAATCGATCCAAATCATATTTAATCGGACTGGATCGAATCGCATTTTTCTAGTGCTCATCCAAATCGAATCACATGTTTTTTTTATTTTTGGATTAGATAACTTTTTGTCCTAAAATCGATCCAAACCGAACAGTCAACCTCTCTAGCCATAGTGGCTCAGAAATTTCTCTCCATTTCCCTTGTTCCTTGCAGCTGCCATTGCCTCCCAGACACAAATCAATGTTCATAATTTTAGCCAAATACGAATCACCTTCAGCTCTCAAATTTTCAGAATCCCATCTAAACACATGTTCGTCCCCTTCTAGTTGAAATCCAGAGAATAAATGAATAAATGAACATAAATTAATTATGATTAGGGAAACAATTGTAATAGAAACTAAAAAGGAATCGGTGGAAAAAAAAAGAGAGAAGTGGAAGTAGAGAAGAGTGTAAACTTGCACCAACGAGAATGGTGAGCTTGGCAAGTGGGACAGCCATGGCTATTGGCAACCAACTACTGCTGCGATTGCTCAACATTTAACCTAAACCACTGCTTTTCAAGCTTCCACCATCTTCCCTCTCTTGCTCGCTCGCTGGCAATCCAACAAACCCTTAAATTGCGACTCTCTTTTGTCAATTCTTATTCATTTTTCCTTTTTCAGCAACCCACCATGTTCCATAAAATTCCTATTCATTTTTTTATTATATAATAATAGAAGAAAACCTGAGTCCAAAAACACAAAACCCTCTGTCTTGCCGCCGTTCCCTGAGTCCTGTGCAGCCTCTCCTCTGAAACTAAGCACAAGAAGAAACCCTTTACACATCTGAATTTTCTAGGGTTTCATTTGGGGAAGATGACTCACTTGGGGAATAAGAGTGTCATGTGGCTCCACCTCATTGGTCAGAGTAGAGGGTGTGCCACATCATTTCTCCATGTCATCACTTAACCGACACGTAAGCTATCATATTAAGGCGTGAATAACAAAATTGATGAAAATGACCATTTTGTGTAACTCTGAAAAGATAGAGAACCAAAATGAATCTTTTAAAAATAAAAGGATCAAAATGAATTTTAACCAAAAGATAAAAAATCAAAAGTATATTTTAACCTATATGCGATACAAATTAATTTCCTCATACAGTAGATATCAAAATCGGTTCATCCAAAGACTTACTTGTTTTTCTACTTCTGCTTAGTGAATTTCTAAAATCCAACTCAACTGTGCTTTTGACATTATTCCTTTCTGCCCGTCTATGGACAAATGAGCCTTTAGCATGCATACTACATACTACATATAATACACGCGAGCGCACACAAAATAACAAACTTTAAGCGAAATCAGAAAATTGTGAATTTGTCTTATGGTTAGGGAAAAGAATGAGATATAAAACCGGTTTAACATTTGAGGTCGAATGATATGTTACTTATTTCTTATCTATTGCACTGGATCAAATAAAGCAATTAAGCAAGATGGTTTGTTTTATCAATTTCGATAACAGCTGCGGGTAATTGCCGTGTAATTTGCTCTATTTACAAACATGAAACATTACATGCTAGGAACATCATGTTCAAAAAAAGAAAAGAAAAAAACATGCAACATTCATCCAGTCTTGTCCCCGTTAGTTTGAATATACAAAAATATTGACTGAATTTTACAAAATATATAAGCTATGAATAGTAGAAATACTTAAAAGTAAATATAGTGTAGAATAGACATTGAGATGAAATTTACCATAATCCTAGGTGGGAATAGTAAAACTTGTTTGCTCCACGTAATGAAAGCAATCAGAAAGATTAACCACTGTAATGAAGCCCATCAAGACCATGCCAATAACAATCCCACCAAGCATTGCACAGCATTTCCTTCCAAATGCACTCCCTCTTCTTTCTTCTCTTTTCAATTGATCCCACTCAAGTTTCTTGTCTCTCTCAAAATAGTCCTCTGCGTCTTCATAATCAAAAGATGCCATTGTATCTAAGTTGTTCGCGGTCTCTTTCTCACCATTAAATTCAACCAGAGCCTTGTCCAAACCAGTTTCATCAAGCGAACAGGACTCAGTGCAAGAGCAAGAAGAATCTTTGTCAAATTCTTCTTCATGGGGGGGGAATGTTGTGTCCCATTCATGAAAAAACTTATCCAATGCGGCTAGTTTCTGGGAAATGTGGTGCAAATGGTGGGGCTTTGATGGATGGGATGCAATCTCAGCAGATAAGAGGTTCCCAATAAAATCAAGTTTCTGTTTGATGATGTCCTTAGACAGGGATTGAGTGTCTGGGTCAAGCAGCAACAGTTCATCCAGTGTCGATTCCAGTTCTTCCAGTTTTGCCTGCAAGATCGAGTATCTCTTTCTCATTTTTCCTTTCTCATAATAATCTTACACTACACAATTGCCTTTCAGGTTTCCACACTTGTGTCTTATACTATGATCATTATAAAGTGGTAACTGTAATCATTCTGTAACCGCCGATTCACTCAACCGTTTCCTTTCTTGGTTGAAATAGTTTAATGGTTGAAAACAATGTAACAAAAAAAATGGTTGAAAACAAAATTCAAATACGTGAAATTACTTTGGACAATAATTTTTTTCTTACAAAAAATACATAAAATTATTCATATAATTATAATAAGAATCGAATAATTAAATTTTACAGCAATTTATAATGAATGAGTTTAGGATTAAAGATTTTTTTAAACAGGATTAAAGATTTTAGATTCATGGTTATGTGAAAGATATACATACATAGGTGTCAGGTAAGATCTGAATGGAAGAGATTTATTTATATTTTTTAATTTTTTATTTAGCCTAATTATACTTTTGATCTCTCAAGTATCACGATTGTGTGACTTTGGTCCCTCGTGTTTCAATTGCGACAATTGAGTCTGCTGATATCACGATTGTGCAATTTTGGTCCCCTATAAATCACAATTATGTAATTTTAAATGCCAGTAGCCTATACGACACACAAGACTGATTTGACATTTAGTGAGGTCAGATTTATAACTTACATGACATTCTTGTATGACTTTATTAACACCTCACACACTTTAATTAACACATAGGAAAGCTATGTAAGCTACCAAACTAATCTTACTAAGGGTATGTTTGAGAGGATGAGGTGTGATGGTTAGTAATGGAGTGAGGTGGTTAAGATACTTTGACCCATTGTTTGGGAGTTTTAAAAACAATGGAGTTGAATGGTTGGGGGTGGTAACCCAAACCATCCAAAACATCAATTTTTCATATCTTCCGATTTGGGGGTTTGGAAGGGAACACTTCCTTCTTATTACTTTTAAATACAAAATTACAATTTTAACCATTTTCAACCAAACAAAAACTTTTTGGATTCCCCCTATTCCAATAATCTCATGTCTCATTCTAATCATCTTATCGGAATAAACCTGTACAGCTAAACACTCGCTGCTGCAGAAAAGGATCACATAATTGACAATTTGGATTGCCTCCATCCATCCAGCAAGTCCAGCAAAAAAAATAGAAGGAAAGGATTTGGATTACGAGAGAGAAAATGATAAATAATGAAGAGAGAAAATGAAATTAAGAGAGAAAAAAGATGATGGAGAGATGATGGAGGGGAGGATTACTGGAGACAATCCAGATCCATAATTGATTAGTATAAAACCCAGCATCCCCAAAATAAAAGACTTGAAAAACCAAAGCTCCAGCATATAATCATAACCTGTACGTGTTTGCTGCAATTGGTTTTCACACTTTTTTTTAGCATTTGTCTTTTTTGATGGTCGGGAATTGTGGTGTTTAAATTTTTTGCGATTATCTTTTATACAGGCTTGTTTGGTGCTGATGGTTTGGTGCACGTCTTCTTCCATTTTATCATAGTTGTAGTTACAGTGTCTAGTTACGGGAGATTGACTTTGAGATTGAGATTGAGATTGAGATTGAATTAAATTTGGATGAATCTATATCTTATACTTTTACAAAAGTATAAAAAGGATAATATTGGAAACAAAATTTATAATTTACTCCATTTCATTATTTGTTATTGTGACTTTCAAATAATGAAGTGAATGTACTTCCATTCCTTAATAAAACTCACAAGTCACAAACAATAAAATAATATATTTTTATCACTTAACTCTATTTCTAACAATTTCACTGCATCATCTTCAAAACTCTTAAACATAACTGCAGTGTCAATTAGTCTCATCACGTGTGGCATATATGCTGACATTAAAGACCGTAGAATTATGACATCTGGAGCACCGAAAGTGTACCATCGTGATATTTTGGAGATCCGATTAACGTAATTAGAAACCGGGGAATAAAATTGCACAATCTAATACCTGCGGGTACAATTGTGGCAATTGGAACATGAGCGATCATTGACATATTGTTGGCATAGTGAACGTGCTCTCGAAGGAAGGAAAACCTAACCTTTCCCAGACCCAGATATTGAATTTGTTACAATCATCTCTTCCTCTGTCAGAATTTGGTGAAATTGGAAGAGATGGTTCTGTCTCAGAAGCTTCACGAGGCTTTCAAAGGAACTGTGGAAAGGATCACTGGCCCTCGAACCGTTTCCGCCTTCAAAGAGAAAGGAGTTCTCAGTGTTTCCGAATTCGTTCTCGCCGGCGACAATCTCGTTGCCAAATGCCCCACCTGGTCCTGGTAACTTCCCCCTTTAATTTTGTCCCTAAAATTTTCATCTTTCTTAATTAGGGGTCCGCTACATAATTGTTATTCTAATGGGTATTGTGTATTTAAATTGAATCTGTTTTTTTTAACCTAAAAATTGCACCTTTCAGAATGGATTTCGTTCATGTTTTTGTCCATGTACAGCTTGAATGATTTTAGGGTGCATGTATGTTCATTACCTATTTCCAAATATTGAAATTATTCATGCATTTGAGTTGTGACAATCACAAAAGCTCAAACTTAAAATTGTATTTTTATTTTTTACTAGTTGTTGATTATAATTGAGAAAACAAAGATATGATGTTCCACCTTGCATGGCAGGGAATCAGGCGAGCCAAGCAAAAGGAAGCCATATTTACCACAAGAGAAACAATTCTTAATTACTAGAAATGGTAAGACTTAAGAACTGATAATGCATATACATTATGGCTGTTCTTTGTATCTGTTATTTTCTGTCAATACAAACTATTAAACTGTTATTTGTCTTCTCCCAAAAGCAAACAATAGTGATAATAGTACTTCACCGTAATTGTCCTGCATTTGTTATCTTGTGTAAAAGCAAGCAACTATGGGTCTATGGATGTATTGCTTCCTGCTGATTTTTTATTTTGCTTAACACTTAACAGTGCCTTGTCTACGGAGAGCTGCTTCTGTTGAAGAAGAATATGAAGCCGCTGGTGGGGAAGTTCTGCTTGAAGATGAAGATAATGATGGATGGCTAGCCACTCATGGGAAACCTAAAGGTATGTCTCTGACTGGAGGCATGTATATTCTGCTTTAGCTTTAATCCTTTGATCTTATACCTTTGTCTTTTTTTTTCCAAAGAAACTAAATCTGACGAGGATGAGAATTTACCTTCCATGGAAAGCCTGGAAATTAGCAAAAAGAGTTCTATTAAGCAAATTTCTTCCTACATGGGAGGTGGGGAAGAAGAAGATATTCCAGATATGGCAGAGTTTGAAGAAACTGACAACATTATTGAAACAGATCCTGTAAGTTAATACCACATTTTTGGAAGCTTGTTTGCAGTTTCCAAACTGTCCTACATTAATTTGAGGCTAAAAGGTTGTGTTTTATTGAATCACGTGAAGGAGATTAGAAATATATATAGTCTGCTACAGGAAGATGTATTGTCATAGTATTCTTCTAGTAGGAGACAAAGTGAAAACCAGAAACAAATATGGAGGAAAAGAATTTGGAAATTGTGGTCCTAGTTATGATGCTGTATAGTAGTGTCGTTTGAGGATACATTTGACATTTTAAAGTTCATCACTTTGTCAATATAATTTTCATGCACATGATCGAGGGAAAGTCAAAAATATGTCTTTCTCTCGATCTCTTATTTTCCCCACTAATATGGCTATGTTTTTCCCCTTATTTCGTCCATCTTTAGAAAGCTATATATATTTTTCTTCTAAAATGGCTGAAATCCTTTAATCAAATTCAGTTGCCTTTTACTTTGAAGTTCCCAGTTCTTTTGCTAACTCTGAACTGGGACTTGTGCATCTTGATTAAGCATGGTATGGCATGGACCAATCCCAGTTGTTTCATAGTACGTTGTGTCAAAAATCTTACTGAATGTAGATGCGTCATCACAGCCCCTTGAAGCATTTACAAATTACAATGAGCCCTAGAATGACCCTAGAACCACGTGTTAATAGGGCTTAGTTTCTCAACTCCTCACTGACTCCTAAAAGAATGATGGCTGAGGAGTTCATTTGGGGTTATATCACAATTTTAGCATAGTGTGTGTAGGCCATGACATACCTCAATGTGAACCATAGATTTATTTATATAGGTTTTTATTTGCATATTTTGTAATGATATTTCATGTAATTATCCATTATTTATTTTGTTAACAATGTACTTTTGTTGATTGCCATTTGTTTGATACTGATTTAAGAAATGTGATTTGTGTCATTTATTCGTTGTTATGCTATTTGGAGGCCACTCTTCAGTCCACATATCTAGTGGCTCATGAACCTGACGATGATAATATTCTTCGAACTCGGACTTATGACGTCAGCATCACGTAAGATGAGTTTCAATATACATTTTTTTATTGCCATTTGATGCATGTTACTCTATACTTTGAACCCTTCGCTGGGTGTATTAGATCTCTCTCTCTCTCTGCATAACAATTGCTTTGTGATTTTAATATCTGCAATGCAAATGATTGGAATGGAATGCTTGCATCTTTAAGGGTGTATTTTTGCCCCTAAACTTGTTATAAAATAGGATTATGTCAGTTTATGGCTCTCTTTGATGTTCTGATCATGGCTGTTTCAACAAAATTATTTATCTTATGAAGAAAGATTGGGTAGCATTGCTGCATTCTTGAGATTTTTCTTCATGTTCCTCGGATCTCCTGTTTGGTTCTGTTACTTAAAAAGTGAGACAATTTCAAAATTGCATCTGGTCTTGAACTGTTATTTGGGAACTAATAACTGAAGCATCTTTAAGCTGTTTCTGATTTATTTTTTTAAAAAAATGATAGTTGGGAAACATGTTACCAAACTGGTTTTTCTGCTTTTTTTCCCTTTTAAAAATTGTTTGAGGACAGGAACCATAGAAGTACTAGAATTTTCCTTTTCGGAAGATATCCTATCCTCTCATAGTTGCACTTTCCCTTTTTCTCTGTCATAACTTGTTATCCCCCCCCAAAAAAAATAATAATAAACCTACTTTGTATTAGAAACAAACTTTCTGGCAATGATTTTAAAAAAATGGACTTTGCTCATTTTGCAGGTATGATAAATATTATCAAACACCTCGAGTATGGCTTACTGGGTATGATGAGGTTTGTTTATTCACTTGATCCTTGTAACTATATATTCAGTCGCATTTGACTGGTCTGCAAGGCTACTAGAATTTGCCCTTGCAGATTTAAACTAGTGAATATAACCTGATGTGTCAGCCAAAAAGAAAAAAAGGCCTGATACTTAACATATGGATGAGAGATAGTGAAAGTATTCTTCCTATTCTTCATATAAGGATTGAATCATGTGTATAGTTCCCTGATAGCAGTAGGCCTATGATTAGAAAAGTGTATGTAAGGAAGAATAGGAAGGGAAAGGATGCGATTACAGCTGTTACTAACTAAATAACAGTTGTAACTGATTGTTGTAACTAACCCAACTATATAGCAGGAGCCTATAAATAGGAGAAAGGAGCTAGAATAAGGGCGTGTGTGAATTCAGTGAGAATTGGGAGAGTTTACTGGGCACTCTCGAATCAGTCCTGTGAGTGTATTATGTAGTCTTCTTCTATTGGTCACATTGATTTAGGAGAGTCCACAAATAGTAGTGATATTCATTGTTGTTCGTACTCCAAATCCCTAATTTCCCTTTTTACTAGTTGAATCTATCAACTGGTATCATAGCTGTTACGTCCTGAGGAAGGAGATTCATGGTGAAGAAGAATATGGATGCAAGAGTCGAGAACGTGGAGAGAACGTTGTATGAGCTTAATTGCAGAGTCGCGCAAGAGGAGTGGCGCAGAGGAGTGGACGCTACAATGAGCGCTGTGCTCAAGCAGCTGACGAAGCTGAGCAAAGAATCACCTGCGACGACGGAGACACCGGAACGAGACGATGATGAGGTGTCGCATGGTTCTGGACACAACTCGGAGAAGGAGTGGAAGTGGAGGAATCTTGAGCTTCCGATGTTCGGGGAGAGGATACAGTTGGTAGATCGGAAATATCGAGAGATATTTCCGATTGAAAGGAGTTACGGAGAAGGAGAAAATGGAGGTAGCGATCGTGGCTTTGGAGGGAAAAGCTTTGACTTGATTTCAATGGTGGGAAACGGGAAACAGAGGACAAGATTGGCAAGAATTCAAGAACGCGTTATTGCATCGATTTCAACCTATTCTGGCACAGAACCCGCTCAAAATGCTGATGGGGTTGAAGCAAGAAGGTTCGGTGGTTGAGTATAGGGAGAAATTCGAAAACGTTTCAGGTCTTCTCAAGATTGGGGATTCCAACTATCTCAAAGGAATCTCCATGAATGGGTTGAAGGAAGAGGTAAGAGCGGAACTCCGGTTACATTCCCTTAATTCGATAGATGAAGTGTTAGACATGGCGTTGTTAGTTGAAGCCAGAAACATAACCTTGAGGAAAGAAGGAGGAATGGGTGCGAACCCTAATGGCAGGGGAGGATGGAATCACAACATATTCAGTAGTCGTAGGGAGGAAGGAGGAAAAGGTATCGAGAAGGCATAAACAAAATTGGGTGGAAATAGAAATACTGAGGAAGGAAGGCCGAATTGGAAACAAATGACTGATGCAGAATATGAGGAGAGAAAGAAGAAAGGGTTGTGCTACATGTGTGATGAGAAATCCTCTCGTGGCCATGTGTGTAAGAACAAACACCTGAGAATCATGTTAATGGAAGAGGAAGGTGATGAAGAGGAGGGTGAGGAAGAAGAGGAAATACAATGGACAGGAAAACCTGTGCAAACCACTTTAGATTTCAAAAGTATGGTGGGAATGACTTCAAAACACTCATTCAAGCTGTGGGGAGAGCTGAAAGGTAATAGAATTCTGGTATTAATTGATTGTGGAGCATCACATAATTTCATTGCTGAATCTGTGGTGAAATCTTTGGAACTTCCCGTTGAGGAGACTGCCCAATATTGGGTAAAGGTAGGAGATGAATATAGTGTAAGGGCACAAGGTGTTTGTTCAGGATTGCATCTGACCTTGCAAAAATCTGCCAATAATCCAGGATTTTTATCTGTTTGCATTGGATGGGGTGGATGTGGTGTTAGGCATGGAGTGGCTAAAGGGGTTGGGAGAAATCAAGGCCAATTTTGATAAACTCACTATGGAGGTCAGGTTGGGAAGGCAGAAGTATATGATTCAAGGGGATCCCACTCTGAAGGTAGCAGCTGCAACTTTGAAAAGTATGTTGAGATCTCTACAATCTGAGGAGGAGACTTTCCTTGTAGAGTGCAGGCTGACAACTCTAGAAGAGAGGAGAGAGCAAATTCCAGAGAATATCCTACAGGTCTTGATTGAATTTGAGGATGTTTTTCAAGAGCCGGAAGGATTCCCCCCTTCCAGAAGGCAAGACCATGCTATTATACTAAAGGAAGGTGCTGATATTCCAAATCTGAGGCCCTACAGGTACCCCTACTATCAAAAAAAAATGAAATTGAAAAGCTAGTGAATGATATGTTGAAAACTGGAATCATTAGACCTAGCGTCAGTGCTTATGCTAGTCCTATTATTCTGGTCAAAAAGAAAGATGGTAGCTGGTGATTTTGCATAGATTATAGGGTGTTAAACCGGATCACAATACCGGACAAATTCCCTATACCTGTCATAGATGAGCTACTTGATGAATTGGCAGGTGCACAAATTTTTTCTAAACTGGACTTGAGATCGGGCTATCATCAAATCAGAATGCGGGAGGGTATTCACAAGACTGCATTCAGGACTCATGAAGGCCATTATGAGTATTTAGTAATGTCGCTTGGGCTTACTAATGCTCCTCAACGCTCCAGGGCCTCATGAATGAAGTCCTCAGACTGTATCTCAGAAAATTCGTGTTAGTCTTCTTTTGACGATATATTAATTTACAACAGTTGTTTGGAGGATCATGCAGACCATGTCCGGAAGGTAATGCTGTTGTTAAGAGCTAACACGCTGTTTGCAAATAGAAAGAAATGCGAGTTTGCTAAATTGGAGATAGAATATTTGGGACACATCGTTTCAGCACAAGGAGTGGCTGCGGATTCCAAGAAAGTTTCAGCAATGTTGAATTGGCCTACACCAAAAGATCTCAAGGCTTTAAGGGGCTTCCTGGGATTAACAGGATACTACCGACGGTTTGTCAAAGGTTACAGTGCTATAGCAAGACCCTTGACTGACTTATTAAATAAGGAAGCTTTTCAATGGACAAAAGGGACTGAGTTAGCATTTGTTTGATTGAAGAACGCTATGGCAGCACTCCCAACACTGGCTGTACCAGATTTTTCCAAACAGTTTGTGTGATGCATCCAGCAAGGGAATTGGTGCAGTTTTGTTACAAGATGGCAGACCCTTAGCAATCTATTGATAGCAGTAGGCTTATGATTAGAAAAGTGTATGTAAGGAAGAATAGGAAGGGAAAGGATGCGAGTACAGCTGTTACTAACTAAATAGCAGTTGTAACTGTTTGTTGTAACTAACCCAACTGTATAGCAGGAGCCTATAAATAGGAGAAAGGAGCTAGAATAAGGGTGTGTGAATTCAGTGAGAATTGGGAGAGTTTTCTGGGCACTCTCGAATCAGCCCTGTGAGTGTATTCTGTAGCAACAAATAGTAGTGATATTCAGTGTTGTTCATACTCCAAATCCCTAATTTCCCCATAAATTTCCCCTTTTACTAGTTGAATCTATCATTCCCTCAACCTCAATGTAGCACAGGCACTGCAAAAGTGGAGCCAAACCTGGAAGTTGAGAATTTTCTTGTCCTGCAGTATATTCATTTGATGGCTTGGTGCTTATTTTACGTTAAATGGTTGAGACTTGTTAGAAACATATTAAACCTTTGATCATTTCTAATTTTATACCTTGGGAACTTGGTCTACTTGTTTAGTGATTCCATCTTCCATCTTGTGGCAGTCAAGGATGCTTTTGCAACCGGAACTCGTCCTTGAAGATGTTAGTCAAGACCATGCACGCAAAACGGTGAGATATGACATAAATTGATTATGTTGACACACGTTCACACTCGTATGATCAGAATTGAATATGATGTTTATTTATGGATAAATCCTTCAAGTTGAAGATGGTAGTTACATGCTCAAAAAGTAAAACGAATATGATTATTCTATTTAGCTCTTCAGTATTTGTTAAAATTTGTATCAACATGTTCTTCTAACTTCAATTATATTTAGGTAACAATTGAGGACCACCCTCACTTGCCTGGGAAGCATGCATCTATTCATCCATGTCGACATGGGGCTGTGATGAAGAAAATCATTGATGTGTTGATGTCACGTGGAGTGGAACCGGAAGTTGACAAGTAAACCCTTTCTATCCATAATATCATTGCTTTCATTTTGAGACACTATTAACTCGTGATATCATTCTCTCGTAATGGATGTGACCTCTGGTCGTGGTAACACATGGCATGACACCATTTATACAAATATTTCTTCCCAATTGGCTTCACAATGTATATCTATTGGATAAGGACTTTACCCCCTTTGTAGAGATAGAATAATCCATATCTTCTTTTGATGAGCTAGGTGAGATCTGTCAAGTGATGAAAGATTGAACATGATGTTTTTGAGCTTTTTGTCGTCCATGTGGTTTCCAGCCGATAATCATTTATCTTTTGCCTTAGTTTCCTTATATTATTTGGACATCCTTGGTCTTTCTTTTATGTCTCAAATAACAATTGCTGAGTTGTCATGAGATCTAGTGCAATTTTGTGTTTGGCTGCCATTTTGAGTTCTAAAACAAGCGTTCTTTTATGAATTGAAAATACTATCAATCATTTGACGGCCTACATTATATTTTTGATGATATATGGGTGATGTCCTTTTATTTTCATTGGACATTGGAGAGATCAACAAGTCCACTTAAGTTGCTTTACCCGATAACAACTTGTGTGGTATCCAACCCTAACTTGGTAGGATGCTTCTTAATTTGGTGCTACTGAGCAAGGTTTAACTTAGTCTAACGACACTATATTTCTTGTAGTGGAGAGGTTAATCATTTTGCTAGCGTGAATTTATCTGGCACACTTGACATTGAACAGTGATTTTAATCTTATATACAATAGTTGTCACTATTTTAAATTTTTTGAGGTGATATATTCACACACTTGTTTCTGTAGGTATCTATTCTTATTCTTGAAATTCATGGCCTCTGTAATTCCAACAATCGAGTATGATTACACCATGGACTTTGATCTTGGTAGCTCCAGCTGTTGACTACGGTAATGGTGATTATTATTTTCATTTTGTTATCATTTGAATTCAGTAATTATTCTTATTATTTAAATGCTTCACAAGTGATGTTGCCATATGCCATCTTTAAGTCATGTAATTGCCAGTTCATTATATCAAGTAATTCTATTAGATGTCATTTACTTTGTTATTTCAAAGGCCTTGCGGTGTTTCATGATACTTAAATTTACAAGCATGCGTCCTGTCTTTTTACCACTATGAGTTGAACTGAACTTGTGATTTTACAATTTGTTTCTTTGCTGCATCAAATGGGGAGTAGGGAACATTTTGCCACTGAGGTTTAGTAACATGATTATCTGATCACAATGATCTTTGTGGTTCTTGCTGGAAACCGTGTCATGTGTTTTTTCCTTGGTAGCATAATAGCACTTCAACGTTTTTCGTCTTTTTTGGGCATATTTGTGGCCTTGCTAGGACACTGATAGCTATGTATGTTCTTTTCATGATAGATATTGGTCATTGTGATGATTCGTACTTTTGGGATTTTCAGATGGTAGCTGCATATTCAAGTATAACCCGGGCATGTTCTATTGATGAATGCACCAGCACTGTCGATGTTTTTTTTTTTTTTTGGCGCATATTAAAACTGCGTATAAGAATCCTTGCTATTGTTACCCAGAAACTGTAAATTATGGTCGTGTGAGTTATGACAGCCTGGATGCTAAACAAATTTCCTTGGGATGTGTACATGATATGCCATTGAGACTATCTAATGTTATGTTGCTGCCAATAATAATATAAATTAGATAATGGTTGGTTAAATTATGTTTTGCTTGCCGTTAGGTGCAAGTGTTTCTAATTAGCCAAAATAAAAAATACTAAATGTGGAGTTTTTGTTTGGGAAGGAAAGAAAAATGAAATAAGAATAGTAGTCCACTCACTCACTCACTCACTTTATTGTAAAGTATGAATGGATGTGTATCAATCACTTCAAATATGAGGTGAGAAGCAGTCTGTAAATTAGGCCTAGTCGTTCTTAAAGCATCAAAGTTTCTAAAGGCGAACAAAATTTCGTTATTTCACCACTTTTAATAGTTAAATATCGAATGATTATTTATGTGGGCCAATAATTTTTGCAGAGAAATATTAAGAACACATCCTTTATCACATTTCTCTTGAACACGTTCTATTCTTCAGGTTGGTTATTTTATTTTTTATGTTGCATCAATGATATTTCTTAGTTGATAGTTAGACTAATCTCTAAGTGTAGAAATCACTAAAGTGAACTTTGCATCTCTCGATAAATATTGGAATTGCTAGAGGCTGACGAGGCAAAGTAGCACAAGAGGTTGTAGAAGGAGGAAAAGTAGCACAACTGGAGAGCGATATGGAAGTGATGACAATACATTTGAATGAAATGCAAGTGAAGATGAAAGGAATTATGTATTGGCAATGTTGTGTTTGGGTTGTTTTGGCTGTCATTGTTGCTATGGTTATTGGTCTTTGTATTTGGAAGTAGTGTGGTTTAAGTATTTTTGTATTTTGCTTATAAAAAAAATTATTTTTGTATTTTGATTAGCCGATTTCACTATGATATTTTATGTATTAGTGAATTGTGTGTTGTATCTTGACTTATTAAATATGTATCCGGGTTGTAGTAAAGTGTGCTATTTATGAAATATTTAATATGTTTATAAATCTTTTCGTTTTAAGTTTTTAATTTACTAATATGAGAGTTTTAAATCTTGGTTATTTGTTTGCAAAATGATAAATTATTACAAAAGTTAAACACAGTGAAATTAACCGGTTCACCAATATAGGTAACCAATTAACTGCTTCGATTCATGCAACCATAATAATCAATTCATGAAACCTTATACCCTGATCGCAATCTGGCCACAACATTCAAATGTGCGTCGTCACACTTAAGTTTGAACGTTGTCACATTCCTATTAAAGGTCAGATAGCTATACGGATCGATGACATGTAAATGCATGTCACCGTCCGATTGTTGAAGGAAAGCCATCAATTCGAATCAACGATTGTGATATTCTTTCACGATATCGATCTTTTAAATAATATCAATTATTGTTAATTTGTAATTTTTCTCCAATCCTAGCATCGGAGGTGAGTTGGAGTATTTAGAAGTATGATATATTTATCCCATTTTATAAATATAAACCAATATTTTATTATATATAAATTGCATTATAATTATACTTTTTATTTAGTCAAATATAATGTTTTTCTATATTTTGTCTCATACTACTCGTTTTTTTTGTTTACTTCATACAAAGACCAAAAGTTAATCTATAGGGACCAGGTACTTTTTTGCCATTTTACTAATATTTTATATATAGAGACGAATTAACATACTATTCATTCTTTAACCCTAACCCTATCCCTAACCCTAACCCTATTGAATCAATTACATGGCTTTATAATCGATTCATTAAACGCCACAAAATCTGAACCAAATTATTTGGTTTGATCTGTATTTTCTGGTTTATCATGTCATTGATCGGGTCTTACACCCCTAGCCATTTTTGTCCAATATGACTAAGTAACCCAATATTGGGGTAACTAGTGTACTTTTCACACTGGACGACCCATTAGAACTCCTCAATATATAATAAAATATAAAATATATTTGTCAATATGACCATGTGGTAGCTAGTTCCTACTCGGGTATAGTTTGGATTGGTTCAGATCAAAGCCGAATGCCACAAGATCTAACCCTAACCCTACCCCTAACCTTAACCCTAATGAATCAAGTACTTGGCCTTATCATTGATTATTTACGTTGATTCCTACCTGGGCCCTATATGACTTATCTGACTTGCATGGCTTAATATTGCTTAGGGTAACTAGTGTACTTCTCATTCTAAGCGACTGATACGATTTCGGCAAGTATATCTAGTCGCGAACAAGTAATACGGTGGTAATACCGGTTATCGTCCTCAGGGATCGCGGACAAGTACCACTTCGCAAATTGAACTACTATCTAGGCGATCGTGTTTGGATGGAAGGGAGCTCAATACTAAGTACCATGCCCAGCAAAAGTAAACAAAACAAAACAGACAATAATAAAATGTTTTTGTTCTTTTAGGTATTTTATCAAACACTTAACAGGCAAACAGGGATGTGATCAACAAATGGATAGAATTGTTAGGGTTAGACTAGGCTAATCCTCCCTTGATTGCTATGAAATGGTAAATAACACAATTCCTAATTCAATTATGACAATCAAATCTTCTCAAATACTCAAACCCTAATGTCTTAGGTGGAATGAGCCTAAAATCCCAAATTAAACCCTAATGTCTTAGGTGGATTAACATGAGAATTTGCATTAAGAGTCAAGATTCATAAGATTGCAAGCACCCCAAGACCTATGTCTAGGTTCATTAACTACTTGGCATTTGATTCATGAGCATGCCTTAACATCAACCTTTCAATTGTCTATCAAAGCAACAAATCATTCCAAGGATGATCAAACCTAGGAAAGCATTGAGCATGGAATCAAACACTCATAAAGAATTAGGAATTTGTATTACAATCAAATCATGAGACAACCAAGTTCAGAGAAGTCGTCATCTAACCCCAACAAGAGGGGGTTTAGCTACACATAATCAAAGAGAAAAACAAAAGAAAAGATACAGAGAGAAGGGAAGGACAGTACTCCATGGGAGGATCCACAAGAGCTACAAAGAATGGAGAGAATGATTTAGGGTTCCTGGATGCCCTTTCTATTCTGCCCAGAGGTCTTTTTATAACTCGTGCGCGCGTCACGGCCGTGATGGGTTCTGCCCTGGGCGCCTCTTCATTTTTTGATTCATCACGACCGTGATGCTCATCACGACTAGGCCGTGATCGCTTCTGCCTTCACCAATTGGTCTGCCACGACCGTGATGGACATCACGGCTAGGCCGTGATAGGTTCTGTCTAGTCCAACTAGCAAGTCACGGCCGTGATGGGCATCACGGCTAGGCCGTGACCAGTTCTGACTTTTGGGGGTCTGGTACAGGTGACAGGTCACGGTCGTGATAGCCATCACGGCTAGGCCGTGACAGCTTCTGACTTTTGGCTTCTTTCTCTTCAGTTATTGCTCCATCACAGCCGTGATGGTCATCACGGCTTGGCCGCGATGAGCTCTGCTTGGCTCATTTTCTTCTCTTTTCAGGTTCCATCTTCATCCAAGCTTCATCATGGCTAAATCTTGGGTATTTAATCATAAATTCCTGCAAAACAACACACAAAACCGCCTCACCTGTTCCAAGATAAAAACTAACTAATAATCAAATTAAATATGCCTAAACTATACGAAAATGCATACAAAATGTACATGAAATATGAGGTGAAATCACACTCATCAGCGACCCATTAAAACTCCTCAATATATAATAAATATTAAAATATATTTGTCAATATGACCATCTGATAGCTAGTTCCTACTCGGGTATAGTTTGGACAGGTTCAAATAGGAGCTGAACGCCACAACATCTAACCCTAACCCTACCCCTTCCCCAAACCCTAACCCTAACCTGAACCCTAATGAATCGAGTACTTAGCATTATGATCGATTTTAAATGATAAATTATTACAAAAGTTGAACACACGGTGAGATTAACCGGTTCACCAATATAGGTAAATAGTGTACTTTTCACACTAAACGACCCATTAAAACTCCTAAATATATAATACATATTGAGATATTTTTGTAAATATTACCATGTGATAGCTGTCTCCTACTCGGGTATAGTTTGGCTCTGTTCGGATCGAGTTGACCATCACAAGATCTAACCCTAACCATACCCCTAACCCTAACCCTAACCCTAATGAATCCATTACATAGCATTAGAATCGATTCTTTAAATCGACTTTTCGGTATCAATCAGTTATATCGTACCGTTTGACCACTGTTAAATATGACCTAGCTAGGCCTTTACATGCCTAAGTTGCCCTTATTCGAGTCAATTGGTCCAATATGACTTATCTGGTGCAATATGACTTCCGTTACCCAATATTGCTTTCTTGGTCCAAAATGGATAACCCGATCCATAATGGATAAACCGGTCCAATTTAAATGCCTTAGTCTTGTGTCAAGGATCGAACCGAATACAATATTTTAATATTTAAATATATATTTAATATTTACAATTTATTATATTCTAATATTTTTTAAATATTTTATATATATATTACTTTTCGTGTCAAGTATAAGGACTAAAATATTACTTTAACCTATATAATTCTTATTACATATATTCAACTATTAAAATATAGATAAATATTAATATATATTTTAATATATAAGTATATAGGTTAATTTTAATATATATTAATAATAAATATTTTTATTAAATATATATTATATACTATGACAATTTATATATAGTTAAGCTGAAATAAACTTTATTTTATTTTAAACGAATAATATTTATATTTAAATACAATATTTATATTATTTGAATGAAAATGTACACTAGTTAATTACCTAACCCTTGACATTAACCGTCCACCATAACCGTCCCATGACCGCTACCAAAAGATCAATCGGTTGAAGAAGATATAATTACTATTTGATGTATTCAAAAAGTACTTATTGTAGCCATTGATCGAGTTTCAAACGACGCATAACGATGATGCACATGGGATTAATGGCACTAACGATCCATGCTTGTCGGTGTAATTCTCCAGGTTAGGTTACACTCCTATAAGGGGTCAACTGACAAGTATAAACATAACAACGAGGTTATACACAAATTTGATTACTAGCACAGGTGAAGCCAACAATGAAATACACAACTATAAACACGAGAAGGGGGGTTGAATTGTATTTATCAGAATTTAAATAAATTTGAAAACTTTTTGCACACAGAAGCTAGGTTCGGACAAGTGAGAGAATACTGTACAGACAAGTGACCTGTCTGATGAAACTTTAACGTAAAAACACACAAGGCACAACTTGAAAACAAGTTTGATATTCACACTTTTTAACCCCTTTAGTTAGAAAACAGATAAGATAATCAAAAGCAACTAAAGAGTGTAAGGGAATAGAGATTAACACAGCTATTTATCCTGGTTCACTCTTCAACACAAAGAGCTACGTCCCAAATCCTTAGCAAAGACCAAGTTTTATCCACTATAATTGATCAGGTTACGGACTCCAAAAATTGTTTGCACACCTAGCCTCTTCAGGCTCACTCAGGTTTGTTTGAGAAGTTTGTTTGTAATAAATACAATCAGACATAATTTCTTTCACTAACACTCAGTGGATTAAATGTAAGCTTATGAAATACTGCGTAATAACTTCAAATGATTGAAGAATACATAATGAAAGAATGAAGAAATAAATGCGGACGTTAATGACTCTTTTAATGCTGTGTATTATGTATATCTTCATCTTCAATGACTTCTGTATTTATAACCTTCAAGCATTTAAGATTCATTAGAGACATTCCTTCAAATGTTGGATTCAAGCAGAACTTCATTAAATGCAATAGAGTCATTCTGGGTAGCCATTAATGCAATAGGAACATTGGTTGTACTCTAACATGAATGATTATGGCTTTATGCATCGTACAGTAGCCAAATCAGAGTTGTGAAGAATGCTTTTGTACTTTGCAGAGCACATTTCCCTTTTCGTGTAATAACCAAGAGTACTAGGGAACCACAGACAACTTCAAAAAGTTATTTGTACTTGGGTTCTTCATCAAGGAACCACAGACAAGTACATGAACTTATCAGAAGACATGTTAAAGCTTCAATGCATAAAGTCAATAATCCTAGTCAGCAGACAGGTTGACTTTTGCTTCTTCAGACAGGTGGTCATCTATGTGGGCAGACAGGTGAGAAGGTGACTTCTTAATATTTTGATCTGCACACTAAGTAGACAGGTTAGCAACCAATATATACAGAGGTTAATTAAATCATTAACCAATGTTTAGTTTTCATCAAAACTTAGGGAAATGCACATCAGATATTTTAGAGACTTAACAATCTCCCCTTTTTTGATGATGACAAACATTCAGATGATTTAATGAACCTTAGAGGGGGAAAAAACATAAAAGAAAAAAGGATTTAGACAAGTTGAAATTTTCTCAGACAAGAAGGGTTGTGCAGACAAGTGCACTTAGGTTCATTTAGCACAATATCAGATATATATATATATATATATATGTGTGTGTGTGTGTGTGTGTGTGTGTGTGTGTGTGTGTGTGTGTGTGTGTGTGTGTGTGTGTGTGTGTGTGTGTGTGTGTGTGTGTGTGTGTGTGATCAGAGATGTACAAGTTCCTTCATAAAGACAAGTTCAATTTTAACTTGTTTGACCTATTTACTTAGACTCTTATCCTTACTTTACATTATTTAATCATCTTAATCTTTCTTACTTTCTCCCTCTTTTGTCAACAACAAAAAGGAAGAATAACCAAGATGCAGAAAGGTAAGGAGCATAAAAGATAAAGGATAAACAATATTTATTTTATTCATCATAACCTTCTCGCCATCAAGGCAAATTTACACTCTACTACTTAGGGTCGACTAAAAAACAAAACCGGAGCTTCTACTCTCTTTTCTAAAAGCATCCTAGCATGCCTTTCTTCATGCAAATGTCTTCCCTGTTTCTTCTAGCTGAGCCTGAAGCAAATTGAAGCTATGCAAATCCACCATTTGAGGAGTGGAGGCTTCAACAATCAGGCTAGTTGAATTAGCAGACTGGTCTGAAGACCAGGGCAAGGCTAATATAGGAGGTGCCTTGGGCACAGAGAAGGGTGAGGAAATACAGGGAAAGACAAGCTGATGAAGGATTCTATAGTAAAAGAAGGGAAGAAAAGCTAACTTGAACAGAGGTCTGATTCTGACAAGCCTAACATCAAAAGTGCATTATAATTTTAATTTTTATTTTTATTTAATCAAATTTAATTTTTCCGATATAGTATTTATAAATAAATAAATAAATAAGGGTTAAGGTAATATTTTGGGAAAATCTCCATTTGTTCCATATATATAAAAAAAATTATAAAATCCGTCGTATGTAAAAAAAGTATGCATTTGGTCCCACACTACTCACTTTTTATTTTATTTTTCATACAAACAACAAAGGGCAATCAATATGACTTATCCGGCTCAATATGCATTTCATGGCGAATATTGTTTTTTTGGTAAAATTATATTTTCTACCATTTAATCAATTCCATGGCCAATATTGCATTTCATGTTCTAAACCCTAACCCTAACCCCAATCATAACCCTAACAAATCCATTAAATAACATTATAATCGATTATTTAAACGCCACAAAAGCTGAACCAAATTATTTGGTTTGATCTGTATTTTTAGGTTCATCATGGCATTAGTCGGGTCTTACACCCCTAGCCGACTTTGTCCAATATGACTAAACTAGCCCGATGTGACTTAGCTAGTCCAACCCTACTAAATTGTTCGTATAGACAATTGCCACCCAACTTGGGACAATATGACCTAACTAGGCCCTAACATGCCTGATTTGACTTAGTTGGTCCAATATCACTTATCCGACTCAATGTGCATTTCATGGGCCAATATTGCTTTCTTGGTCCAATTAATTTTCTACCATTTAATCGATTCCTGGGCCAATATTGCATTTCATGTTCTAAACCCTAACCCTAACCCTAACCCTAACAAATCCATTACATAGCATTATAATTGATACTTTAAACGCCACAAAATCTGAACCAAATTATTTGGTTTGATTTGTATTTTCAGGTTCATCATCTCATTGGTCGGGTCTTACACCCCTAGCTGACTTTGCCCAATATGACTAAACTAGCCCGTTGTGACTTAGTTAGTCCCAAGCACCTAGTTTTCCTAAGAAAAATTTACATTCAACAATATTTGCAATATCAATTTACTTCACCTCTATTTAACGTATGGTTTTTTTTTCCAAAATATTGATGATTTGATTCACATGGACGTGATAATCGATTCAGGAAATCCACTAAATATTCAATTCATTATAACATACTAATCGATTCAGGAAAGCATGAACCAATCGTGTTCGGGCTGTGAAATTTCAGTGCGCGGTGTCACAATTTATATTCACCGTTGTCAAATTTTACTTAAGGTCATATATAATTTACCATAATAATTTATTATTTGTCATTTATTCAGTAAATCGGTTCACCAAGGTAGGTTAACCAATTCACTGAATCCATTCCATTGACTACTCGATTCATGTAACCATAATAATCAATTCAAGAAACCCTTTACCCTAATCGCATTCTGGACACAACAGTCAAATGAACGTCGTCACACTTTATTCTCGCCATTGTCACATTCATATTTAAGGTCAAATAGCTACATAGATTGCTAACATGTAAATTCCTCTCATCGTTCGATTGTTGAAGGTCAATTCGCATCAACGATTGTTATATTCTTTCACGACACTTTTTTTTTTAGGATCTAAGTCTTGTTTTTATTCTTATTTTTACTTCAAGCCTAGCATCGAAGGTGAGTTGGAGCATTTAATTAGAAGTATAGTATATTTAACCCATAAAATGTAAACAGATAATTTATTATCTATAAAGTGCATTATAATTATAATTTTTATTCAGTCAAATTTAATTTTTCCAATATAGTACTTATAAATAAAAAAGGGTTATGGTAATACTTTGGGCAAATCTCCATTTGTTCCATATACATAAAAAAAAATTATTAAACCCGTCAGTATGTAAAAAAAAGTATGCATTTGGTCCCACACTACTCACTTTTTTATTTTATATTTTCATACAAACAACAAAGGGCAATCAAAATGATTTATCAGGCTCAATATGCATTTCATGGCGAATATTGCTTTTTTGGCAAAATTAAATTTTCTACCATTTAATCAATTCCATGGCCAATATTGTATTTCATGCTCTAACCTAACCATAACCCTAACAAATCCATTAAATAGCATTATAATTTATTCTTTAAACGCCACAAAAGCTGAACCAAATTATTTGGTTTGATCTTTATTTTCAGGTTCATCATCTCATTGGTCGGGTCTTACACCCCTAGCTGACTTTGTCCAATATGACTAAACTAGCCCGATGTGACTTAGCTAGCCCAACCCTACTAAATTGTTCGTATAGACAATTGCAACCCAACTTGGGTCAATATGACCTAACTAGGCCCTAACATGACTATATTGGTCTAATTCGACTTATTTGGTCAATTATGACTTATCTGACTTTTCATGGCAATATTGCTTTATTGATAAAATTAATTTTCTACCATTTAATCGATTCGTGGGTGATGAGTGTGATTTCACATCATATTTCTTTATCATGTTGCATGCATTTTCATGTAGTTTAGGCCTTTTTAAATTTATTTTTGTTAGTTTTTACATTGGAACGGGTAAGGTGGTTTTGTGGTGTATATGTGAAGAAATTGATGATTTAATTGCTCAAGTCCAGTTAATATGGAGTTTGCATGAAGACGGAACTTGAAAAACAAGAAAAATGAGTCAAGCAGAGACCATCACGGCCTGGGGGTGACAAGCATCACGACCATGATCGCGTAGTGCCGAAGAAAATGAAGAATGCAAAAGTCAGAACATGACACGGTCAGGCCGTGATGGACATCATGGCGGTGACAGGTCAACCAGTACCAAACTCTCCAAGTCAGAACCTGTCACAGCCTGACCATGACAGGCATCACGGCCGTGACGTGCAAAATCTGGAATTTTGATTTGCTGTTTTGATCTGATTTTGTAATAGCTTTAAATCCAAGTCAACCTACACTATAAATAGGGCAATTAGACTCGAAAATAAGAGCTTTTTGGGCTGCTACCTTAGGCTTAATTTAAGATTTCTTTTCTTCTCCAATTTCTTCTCTTCTCTTAGAATTTTTATGTTCTTTTTAATCAAGATTGCTATGACCATGGCAATGCTTGAGTAGTCCTTTTATTTCTAGGAATTGGGGATATGCCCAAGACTTGTTCTATGTTATGAATTGATGTTTTCCCTTTTGTTAATTTCAATTTACTTTAGATTTAATTCCTATTGTTATAATTACTTGTGAATTTGGTGCGCACTTATTTGCATGTCTTAGATATTCTAGGGATGAACTGAGAAGTGAACCTAGGTATTGGATTTATAGGGATTGAACTTAGGACATAAATCGCAAGAGTTAGAAGCGGTCCTTTGAGGGTTCATTGAATTGTCACAGATCTTAATGGGTTCAATTTAAATACAATTACCACGAGAGTATGGGTTGGTTTAATTGGGCACGGTTCTTGTATCTCGAGAGGGAACATTAACTTTATTAGGATAAATTCACCTTCAAAGCAATTTTGATAATTAACAAGAGGGGTAGTCAATTTAGTAACATAAGCAGTCTTGTTGGTAACCCAATTCCTAGAAATCTCTTTTAATTTGAAAAACTTCAGATTTGATTTACTTTGTGAGTCTGTTTGATTGCATTTTAAATACTTGATTTATAACTTGATTCTTATTTCAAAAACCAAATATTTCCTTGTTTAGTTAAATTGATTTATTAATCAATTATTGTTCAAGATCACGGCCTCTGTGGGTTTGATCTTTTTATTACTTGACGACAAAGCCGTACACTTGCGGATTCACGCTATCAAGTTTTTGGCGCCGTTGCCGAGGACCGTGCTTTCTTGAATTCAATTTAATTTTTAAATTGATTTTTCTAGACATTTTTTAATTAATTTTTATTTCTTTTTTTAGTGTATCTATCTCTCTCTTTGCAGGTATTTTTCTCTTTTATGCGAATATCCCAAAGTCTTGGAACTCTTATTGAAGTTGACCCCGAGATCGAAAGGACTTTCCATAGACGTAGGAGACTACAAAGACAAAGGGCGAGAGAAAGGTTCATCCCCATTCCACTCATGGCCAATCTACCGGATACCAAACCACTGAAGGACTACGCAGCCCCAAATGCTAGGGGTTTGCGAACTGGGATTGCTAGGCCAGAAATTGAGGCAGAGAACTTCACTATACTGCCTCAGTTAATTGGCATGATTAGGCAACATCGCTTTGGAGGATTACCTCGTAAGATCCAACTGATCATGTGGAGACATTCCTGGAATTTTGTGATACAATTAGGATTCAAGGAGCTCCAGTTGATGCTATCCGCTTGAGGTTATTCCCCTCCTCTCTGACTGGCAAGGTAAGAGCTTGGTTGAAGTCAGTGTCTGCTAATACTTTGTCAACACGGGACCAATTGGAGCAGGCATTCTTGGAAAAATTCTTCCCACCATCCAAGACCGCTTACCTGCGAACTCAGATCACCGACTTCTTCCAAAAGGACGGAGAATGCTTATCCGAAGCTTGAGATCGTTACAAGGGATTACTAGAATCTTGCCCACATCATGGGCTTAAGAAGTGGCTTTTAGTGCATACCTTCTACAATGGATTGGATTATTCTTCGAAGGTGTCACTTGACTCCGCGACTAGTCGAGCTTTGATGAATAGACCACTGGCTCAAGCATTTGAGATCATTGAGAACGTTGCCACCAACTATCACCAATGGGGTTCAGAAAGATGTAATAACCCGAAAAAGCTTTCGGGGGGTAAGTTTGAAATGGATGGTAATGATTTAATTATGTCTAAAGTTGATTCATTGAGTAAACGCTTTGACAAGCTCGAAAAAGCTAATGTGAGTTTAATAGGTGCTACTAATGTTGCTCGTGAGATTTGTGGAATGCAGGGACATGACTTCATGGAGTGCCCACATGGTAGTGTTCCTACAAAAGGCACTTCGGGGGAACAAGTGAATTCTTGTCACAATTTCTATGACACGAACCCGAAGTTGCTAAACTATGTTCCCCCTGATTCTTACAACCAAGGAAGGAAGAATAGCCCTTATCTCTCCTACGGGAATTACAACAACACGTTGAACCACGAATTCCAGGAAGGCCAAGGTAATAGGAAACCCGCATCGGGGTATCCTCAGGTACAAAAGTCTAAACTTGAGTCTCTTTTGGAAAATTTTGGTGAAACTCAAACAAAGCAAAATGAAGAGTTTAGGCAACAAGGTAGGGCAGTCAATGAGGCATTAAAGGAGTTAACATATAATGTAGATAACTTAGCCATCCATAATAAGATGTTAGAAACTCAGATTTCTCAATAAGCTAGTACAGGTTCTAGAACTAAGGGTATGTTTCAGGGACAACCCGAAGTTAATCCCAATGAGCACTGTAATGCTATATACTTGAGGGATGATAAGCTTGGGGTAGTTGAAAAAGATGTTGAATGTGAGGTGTGAAACATCGCTGACTGCTCTATGGATTGACGACTATCCCCATAGACCAACACGGGTCTTTTCAACGTGTTTTGTCCTCACTCACACGCTTCTTGGGAAAACTTCCCAGGAGGTCACCAATCCTAGAATTGCTCCAAGTCAGGTACGCTTAACTGTGGAGTTCTTAATTGAGGAGCATGATGCCATGATAAAAACTAATATGCCTTATAAACTAAAAGATCCAGGAAGTTTCTCTATTGCTTGCTCAATTGGAGAAGTGAAAATAGACCATGCCCTATGTGACTTAGGGGCTAGTGCAAGTTTGATGCCGCTTACCATCTTTGAGAGGTTGGGAGCTAAGGAATTGAATCCATCCAATTTCTCTTTAAAATTTGCGGATGGCTCCACTAAAAACCCTCTAGGCATACTGGAGAATGTCCCCATAAAGGTAGGTGAATTTTTCATTCCTACTGATTTCATGGTGTTAGATATTAATGGGAGTTCTAAAATCCCTATCATTCTTGGAAGGCCATTCTTGGCCATAGCTGGGGCAATAATAGATGTAAAAAATGGTAAGCTCTCTTTGAATGTAGAGGAAGGTAGGTGGATTTTGATTTGACTAACTCATATAACAACCCTCCTTTTGAGAGTCATGTGTGCAGGATTGAGATAATGCCTCCAAAGGTGAAGGAAGAGCTTAACATGGAAGCAACTCCCAAACTTTGCATGACAAATGATGCACCAAATAAAGATGAACTAGGAGTTGCTCAACATGTGGAGTTAAAACTTCCACAGGGAGGCAGTAAGGCCATGAGACTCAGAGTGAAAAGAGCAAAGCGAAAGCGCATGTGGCCATGCATATGAACAATATAGGCTCATTGAAGGACTTCCTTGAAAGAGAGTTGTTCTTTCACTTCCAAGCCTAGCTGATCCCGATTGATTGAAGGGACTATGGTCAAGCTTAAGACTGTAGATAAGTACTTCTTGGGAGATAACCCAAGTTTTCTTTCCCTTTTTAATTTGTTTTTGAATTTTGTTTTTGAATAGTTTGAGAAGACTAAGAGAAGAAAGATCACAAATTGATGGTTTTGCCAAGTATTTTTAGGTTATGAAGGCATGAAGAGCAAAAAGGCATGGAAAAATGAAGTCAGAGGAGATCATGGTCTGGCCCTGATGGCCATCATGGCCGTGATGGGAGCAATTTCAAAAAGGAAGAGGAGACTAGAATCTATCACGGCCGTGATAGGCCAGCAGCTGGAGACCATAAGAGATTACGCCTAGACCGTGACATAGCTCACAGGCATGATGCGAAGGAGCCCAAGAGGTCAACATTGGTCACGCCCAGGCCGTGACAGAGGCCACGGGCGTTACAGGAGGAACCAGAGCAAGTCAGAAAGTATCACGGGCATGCCGTGATTCCTATCACGGTCGTGACAAGTCCCAACAACAACACCAGTGCCACCCGAATTGATCACAGCCTGGCCGTGAATGGGCTCACGGCCGTGAACGACCAAAACTGAAGACCCGAATGGATCACGGCCCACCCGTGAATAAGGTCACGGCCGTGACGAGTTGCTGCTGCCATTTTTTAAAATAAAAGAACGAATCTGCCTCTCACAATCAGTTTCATACGCAAACCTTCTCATTCTTCAACCTCTCATTTTCCACCTCCATAGCCACTATCTCAAGTTCAAGCTCCATTCTACTTCCACCCAAACTTCATCACCACATCACTCACACTCAACCCCATTATCATCATCCACTCTTATTCGTCGTCTTCTTCCTCTCATCACAACCTCCATCATACCCAATTACCAAGAAGCTTGAAACCCACCTCATTCATAGCACCCATGGCTAACAACCTTGTTTCCTTGCTTCCTTGACCTAAACCATCAAAGCTCACAAACATAAATAATACCCCTACCCTATGCTTAAATTGGATGTTAAAAAATGAAGGGTGGAACGAGTTCGCTCGCACCCGGTACCCCGCATATATTGGCCCCACTCTTGAATTCCTAAGCTCCTTTAATGCTCAAATTTTGCAAGAGGCCCATTGTACTGAAGGTCGAATCACTTTCCAAATATTTAATCAAGATTTTTAATTGACTCTGGCTGAATTTAATGAAATTTTTGAATTGCCAGTTGAGGGAACGGACTTATCCCATTGGATTTAATCCTGACTGTTTTTGGTCTCATATTACTTACCCTGGGGGTCATTTTAATACTAGGACGGCCAAGTCTACGGCCCTAGTTAACCCTAGCCTGCGCTATATCCATAGGGTTATGTCCAATGCTTTGTTTGGCTGTGGCGAGAGTGATGGATCCGTCCGTGTGGACGAGGTCCTATTCCTATGAGCCATGCTCCATCCCGAGAGCAATGTGGACACGGGGTCGTATATGGCTAGGCACCTTTTAAAGGTTGCCAAGAGCTCAAATGGGACTACTGTCATTGGTGGTTTGATCACCACCATATGCCAACATTTCCACTTTGATTTAGATGGTTATGAATCCGCCCCGGGGCTGACGTGCTTAACAATGGGTGCTTGTGAATCTATGGGGATGATCGTCCAACAGGATGACATTTATTGCCTTAACCACCCTATGCTCAAAAACCATATTCCCCTCCCTAACCCCACATTACTGGATGTAAAAATTCCTGCAAATTGGCGGGTACTATGTGATGAGGAGCCTGAGCCTATTGAGATACAAAGGCCGTTACGCCCGCCACCGCCGACTAGGCCATCTGGGCGCCCTTCTTCTTCTTCTTCTTCTTCTTCTTCTTCTTCTTCTTCTTCTTCTTCTTCTTCTTCTTCTTCTTCTTCTTCTTCTTCTTCTTCCTCTGCAGGTACATCATCTGAAGATCCTTATGCGCGGTTCTCGTCCACCTTTGGTACTATTATAGTGAACCAGCAGGAGCGCATCATGGAGGAGTAGTGCTAGCAGAGAGCCATGATCCAGCAGCTCTAAGGACCGGCATCCGAGCCAAGCACCCACCATCACCTCAATGAGTTGTTCCATTTTTTTATTTTTATCCTCCCTCTGACTTGATTATTTACATTGGGGACAATGTAAGTTCTTAAGCTTGGGGTAGTGGTATTATTTTTGTTTTATTTTTGCATTTTTGCATGTTGCATTCATATAGGCGTAGTTTTGCATAATCACATGATTCGATTGCCCCTTGCTTGGAGTATGCATCCAATTGTGAAAACTTTGTGCCAAATAAATTGAGACAGTGAATTTTAGAACCCAATTTTTTTTGTATTCTTGTGATAGGCTAAAAATAAAAATGCTTGAGATGATATTTTGATAGTTGATAATTAGCATGTGGTTCCTTGGATTTGTGTTTCTCATTGATTTTAAACTACTAAATGTGAGATTTTTGAGCCAAATGGGTACTCACTAAATCTACCCCATTCTTTGTGATTGAGTGTTTTATTCCTCTTGGATTTTATTCTCTAGAACTTGACTTGAAACCGTTTTGAAACTTAAAAAATTTTGAAAACATATTCGAAAATGATTGAGGCACTAGGTATTTTTCCGGCCTTCTGAGCTTTGACTAATTAAATGCTACCCTTTAGTTGCCTAATTTTGAGCCTAATAGAATAAAATCTTTTCTTGGTACCTTGATTGATTTTGATAAATGATGCATGGTATGACACCTTTTAAAGTATTGCAAAAAGGTGGTTTGAAAAATAATTTGTGGGATGAAAAAGTTAGAAAAATAGATAAATATTTCTCTTAAGTTGGAAATCTCCCATTCTCCAAATTAAAAAAAAAAAGGAGAAGGGGATGAGAAAAAAGAAAGAGAGAAAGGTGGAAAAGCGCGATAAAGTCCAAAAGATGTATTTTAGAAGGTTGTCATGCTTTGCATTGTTTTATGTTTTGTTAGCCTTCTTAAATTTTCCCTTTCTCGATTTCCCCACCTAATGATTAATCCCATGGTCCCATTACAACCAAACTAAAAAGACCTCTTGATTCTTATGTGTTTTCATTAATAAAGTAGAGATTTTGGTTAATAGTCAAGCATATGGTAGGGTACTTTCCTTGAGGAAATTGAGCGAATTGTCATATGTCCTCAAATACTTGAGTGAGGTGAGAAGAGTGTCCAGATTGGTGAGAGACGTGAATTTAGCGAATCTAAGCTTCTAATTGAACTTGAAATTGATTGTCTCTTGGTACCTTATTGGATATGCTTGTTATTTGAATTTGTTACTCGGGTTCTTGGATCACTGTCCATGCTCAAATTGTTTATCTTGTCTGGCCTTGGTTATTACTTGAGGGCAAGCAAAATCTTAATCTTGGGGTAGTTTGATAAGTGTGATTTCACCTTATGTTTCTTTATCATATTGCATGCATTTTCATGTAGTTTAGGCATTTTTAATTTTAATTTTGTTATTTTTTACTTTGGAACGAGTAAGGTGGTTTTGTGGTTTTTGAGTGCAGAAATTGATGATTTAATTGCTCAAGGCCAGTTAATTTGGAGTTTGCATGAAGACGGAGCTTGAAAAGCAAGAAAAATGAGCCAAGCAGAGACCATCACGGCTTGGAGGTGACAAGCATCACAGCCATGATCGCATAGTGCCGAAGAAAATGAAGAATGCAAAAGTCAGAACCTGTCACGGCCAGGCCATGACGGCCATGACAGGTCAACCGAAGGCCAAGCTCTCTAAGTCGAACCTATCACAGCTTGGCCGTGATGTGCATAACGGCCATGACGTGCAAAATCTGGAATTTTGATTTGCTGTTTTGATCTGATTTTGTAATAGCTTTAAATCCAAGTTAACCTACACTATAAATAGGGCAATTGGGCTAGAAAATAGGATCTTTTGGCTGCTACCAATTGGCAAAAATTAGGATTTCTCTTCTTCTCAATTTCTTCTATTCTCTTATAATTTTCTATGCTTTTGTTAATCAAGATTGCTATGAACATGGCAATGCTTGAGTAGTCGTTTTATTTCTAGGAATTGGGGCTATACCCAAGACTTGTTTTATGTTATGAATTGATGTTTTCCCTTTGTTAATTTCAATTTGCTTTTGATTTAATTCCTAATGTTATAATTACTTGTGAATTTGGTGCGCACTTATTTGCATGTCTTAGATATTCTAGGGATGAACTGAGAAGTGAACCTAGGTATTGGATCTATAGGGATTGAACTTAGGACTTAAATCACGAGAGTTGGAAGCGGTCCTTCGAGGGTTCATTGAATTGTCACAGATCTTAATGGGTTCAATTTAAGTACAATTACTACGAGAGTAAGGGTTGGTTTAATTGGGCACGGTTATTATATCTCGAGAGGGAACATTAACTTTATTAGGATAAATTCACCTTCAAAGCAATTTTGATAATTAACAAGAGGGGTAGTCGATTTAGTAACATAAGCAGTCTTGTTGGTAACCCAATTCCCGGAAATCTCTTTTAATTTGAAAAACTCCATATTTGATTTGCTTTGTGATTCTGTTTAATTACGTTTTAAATACTTGATTTGTTACTTGATTCTTATTTCAAAAACCAAATCTTTCCTTGTTTAGTTAAATTGATTTATTAATTAATTGTTGTTCAAGATCCCGGTCTCTGTGAATTCGATCTTTTTATTGCTTAACGATGAAACCGTACACTTGCGGATTCACGCTATCAATGGGCCAATATTGCATTTCATGTTATAAACCCTAACGAATCCATTACATAGCATAACGAATCCATTACATAGCATTATAATCGATACTTTAAACGCCACAAAATCTGAACCAAATTATTTGGTTTGATCTGTATTTTCAGGTTCATCATCTCATTGGTTGGGTCTTACACCCCTAGTCGAATTTGTCCAATATGACTAAACTAGCCCGTTGTGACTTAGTCCAACATTACTAAATTGTTCGTATAGATAATTGTCACCCTAACTTGGGCCAATGTGTCCTAACTAGGCCATAACAAGCCTATTTATTATATTCTAATATTTTTTAGATTAATATTAATCTATTTTTTAATATTTATAATTCATTATATTTATTTACATTTTTAAATATTTACTATTCATTATATTATAATATTCTTTAGATTTAATATTTACATATTTTTAATATTTAATAATTTTCGTGATGTAACTGCATCGTTGTTCAATCAAACCAACTTATTTGGTTCAGATCTGTTGCCAATTGGTTCCAACCCAACCAAACCTAACAAAACTCGATTATGATTGATTTAGTTCTAAGGTTTAATGAGAATCAAACCGAACATAACAATCTATATTAATATTAAAAATTATTTTAAATATTTATTACTATCTTTTGAATACATACTATTGATTATATTTTAGTATCTATTATAACTTCATCTTGTATAAATTTAAAATTTATTTATTTTGATTTTTAAAATTGGGTTTTGTTGGAAAATTGCTTACAATCGAAGTAAAATATTTTTATTAATTCTCATACTTCGCCACATCCAAGATGATATTTTACGTATTTAATATAAAATTTTAAATTTACTATTTATTATATTATTAATAACAAATAACTTTTACTATGAAATGAAACTATAAAATTGAGTAAAGGCCCAAACTAGTCCTTAACAAAAAAATCAATGTTACGTTTTGGTCGCTGAAAAATGGAAAGTATCCATTTGGTGCTCAAGAGTGTAAAATGAGTGTCAAAATAGTCCCTGATTGGGACCACCATGTCCCTAAAAATTGTCCTAAAAAGGACTATTTTGACATGCATTTTACATTTTTGAAGACAAATTTGGTATTTTGGACCAAAATGTTACCTAGTTTTTTTGTCAACCACTAGTTTTGGCCTTTACCCTGTGAAATTTTAATCTATACGGTAACCGTTTTTTTAATAGATTAACACTTTTAAGTACCTGATTCGTTGTGTATTATAACCGATTCAATATAACTGGTTCACGCTATCGGTAACCGAATCACATGGGTATTTTATGTAACCGGTTCACACGACACAAATGATCCGAATCAAATACACATGTTATGCTACCCGATTCATGGAAACAAAATATCCGGTTCTGGCCTCTCCATTTGCATCGCTACACTGCCTCCCACCAACTTCCATAAATCTCTCTTAACTCCCTCATAACTCCCCTCATAAATCCTAACCACCCTCCCATCTCAACTCACAAACTCACGTCAACTTCACTATAACTCCATCGACATCATCATCTCATCTCATCTCATTGCCATATATCATCTTTGCATCTTAACTTCAAACTCCTGCAGCAATGCCGCCCAAAGCAAAGAAAGCTTCAAATAAGCCAAAAGTAGCTCATGATACGGGATCATCTCTTGGTCGCACTAAAGGAGATTCATCTTCTGCTCCTCACCCAAGCCAACCCACCCAACCATCACACGATTAACCTACCACATTTCATCCACCCCCCTCCCTCAACCTCTACCATTTGAGATACAACCCAAACCATCTCAACTATACACATCACATTCACCACCCCCCTCAAACTCTATCATCTGAAGTACAACCAACCCCGTCTCATTGGTCCCACCCCCTCTCTGAACAATTCACGTATCCTATACGTGAAAGAATAAACATTTATGTTTGGTTCACAACTAAGGAAGAAGCCTTGGACTTCTTAAGACTTTTATACCAAGGCCAGTCATGGGACCATGATGGATGAGGTGCAAATACTTCACAGATGAAGGCTTCAAATTCTAGGAAGACATCGTTGCTCAAAGCTTAGAACAAATGGTAAGTCTGCAATGGGATTTCTATCCTGATCTAGTACGTATATTCTACTACAATCTCAACACAATCAAGAAGGTTATTTAGTTTCAAGTGTCAAGGATAGAAAAATCTTATTAACCCCTACTGTTTGGAAGTTTGTTACTGGATTGAAGAGTGAAGGTGTGCAGTTAAAACTCTCCAATGAACATGCATTGGATGGGTATGACCGCAATGAGAGCCTCAAGCAGATGCTAATGCACCCAAGCATGTATAACCAACCTGGAAAAACAATCACAACGGGTTTCTTAACAATGGAAAGTAGAATACTTCATTATGCCATATGTACCATAGTCAACCCTCGTACGGGAAATCATGATAGGGTCCAGGAAAATGACATCTATCTTTCATGGATCATAAAGAATAGGATAATTACGAACTGACCTTTCTTCTTTTCTGGGCGGATGATGAGAACGAAATGTAAGGATTCCTTAGGTCTTGTATATGCAATTTTAATTAGCAAGTTCATTGACTATTTTGGAATAGATACAAGTGCCGTGAAATACGATCATCTCAATCCAACAAGTGAATTTGCTGAGTCTGCCTTTGCTCACATGGGAATAAAAAGATAAAAAATGGCCATTGGTGTATTGCTCGTACTGGTGGTGGAAGTAATCGACTTCAGACTCCAACCGATCCAAAAAATGTTGCCCCTTCTACGGTTGGTGGTACTACTTCTAGTGGTATTGTCTTCACTAATCGCTTGCGAATGCGAATATTGAACAATTAGAGATATGAGGCTAGACATTACTCATCTTAATACTCGTATGGATACTCGCTTTGATCAGATAGATACCAGACTTGAATGCATTGAAGACTATTATGAAGAAGAATATGCAGATGATGATGAAGCTAGTGATTAGGGTTCTACTTGTTTGAAAGCCATGTTTGAATTCCGTGTATTTTCATTCCATGCATTGTGGTTTACTTTTGTGTGTTTGATTTCCTGTAGTGTGGTTTACTTTTGTGTGTTTGTATGAGACTAGTGTAAAAAATGGAACATTTTTATAAGTTAACCTGCTTGTGTTTGTTTGTGACTATGCGCGTGACCACATTCACTACTTACCGTTGTCACATATATACATGAGATCAAACAACCGATTCAACAAGGACATAGGTAACCGGTTAATGTTTTGATGATAACCGAGTCACACGACACAAAATAACCAATTCACTTAAGGGTGTCATGACGCTCTATTTTACCGTTAACACACGCGAAAGGACCAGATAACAAATATGAAAAATTTAGTGTGACCAGCCAACCGGTCTTATCCCAACCGTTCAATATAAAATAAGGTTAAATAAAAATATCCAACGATGGAAACAGGTGGTTCTGTGATGAACCACCTATCTACTCATCCAACTTAGACGACACCTAATACTAATCTCATTTCATTCAAATTTTTTAATCATAAATAGAAACTTGTTCCTCGTAATGCCTACCATGCATGTATGTGAATGTGATCGTCATCATAGTAAATGGTGCATCTAATCTAAGCAAATACTAAATTAGATAGATTATCCAAATCCATAACATCTTGATCTATGACATCTTTTTCTTTGCTAATAACCTCACGTGAAAAACAGGAATGTGTGTACACCATGCACGTAAAGATCGGGTCCATCATCAACAATGGAACCGATTCTAAAAGGGTGCTGCTACCTACACCCCTACACAACTTCCATCCACCCCCACATATCTAATTTTAGTGTATGAAATGACATTTTTACCCCTATGAATTTCAAAACCCCTTCCTCTTCTTCTTCCACTTTGTATGCACCCCTCCTACCCCTTTCTTCCTACTCTTATCTGCTGGTTCCCGACCCTTTCTTCCTTTCCTCTCTTCTGCTCGCACTCCCACCCCCACAACACTCACATGGAAGATGCTTAAAAAGGAGAGAGAAACACAGATACAGATTTTAAAGAGAGAAAAAGATTCACAAAAGCCTATGTGTTAGTTGTTAGTTACTGCTGTCATTTAGCAGTTCAAATCAAACCTTTATAATGGGATATGTGTCAATTTGTGCTGCCTGCAAAAGTCTACAACTAATGTGGAATAGACTTGGACTAAAAGCTTGTGTGTTCATTCAACTTGCCATCAGAAAGAAAAAAAATGATTTTTTTTATTATAAAATATTCCCCCCACTTGTTTATGTAGTTCATTGGTTCTGGACCTCTGGTATGGGATGGTATTCGCATTGTTACTTTCTTGGATGACTGCAGTCATCGAAGAACTTTTATTATTATTGCACAAATGTGTGATTGTTGAAAAGTTCTTTTTTTTTTGTTGTTGTTGTTGTTTCCAAGGATGGAAAGGTTCAGGAAGATGAGAGAGAAGTGGGGGTGGGTGGTGGAATTCATGGGAGACAGGGTAAACAATTAGAGTAGATTTTTTTTTTTAATTTAAGGATATTTTAGTAATAAAAAAAGTTTTAAAAATTATGTAGGGGTGGATGGAGAATGTGTGGAAGTGTAGGTAGCAGCACACTTCCAAAATCAGCTTGACCTTGGGCGATGCCACGGACCACTCTGTTTGGATCCCAAACCTAAAGTCATGGGGCCTCATGGGCCCGGCCCATAACTACTTCGAACGTGGCAACCTGGATACATTCACGGGCCGCGGGTCATGTATCGGATCCCCGGTTTGCCGGCTCAACCCGAGCGCCAACGGGTCGGGATCACACCACGTCCGGTACTTTGACTTTGTGGAGGTGACATCGACTGGGCCCCACAAGGGATGCTCTCAGACCATCTTCTATGTCAATCGTTGGCTCGCCCTCTATTTTTCCCATTATCAACCAACCACCATCATCGACGATCGCGCCGCAGCCGTTGCCCATCACGGCAAGTTCATTGTCGTGCGAGAATCCCAAAATATCCTCAACTTGAGATTGCGAGGTGAGATATTATATTATATTACATTAAATTAAATTACCCGACAATGTCTTTGTTTCTATTGGAATTTTGGGACCATTCTTTTATATTTTTGTTTTACTTACATTTGTCTTGCTTATATTGATCTTAATTTATATGGTTTAAATAAGTTTTTTCTAGCTGTCAAAAAATAATAAAAAATAATAAGTTTTTTCTTTCTTTTTTACACGTTTAAATAAGGTGCTATCATTTAGTGACCATTTTTTTTAATAATAGATTTAGTGACCACTTTAGGTAATTTGGAATTGAGGCTTGAAATTATATTTTTATGTTTCATGCTTGTTGACTATTAGACTCGTAATTTTATATGCGATAATTTTTTTAAAATTACCGAATAATTAACTTAAGATATTTCTAATTTTTATTGAGAATTTTAATTCCACACAAGTATATGTGTGTATTTGATGTACAATGAGAGACAATATAAACGGAATAACATAATGTCACCAATATTACCATAGTCGTCACCTCCACCACAAGTATCGCCATCCCTCCATTGTTGTCGTCACCACCATTACCGATTCTAGAAAATTGTATTTAGAATTATAATTCTACGTTTTAAATTTTTTGCGCGATACAAACATAGAAATATGTACTAAACCAAGACATTAAAAATTCTAAAATATGAGTCCAATTCCATAAACCAAACGTTGGCTCATTTGGATTTTAATAAGGATTTGTGCATTATTATTTTATATTTCTCCTGTATCTTTATTTGTTTAAGAGATAAACAAAAGTAGGAGAATATTAGATAAAGAATGTGTTTTTATTTAAGGAATGTGTTGTGGCCCTTATACTTGACATGAATTTTCAATTTGATCCCTCTACCTAAAAGATTATTAAAATGGTCCTTATATGTAAAAAAAAAAAAAAATCTCGTTTGGTCCCTGTTGTACACCATGTTAAGTACTAATTTAATAATTTTTTGCTTTGTACAGGGACCAAACGGGTACTTTTTGTATATATATAGATTATTTCAATAATTTTTTATGTATAGGGACCAAATCGAGAATTCGTGTCAAGTATAGGATTTAAATTTTACTTTAACCTAAAAAAAAGTAATACAGATATCATAACTATTTGGAATTTTTATCTTCATATTTTATATTCATTTATCTAGTCTTTACATTTTTTTTGACTAAAAAATGATATTCATTTATTCAAATTGATAAAATACATCGAAAACAACACAAATTCAACATCGCTAAAAACCGAAAAGGAATTCGCGAACAAACTCACAGCTCCCAGGTTAATAGCATAACACGGCAAAATGCCTAAAAATGTGACAAAATCAAAGTGACCGGAATACCCATGCCTCCGGATCTGTAATGTTGACGCCCAAGTCTTGATTGAATCTGTAATGAATCGAAGCTGATCTTCCAATCTGAACCAAACGAACACCACAACAAGATGGAAAACCAAACGATGGTGCAACAATACGACGAGCAAAACAACGCCGCACACAGATGATGAAAACACGGAAAAACACGAAAGAAAAACCAGATCTATGTGGAAAAACCACTTATTTAGATAAAAGGAGAGAAAAAACGATGTAAAGTGGTGATTCCAGGCCAAAAAATGACCCAAAACCATCTCTTCCGGTGGATGGGGAAGAAGGAAAAGAGAAGTAAAGGGAAGATCGAGAGAAAGAGACGGCTCTAGGTTTTTATTCGGTCTTTACATATTAAAGCAGTTTTAAATGATTGATTTATATACTTTTCATTTATCAAGTTTTACATTAACAATATATTGCGGAGTCATTTTTTTTAACAATATATCGAAATTAAATTATTAATTTATATGTATTTTCGTTAGCTAACTTGGATTCATTTAGATGGCCCCTCTCTTAGTAGCTCACAACAAAAATTGGAGTTCATAAGTTTCAAATTGGCCATTGAAGAAAAAACCACAAAGACAAGTTTGATAAGTGAAAAGAAAAGCCTAATCATTAGATCACTCAAAATTATAATCGTTAGATACTTAAGTCCTTCTATCATCTTTGGTTCGTTTGAGTTAATGACTATACCCATTTGACATATTAGCTCTCTAACGTGGTATGCGACATTTTCCACCGTAAAAAAAGTTGACAGAAAAAAAAAACTTTGCCCTTGCGAAAACAACGTCCTTTCTATAATAATAATTAAGATACTAATATTTTCCTATTAAAAAAGTTATTCGTTAGTTAATGTTAGCAAATCCTAAACCCAAAATCGGAAACCCATATTTTGCTTCATTCTCCCTGAAAAATATGAACACTCATGTTCCTAGAACCTAAAATACCAACTTTTTGAATCCATCTCAATACCTAATCAAATATCTCAATGATGCCATGTGGTCAAATTGGTCTCTAAAAAAATTGCGAAAACAATTTTGGCCCATAAAAAAAATACCGGCCATTTAGTCCCTTGAAATCACAGTCATGGGAGATGCTAATCCCTCTCTCAGAAAGATGAAACAATGAGCTATTTGTTTTGGTACCAGTAAGTACAATGTGACATATGACGAGGAGTCAACATTTATAATTTTGTAACATAAAATATAAAATTAAGTCTATCAAGTTGATCTATTTAATATATATATATTATAATACTATAATTATCATTGTCCGTTAGTCTATCTAGATATAAATGGTCATTTGTCTATTTATTTGTGAAAACTTAATATCTTATTTATTAGTATAGGTCTATCGGGTTTTTTATCATTAATGACTTAAAAGAGTATTAACAAGTAAAGACCTATGATCTATTTATCGGTGGATGCATATTTAAAAATATTGTTAAAAAATATGCCTTTAAATAGACTTCCAAGCCGGAACAAGCTTTGAAGTAGGCCTAACCAAACTTTAAAAACTAGTCTATATCATACTAATAGGTCGACTCAAACCTTAAGACCGGAACGTACGTCAGGCATGTTCATGCCAGTGCCTAGCCTATTCCCACCTATAAGTGATACTTCTTCTGGACTCAATTATAAGCAAAAAAATACATATATTTTGTAAACTTATATATAAGTAAAATTCAACCAATTCAACTTTATTTAATGCTAGTGTTTCAAAAATCAAGAAAATTAACCAATCCAACCCATTCTCCTTTTAGTGTGTGTTTGGTTGAGCATTTAACAAATGCGATTTTGGGTTGAATTGATTTTGAAGAATTGATTTTAATACTCGAGTTTGAAGTGAAGTGATTTATGTTTAGATTTTTATTTTGAAAGTAAGTTTGATGTAAAACTTAGTATAATCTGAATCTAAAAATCATGTTTTGGGGCGTGGTTACAAATTCAGATTGAGTTAGAATTGATTCCAGAGGCAAAATCAATTCTAGTCAAGAACACCCAAATATGTTAAAATCAATTTTTTGTCTCTGGAATCACTTTTGTCTCTCACAAAAGTGAATCCAGAGACGCACTTACTTTTCCAAGAGTATTGCACACCACCAAGGTAATTAAAGGATAAATTAGTAATTATAACTCATTTTTTATATAAATTAATTATATTCCTTAACAAGTGTGAAATTAATTAATTTTATAAAGAATGCTAGGTTAAAGGTCTAAAAAAAAAATTTATCACTAAAATTTGATACATTTTATATTTTAAAAAATGACAAACATACTTTCCCAATAAATTTTTTTTTTTTTTATTCCTTAATCAATATCTTTATATTTACGACACTGGTTATTTTATATCCGCACTCCACAACTGCTCTTCTGAATGGATATATAAACCCGTGTCTGGTCTCGTACGGTATATGTGATATACTTTGCAATTTGCAAGTTCCCACTCTTGCCTCACAACTCACGATATTCTTCTTCGTGCTCTCTCTCTCTCTCTCTCTCTCTCTCTGCAATCGATGGATTCAAACCCTAGCCCCCCTCCCTTCCCTTCGTCTGAACCCCATCCCCTTCCTTCTCCTCCACACAACCTCGCATCGCAGCCTCCGAATCCCGATTCTCAACATCCATCGGAAACCCTACCTTCCAATTCTCCAAACACCAACGGCACCAACGGTACCACCGCTGCTGATAACGATTCGCACCCTCAGATTTCCAAACCCTTGGTCTCCGACAAGGATCAATCCGGCGGCGAGGAAGAGACAACCAGCAAGCGCCGCCGCCGAAGCCGGTGGGACCCCCAGCCCGATTCCAACGACCAGAGCGGTTCCGAATCAGGTACCGTACCGAAGAAGAGGAAGTCACGCTGGGCGGAGGAGCCAACGCCGGCGATTCAGCTTTTAGGGTTGGGAGGTATTGAATTAGATAGCGAGATTCCAGCTTTGAATAGTAGGCTTCTAGAAATTAGTCGATTGTTACAATCAGGTTTACCTTTAGATGATCGCCCTGAAGGTGCACGATCCCCTTCACCTGAACCTATATATGATAACATGGGTATTAGGATTAACACTAGAGAATATCGTGCTCGTGAGAGGTTGCAAAAGGAGAGACAAGAAATTATATCTCTAATTATAAAGAAAAACCCTGCATTTAAGCCACCTGCTGATTATAGACCACCCAAGCTTCAGAAGAAGCTTTATATACCAATGAAAGAATACCCTGGTTACAATTTCATAGGGCTTATTATTGGTCCAAGAGGTAACACCCAGAAGCGGATGGAGAAAGAAACAGGTGCTAAGATCGTGATTCGAGGTAAAGGGTCCATGAAAGAAGGTAGGTTGCAGCAGAAGAGGGATTATAAACCTGACCCTTCTGAGAATGAGGACTTGCATGTTTTGGTGGAGGCGGAGACGCAGGAAGCGCTTGATGCTGCTGCTGGTATGGTGGAGAAGCTCTTGCAGCCTGTAGATGAGGTATTGAACGAGCATAAGAGGCAACAACTTAGGGAACTTGCTGCCTTAAATGGGACAATCAGGGACGAAGAGTTTTGCCGGTTGTGTGGTGAACCTGGTCATCGTCAATATGCTTGTCCTACAAGGACTTCAACATTTAAGAGCGAAGTTGTCTGTAAGCATTGTGGAGATGGTGGTCATCCAAGCATAGATTGTCCGGTGAAGGGTGCTGCTGGGCAGAAGATGGATGATGAGTATCAGAACTTCCTGGCAGAGTTGGGAGGTTCAGTTCCTGAATCTGCAACAACACAAACCGGTATATTGGCAATCGGTTCAGGCAAATCTGGAAGCAATCCTCCTTGGGCTAACAATTCTGGCTCAACTGGGGGTGCACCGCATGCTGGCTTAGGGTTTAATTCAGTTAAAAAGGAAATTGATGAAACAAATTTGTATATAGGGTATTTGCCACCCACCCTTGAGGATGACGGTCTGATCCAATTGTTTCAACAATTTGGTGAGATTGTCATGGCTAAAGTTATCAAGGATCGAATGTCTGGTTTAAGTAAAGGATATGGGTTTGTGAAGTATGCTGATGTTCAAATGGCAAACAGTGCAATTTCGGCCATGAATGGTTATCACCTTGAGGGTCGGACCATTGCAGTGAGAGTTGCTGGTAAGCCTCCTCAGCCTGTTGTACCTCCTGGCCCACCCGCATCTGCTGTGCCCACTTATCCTGTTCCAGCACAGCCACTTGGTGCCTATCCATCCCAACAATATGCTGCTGGTGGTCCCATTGGGAGTGCTCCCCCTGGGAGTTATGGTGGTACCCCAGTTCCATGGGGACCTCCTGTTCCTCCTCCATATGCACCTTACATTCCTCCACCACCCGGGTCAACTATGTATCCTCCTATGCAAGGTCACCCTATGCCTCCTTATGGTGTTCAATATCCTCCTGTCCCGACAGGTCCCCCTGGTGCCCCATCCCAGCCTGCAGCATCTAGTGAAGTGCCACAGAGTTACCCTCCCGGAGTGCAGTCTGACAATAGTACCTCTTCTCAGCCTGTACCAGCTAATATATATGGGAATTCGGTACCTTCCATGCCACCAGCAGCCCAACCTACATACCCTGCATCTTATGGTTATCCACATTACTACAATGCAGTTCCTCCCCCGCCACCTCCCCCTCCTGTCACAACTTCAGACCAATCCCACAACATGGCTAATGTGCCTTGGGCCAGTAATCCTCCAGTGCCACCTCCTGCTTCCTCTGCAGAGAAGACAACATATGGTGCAGATCAATCTCGGAGCACTGGAAATGTGCCTTGGGCCACAAATCCACCAGTGCCTCCTACTGCTTCAGCAGCAGAGAAAACATCAAATGGTGCAGATTCAGAGTATGAGAAGTTCATGGCAGAGATGAAATGATATAGTTTCATTTGAAGTCATGCTTCAGAGTTCCAGAAGGTGAGTTTCTCATCCTTATTTCTTTTATATTTTTCACAGTTGGCCATATATGTTATATTTTTTTTTAGAATTTAGCATGTAATTGCTGACTTGCTTTCACATCTTACATAAAGCTTAGTTTGATTTAGGACCTGTTTGTTTAGACTTTTTTTTTTTTTTTTTTTTTTAAATGCTTGTTTGGTTGGGTTTTACTAAAAAGCAGAAGCTGGAAAAAAGCTGAAATTCAGCTCTTAGGAGAAGCTTTACTTTTCAGCTTCTGAAAGAAGTTTCTTATCACCCATGCATATCAATAGCCATTTCAAAAAAAAAATCAGTTGATGAGCATCCTTTGAAAAGCATGATTTTTTTCTCGTTTTGTGCTAAATGGAAACAGGTGGGAGTAAGAATTTTTAGGATTTGAGCTGGTCCTAATAAATTATTGCTATTAAAGTTAACTTGTGTGTGCTCATGTTAATAATTACATGTTGTTGACTTCTCTTTCAAGTTGGGATTTTCATCTGCAGCTTATGGCTATTGTTTTTCTGATTTACGTCGTGTTCCTTAGTGCATATTTAAAATTAATAATTTATGGCTCTATTCTTAATGCATTTTCAAGTATGTTTTCGTTCCCAAGTTCTGTACACATCAGTGCATGCTGCTTAGACCAGAAGCTCCTGTAAAATTCTTATTTTTCTTTGTATCTCTTCCTTTGTAGAGTCGTTCTATTTCTTTAGTGCCTATAAAATTTTATCTCATTGTTTGTCTTAGTATGTTAAGTGAACTCCTATAGGTAACGATGTTACAATTTTACTTGTATAAAACAACTTAATTGAATTTTCTCTGTTTAACTTTCTTATACTTGTATTCAATTTGGTCTTCGGTGGTTGAAGGGCCCTTACACAACAAAGGGAAAACTGGTATGGCTTTGTGAGTATATGATATCTGCACATACATTTTGTTTGATTTATTTTATCTCCAGCTCATATATTGATGTGATGGTTTCTGGTCCATTCCTAACTTTATGGTGTATTGGAGCAGAAACTAGTTAGAGTTTTATGGTTCAGGTATAAAATCCCCTTCCATTTTAATGTGAACCCAAAAAATGTGGAAACTCTAATTTTTTATGTATTCTTTTATTGGTTGATATTTCTATAGTGGATGTTTGAACGCCTTGTTTTGCAGATTACATCCATAAATTTTATTTCCACATTTTTGTAGATCGCTCTTTCTCTGTTTCTGTTTCTCTACTTGAGGGTGTTTATTTTCATTCTGTCATTATGCATAAAATTAACTATGGCCTTCTGTATCTTTATTTTTATATTTATTCATGATTTTACCTCTCTTAACTCTTCATTGTTATGATGCAACATTATGACAGGCCTGATGTTTCTTGGAGCTCTTGTGAACCTGATTTCTTAACCTCTTGCCATGTCTTTCTTGGAAGTTTGGGACTTACTTCTTTAACCTTGCTGTACTGTTATGAAATTTGCAGTGACTTGGGCTCGAAGTTGAGAACAGTCTTCATATAGTAGAGGCGACATCCAAGTTTATTATTTTTATGATTATTATTAATCTTTTCTTTTTGTGTAGGACTTAATGCTGTCTGAATTATTTTCTTTGTGGTATTTTATTGATTTATATAGTGATGTCTGGTTGCTGATATTTCCATATGAAAGTTTGGCTGAACTTTTATGGCAGCTGGTTCCTGGTGTTCCATATTGATACATTTCTGTTGTCATTGTCAGTTGATTTAGTTCATTCAGAACTTATTCTAACTTATTTATAGTTTTGATGACGAGCTTAAATCTTTTTGTTTGAGGACTCTAATTGCTTGGTGCTGAAGCTGCCTTATAGATGCCTTTAGTCATACATCTCATCCCGAAGGTAATCATGCCTTGCTGTTCATTTTAGGCATTTCGGGTTGGTAGTAGAGACATTTTTTAAATTGATTTGTTCATACAACTATAAAATCTTTTAACAGTTCCAGTCTGGCAGGTAAAAGAGTTCAATCATTTTTATTATTTCTAATTTTCTGTCATGATAAATATCAGACTTTGGTGTCATTTCCACATTTTGCCCCAGTTAAATTTTAGCTGATGCGGTGTTAGGAGCACCAAGTTCTTGTATGATGATACAGGCAATCATCAAGTTTCTTATTTGTTTCTGAAGTGATCATGAGGTGCCGTTGACACAGTCAATGTTATTTGGCATAAGATGAAGGCTGAGGTGAATATGATTGTTGATGTTGTTTGAGTTGTCTGCACACCCTTCGTCTAACTTTGTTGCTGGGTGAAGATAGAGTAAATGATCAAAGATTGGAGTTGTAGAAAATTTCTCTATTTTCCTGCTGGATCTGCTTCTTTTGGATTAAAAACAAACAGTTGTATTGTATTGTCGCAAGGGACATCTTAAGTTTTCTAATTCAACAATGCAATACCAACATGTTTGGGACTGCGTCAGAATAATCCCAAATCAAGTCTAACATAAAGCTATCCATTGTAGCTTATGAGTTCCAAAAGTACTTCTAGCCTTTTCTACCTTGATTCCAAACAGGCTCTAAATCATGTTTAAAAAATCCCCGAGCGTTGATCAGAGTGTGCTTGTCAGGGATATATGGTAGTTAAGCAGAATTTGATTCTATTCAGACACAGGCTGCCAAAACCCATCGTACTTTGAGATGTGAAGTGTTGAGTGGGTATATTGCTATATTGTTTACATGGTTTGATAACGAATATGCAGTTCATTTTTCTTCGAATCTGTTAGAGGCTTCGGATTCTTGAAATGCGGGTAGCCTAGACCTGAAAGGTATTGATTAGCCAGATCTATTTACTAAATGTATTTTATATTTTGAAGGCATTAACATATTTAATTTTTTTTATTTAATGTTTCGTTAATTTAATGTTAAGAAAAATTTAGGAGGATATAACATCTGCAAGGGAAAGTGAAACTGTAGGTTGGCTAAATATGAAAGTTTGTTCCATACGGTTTGGCTTTCTTCTTTTGGGATATTTCCCTTGATCAGCAAAAGAGGCTGAGTGTTTTATCGTATAGCAACATGTTTTTCGTTGAAGTTATTTCCCAAATATATTTCTATATATGTTTTTAAAAAAGGAAGTTTAATACCTAATGCCGGGAAAGAGAAAATATGCTTAGGGTGCAGACTGCAGTAGGGTTCCTGGAGTTGGACCCCATGATCAAGCTCAATTGAATGCATTGTGTAAAAAATAGTCAGAAGTTGTAAAAGTTAATCTTTTTTATCTTTTGGGTTTTTGAAGGGCATCTTTCTAAAAAACTAAACTAAAATACTGCAAAACAAACGAAAGATTTCCACAGCTATTCGAAGCAGGTGCAAGCCTAAAGAATGAGAGAAGGCAGCCAACCAAGCTGCAACATATTCCCCTTACGGAGTTTATGCGTAATGCGAACCACCAGTTCTTTCTCTTAATCAATCAAAGCAACTAACGATACACAAGGGTGCAAATCGCTGCAATAAGTAAAACACCAGATGCGCTACACAAGACTAGAGGAGTCATTCTTAATTAGTAAAGAATGGATTGATTTTAAGTTAAAAAGTTATTTGATTCAAAAATAAAAACAAGTTGTGGTTCAGTTTGGATTGAATTGATTTCTATATCAAATCTGAACCAATCTAATCCGATTGAGAGTGTGTTTGAAAAAGCTGAAAAAATAGATTATGATTATGCTGATAATCGATTATTGTAAAAATCGATTATAATCGGAATCTATTTTTGTTTGGGTATGTTTGCTGAAAAACAATTTTAAGATAATTCATTTCGTTTGGATGATAAAAAAATTTAATTTTACATAGTAAATACGAAAAGTGGTATGCAAAAAATTTAATGTTAAGCAAAAGAGGAGAGAGAGAAAGAACATTGCATGTGAGAGTGAGAGAAATTTTTTTTCCCAATCCAACTGTTCTTGTTTTTAGATGGAGAAAAAAACTTTTTCCTCCAAGAAAACTTGTTTTAAAAAAATTTAAGCTAGATACTGTACATACTAGGGGCCTATTTGGATTGATTTATAAACAGTTTATTTGGGTTTATCTACTGGCATAAACACTTGGCAGGGTGTTTGAGAGAGTTTATGAAAACAGCTTATGACACGTCCATAAGCTATTTTCAGCTTATTTTGATAAGCTCTCCAGGGTAGCTTATGAAAGCAACTTATAGTTTTTATGAAAACAATTTTACTATATTTTCTCCTTGATTATAGAAATAGTTTATACATAAGCAGGATAAACGCTTAATTAAATTGTTTACCCAAACAGACCCTAGATTATCTACAAAACAACTTTTTTGACAAAAAATAGCTGGAAGATGAAAAATCCTTCTTTCTCAGACATGCTCTAAAAGCGGTTGGATTGGATGATTCAATTTTTACCAACACATTAATTAAAAAGCATGTCTAAATAATATTAATAGATAACACATATAACAAATTGATAAGTACTATTAGGAAAAATATCAACAAATAAAAAAGCAATAATGTAAAAAGTAGAGTAAACATATATTAGATTTTATATATGTGGTTTGGTTTGGTTTGATTCGATTTAAAAAAAAAAATTGAAAACCGATTGACCGATCAATTTTCTAAAAAAAATTACAAAAATCAATAAACATCAGTTTTGTTCGATTTTCATTTTTTTAGATTGAAGGATTCTTCTATTTTTTTTTTTATATTTTAAAACATTTTAGCTCAATGATTAAATTAAATAATTTCCTTCGTATATTTTATTAAGATCAAGATTTTATCATGTTCTTAAATACTACGAGAAAGTTATGTAATAAAAATTAAAATAAAAGACATCCGTTTGGATTGACTTTGAATAAAATGACTTTTGAGTCATAAAAATAGAAGTACAAATTGTTATGAGAAGTAAAAATTATTTTATGTTTGAATAAACTTTAAAATAAAAAACTTTTATGAAATTTATTGTAAAAATATTATTATCCAATAAAACATATCTGGTCCTTGCTCTCTCTCTCCTCTACTAGATTTTTATTAGTAGTTAAAAATTGTAACTTCTAAAAAAAAAAAAAAAATACCTTAGCAGGTTTGGGGATTGGGGATGGTTATAATATTCGGGTTTGGAATGATATTTGGACTAGTGACTTTAGCGGTCCCTGCCCCTTTGCATGGTATGTTACCGAACCCTTCTCTCAAAGTGCATGATCTGCTTGAGCATGGTAACAAGAGATGGGATGTCCATCGTGTAGAGGAAGGAGATTGGAGTGGTTTATGGAGCATTAGTGTTCCTCCTAAGGTCAAGAATTTTTTGTGGAACTTGGGAGAGCTTGAATTTTCGTGGAGGAAGTTGGGCTTTTGGGATGAGATTTCTTGCAAATTGGAAGTGGCTAATAATTTTCGAGAGTCTTCATGCTTCTTGCTATTTTTTCCAAGTCCAGAATCATAATTTTTAGCATGTCCCTGTGGAGTATTTGGCACAGCAGAAACAAGAAAGTGTGGGATGAAGTAGATGAAAGTCCTGACACCATAGTAATTGGATGATTGAGCTGAAGCATAATATGGTGATTTCGAGCTTGATTGCTAGGTTGTAGTAGATAGCATCACGACCGTACGTGAAGATTTCTCAAAATTTGGTGCTATTGTCTTCACTTGCGAGGCTTTGCTTTCTTCTCATTATCAAAACTCTAATTTTGCGAGGCTTTGCTTTCTTCTCGTTATTAAAACTCTAATGTTGAGTTTTCTACGAGGCAAGCAAATACATAACTTAGCTAGGATGACCATAGATTATGCTATTCCTCATATTTTCTTTCATATTCTTACATGTATTGACTCTTTGATCTTTAATGAAATGTAGTAATTCCTTTTTGTCAAAAAAAGAAAAAAACTTTTTCCACTCGTTTTTTTAGAAGTTCATCCGGACACTTTTTTTTAAAAAAATATTTTTATTTTAAAAATAAATATTTCTTATAAAAATTAAGTCATCCAAAGAGGCTTATAATTTATTCTCCGTATAACTTTTTTTTTTTGGTGAACTATTCTCCGTATAGTTACTGAATTATCACCATAATGTATTATTTTTATCTATATAAAGCTTCAAATTATACGAGAAAATCCCCTGAAATACATATTTATTTGATAAGAGGACATACGGTATGCAAAATTAATTAGAATTAGAAAAAACCGATTAAGAAACGTTATATATAAATTAAATTAGAAGCCCTAGACGTACACGAGTTATAAGCCTAGCGGTTGTGATTCCTAAATGACTTTTGTGAGGTCCTGTGTTCGAATCTCGTTTTCCTCAAATTTGTATTTTTGAGCTGCTCATCTTCATCTTCATGTCCATTAGAAAACCATGGATCCAAACCAGTCCTCTTTAACTCGCCGGAAGGTACTCTCAATCTCAAACATCGAATTCCTTTCATTTCAATTTCAAAGAATTATTTAGCTTTGATTTGGTGTGCAGGTCAAATTCGCCCCAAGACCCCCACCCAACAGGAAACCCAAACTCCCACCTGCCAAAACGTAATTCTGGTTCTACAGTTTCACTTTTTAATTTTTAATTTCCTAAATTTTGATTGTGTCTGATTGTGGAAATTGTTTTGATGAATGCAGCGAAGCGAGCGATGAACAAGACACAGATAGCGCACAGGCTCAAGCTCTCTTACGTTGGAATGTGAGTCTCACTTATTTTCCCTTTTTTCCCCCTTCATAATGATGGATTTTGGAACCTTTTGTTTGATGTTCTTCATTCATGCTGCTCTTCATTTATTAAGCTTACAACATCTAAAATCGTGTTTGGGTCAGAAAATCAGAATTTGATTGCAGAGAAAAGAATGAATACACCCTGTAACTTCCATCTTAGGCACGTTAGCCGAAAACATAGTAAAATAAATAAAAATTAGATATGCTCTTTTATAAGAAAAGTCAAAATAAATCTTATTATACAATTTTCCATTTTTTTTAATGTCCGAATCACAGCCAAATTATTATTTTTTGGGTCGAAAACAACAAATATTAATTATGCTATGGTTTCTTATTTTAAGATTTAGTTTTAATATTGATTAGTTTTGGAGGTTTTTTAATTAGAAATAGAAGAATAAAATAAGAAGGCATAACCGTATTATAGTGGATTGTTTAGTAAATTAGAAAAAATAGTTGTTGTTTTTTATCAAAGGGAAAAAAATAGTAGTTTTAACTACTTTAAAGTGTCAACATGTGATTGGTTCGAGTGGTAAGAGACTTGTACACCTTAAGCAAGTGGTCAGTAGTTCGAATCTTGACTCTTGTGTATGGAGAAAACCTGTTTGGGAGGGGAGAACACATCTTATGTGTCCAACATGATGAAGATTAATCACTACTAATGATAGTGGATAATTCGTACCTATAACATAATCACTAAAAAAAAAACTACTATAAAAGTGAACCCTCACCAATGAGGAAAGAGCGAGGGATCTTAACTACTCATTGAATATCTTAACAGTCAGTTCCAACTATCGATTTTATTTTCATCAAACTATGTAAACTATTAAAATCACAATTACCGTTGGAGGAAAATAAAATCAATGATTATGATTGAGTATAAGCAAAAAAAATGACATACATTGATATAAACTGATCCCTTTTAGATGATATTATACTTATACATGCCATAATAACAAATTGTTAATTTTTTCATAGATGGTTAAGATTCATTTTACTCTTCATTAACTACTTTTTTTAATTGTCCTCAATTATTTAGTTCTTATTTGTTAATCGGATCTTTAAATGTAAGATTGATGTTTTAATTTAGGACAGTTTAGAGACTGTAATTATAAATGTTAGTGAATAGTGTGAATAAGAAATTAGGAGTACTTATAATTTAACTCATTTACTTGTTACTTTCAGTAATTTTCTCCTCTTAACATAATGCGTTAGTTTTGCGATGCCATTGTTCCATTCCTAAGATGTTACAAAGATCAAAGGAGGATGCCATGCTTCATGTCATGTGAGCTTGCCGATTTATAAAGACTTTTGGTTTTTTATTTCTCCTTCTGTCCCTACATGGAAATAGTAAAACTCTTTACCAGGGAACATTCTCAAACTTGAAACATTTTTTTAACCCTTTCCCAAGTTCCCAACAATATTGGCATTTGGCACGGTATCAAGCTCAATGTCACTGAGGCTGCTATAAAGACAAGATGGATTTAACTCTGTTAAATTATGTCAAAAGGCTGTAATTGTTTTTGTTAAATAGACATGCTAAGGATGCCTTTCCTTTTTAATTTCCCTTATTGCTAAAGTGATATTGATTTGCTTTTTATCTACATTTGCAGGTGAACCTTGCAAGACGGGAGCCTAAAGTTGAAAAAAACTGTAATTCCCAGTAGTTTTGCAAAATCATTATTTTCATCTGTTTATCATAATGTTATATGCCAAAAGACGTTGATGAAAATGGGAAAGACATTGCAAGACATTATTAATCACTCCATTTAATGAAAATTATCTGTATGAAAATATTTGTGGTTGTTATTGAGGTTTTTTAAATTAAAGATGGTTGTGATGTTGGGAGATGTAAAAATCTAAGACCAATCCCAATGGCTTAATAGTTTTTGGCTTTACTAAGTTTGTTTGTTGGATTTTAGACATTTCTCCAAACCATTTAAAGCTGAGGATTTTGACTGCATGAACAGATCTTAGACTCCTCGACTAGTTGATTACGTGCAGTCTGCTCATAATAATAAATTACCATTACCTTGATAGTCCATATTTTATTAATCTTGTTTGCTGCTTATTATTTGTGTTTAAAACTTGCAGCAAGTGTGGAAGTTGCATTTGGTCCAGGTGGTACTTCAACACCTTACCTAAGGACAGATGGTGTTAGTAAGGGTATAAACAGCGGTAAAAGCAGTGAGTCTGTGTCTAAAGGTTTTTCTCATGAGCAAAATGGCTCAACACCTTCGGTAACTGCTACAGAGGATCAAAGTGATACTTGTATGATAGATGTTACTGATGATACCACTGATGCATCAGCCCGGAAAACTCAAACTAAAAAAGAGTACAAGGAACCATGGGTGTGAAATTGTCTTCACTCGTCTATTTTCCTATATGTATCTTCCTCATACATATAAGCATCTGAACCTTTAATTTAATTACAGGATTATCACCACTCTTACTATCCTACTACTCTTCCTTTGAGGAAGCCCTATTCTGGTGATCCAGGTATGCTTTTATAAACTTTAATAAATTATCTACTAACAGAATTAACATTTATGAACAAGACAGTTAAAGTCCAACAGATACTTTGGACCTTTTGAAAAGGATATTGTTAGCAAAAATCAGTTCCAAAAGGATACTATTTTCCCCAGCATTGACAGTTATGTGTTGATTTTTAATCCGGTAGAAATTCTTGATGAAGAAGAATTTGGGGAGGCTGCTAGTAGTGTGGAGTATGATGAGAGTACTGTAAATCCTGCTGCAGAACTTGGTCTCTTGGTTAGTAGTCAGAGTGACTTAAAATAATTTCTCTCGAGTAACTTATATTAAAATAATCTCTACAATCATAATACAGCAGTAACTGTGATATAATGCATAGATAATTTTTCAACAGGAGAAGAGTGAGCAACCAAGGATGATTTTCTTTAAGCTTCCCGCTCTGCCTTTGGTCAAACAACCAGTGAGTAGGAAGGGGAAGGAGAAGGTTGGTGCATCAGAAGTATCAGGAGAGTCCACTAGGGGAAGTGCTTTGGAAAACTTGTCAGGGGGGTATATGGGCAAAATGCTGGTATACAAAAGTGGAGCAACCTACTTAAAACTAGGAGAAACCCTGTTCCAGGTATGTCCTATTGCTGTTTTTGAATTATCAATTGGCATTTCCATGCTTACCCACCCAATTATTTGCCCTTCTCTGTCTCAATTTACTAAATTAAGTGCCAAATCAGTTTATTTTTCCCTTGTGTAATTCAGTTTAATAGTAGAATATGTATTTTGAAGTTGTAGATCAGTTGATCCCCACGACCCGGAACAAAAAAGTCAATCCCGTGTTTTAATTCCTTTACCTTGTAACTTTAATTATTGCATTTGAGAAAATTATGTTTCTCACAGGTTTCTCCAGGTTCAAATCCTTCATTTCCTCAAGATGTGGTGGCAATGAACACTGCACAGAAACACTGCTGCGTTCTTGGGGATCTTAGCAAAAAGGCCGTTGTCACTCCTGATCTTGATTCAATCGAACTCTAAAAGAAACAAGCTAAATGTATGATAGAACACCGTCAACTTGGAACAATTACTGACTTGTAGTACCTGCGTTGCATATGTTAATAGGGAATAGGAGAGTATATATGTGACTACAAATGCCAACATTGTTGATTAGCAAGTGCAAATTGGATACTAGTAGACCTAGCATGAAATTGGCGAAATACCAAGGGAAAAGTAATATACCATTTTTCTGTTATCGATTTGGTAGGAAGAGTAAGTTCTATGTGAGGTGAAGTAAGTCACTGATAATATTTTCAAGTACTTCAATGGATTTGGTCCTTGAATTGTATACAAGCTCTGGGAACACGCCAAACTCTGTTTTGTGAATGATTTGTAGAAGTGAACCTCTCAAAATCTCTAGGCTAACATGATTCCACTACAATTGCCATATTCTATTAGGCCTCAACTTCTTAGAAGCACGTAACATATTCAATCCTGCACGGTGTTGTACAGATAGGATTGGTAGGAATGAGAATGTTGATCAAGTACTGTATAAAACCACAACCCAAATTTGTAAACTACAGGGTTAAGGCTGGTTCAGGTGGTAGGGATGAATGCACTTCACTTACAAAATCAAAACTAGGTTACCTTTTCAGCTAAGTACAAGTTGTGCTGAATAGGTGTGATGTAGACCTACTTGTAAGATTCAGGCAGCTTCAGTTTATTTGGGGTGATGATGAGGATAGACTCAAGTCTCGACTTATTAGATGGCATACCATTATGATGATGAGGATAGAAGCAACTCGGTTATGACCTGTTTTTTCAAACTTCAAAACTTGGAATAATGGTTGGCTTGCACAAGTCATGAAGTTGGTGGATCATGCTGTCACGAAATGGCCAATTGTCAGGTGAGTAATTTTGTGAGGCAGTAGCGTAATTGTGAAACATTTGATGAACATTTCTTGGTTATCATATGAAGAATTAATATTTTCAATTAAATAAAGAGAGAGATGGAAGGAGATAGAGCAATGAATATGTGGATTAGGATACTGTTTGTATGAAGTGGCTTCCAAGATCCAACTCATGCTAACATGTCATACAAACAGGACATCATCTAATCACAGAAGAGATGCAAAGGATTTCATTTTTCTAGAAATTCAAAATGTCAGAGACAAAACATGCTAGGGTCCATATTGATCTCACAAAACACTAGCCACAAATAACTAATCTTACTGGCACATCTTTTAGATTTCCTCCAAGAATTATATTTATATATGTACCCCTGCCTGCCATATTTGTATAGATGGTGCTTGTGCAACAATTTCAGCGTCTCTTGCAATACTGAATTAAATGAGGGGGACATCAGTGAGAGGCAAAACTTGAAATCAAAAACTAATACACTATCTTAGAAGTCATGTGAAAGAGTTAGACAGAGCAAATGCTTCTGAGGATAACTGAAAATCTTATGCACAAGCAAATTTAATATATAGCCTCCACAAGTAAAGAATCCAAGTAAAGAATTTACCGACTCTTCAGGTGGTACGAAGAAAATGAAGTCAAATAAATTTGAAGAAAGTTGAATTAATTGGAATGTTGAAATTGAATAGCATAGCAGCTCTTTCCTCGTCCTTGCCCACTGTGACATCCCTCAATTCCAAATCTTCATAAACTCCTCCATAGAAAAGGAAATGCGTTTAGGGGAAATGCATTTAGGACACACTACTTTCAAAAGTACCAAGATAGTCTAAAAATAAAGATGAAATGGTGAAAAGGGAAGGTGGAATTGTTACTAATAGGGGAATGACATATGATCTCACTCATCTCAGTAGAGTAATTGTACAATCTTATACATGTTTCCATATTTCAGAGTATCTCTGGTAGGGTTTCATTGGATCAAATAATTACAAATATAGAATGACATAAAATAAACATAAAAATCATAAGCATAGAAGCTCACCATAAAAGACATAAAGCAAGTGCCCAAAACATGATTAATGCAGAATAGACATGACTTTGAACAAAATCTGGTATGAAGTAGTAAGGTTTCATGGATTGACCACCGAAATCCTTATGTTTTAGCTTTACAATGCAACACACCGTTTACAAAATCGGTGTTGTCTAAGGTGCACCACTCACCAAAGTGGTGTAGTGGTGTACCACCCAAGTGGCAAAATGTGGCCCATTCATTTTGCCACTTGGGTTAGTCAAAATGTCAAAAGGTGGGGATTGGAACATGAGTTGAAAAGTTAACTAACCCAAGTGGCAAAATGAATGGACTAGGTTGTGCCACCTGGGTGGTGCACCACTACACCACTTTGGTGAATGATGCACCATAGCCTTCACCTTGATTTTGAAAAAGTCTACCATCAAATATGAAAGTCTTGTGTCTTAGCTTTCTAAAATAAAGGGTAACATATTTGACAAGTATAGCCACAATTATGAACAAAACCATTTCAATTGCCATTTGTCAATACTAAAGGAAGGCGCAAATATGAATTCTACACAAAAACATAAAAACATATGAATATTACCCCTATCTTTAAAAAAAATTCAGTAATTACAACTGAGGAGGTTTGTGGTCTTTCACTTATAGTGGGAGATCAGAGGCCATTTTACATAGTAGGGGACAATTGCTTTCTAGAATGCTATGGCATAATTAAGTGTGCTATAATAAATAACATTTGTGTTACTCTTGTAATTCTTTTACAGTGACTGCTGAGTTGTTGATTACATAGACCTGGTGAGCCACAAAAATTCCTTGCTTCACACTGTCTAGTATGTTAATGTCCTCCACCTCATCCTGTGTATGTTAAAAAAAATCATGTTCTACCAAGAGTTTGCCAATCATATTCTACCTGATGCATTGGCTGCACAATATGCTGCTGAAGCAACACTAAGAAGGGTACATGCAAATCAAAAGGATGGAGTTCTTGATCCAATTGAGAGTGTCATTGCTCCTGTTGAAGCTGAGATTAAAATGTATAGGAATGAAGTACTCGTGCAATCAAGCAAGGTTGCATTTACAAGGAAATAATAATATCACAATGTAAGTGAATTGTGCATACTGACAATACTAACATCCAATTTGACCTCAATAGATTATAGCACTACAAGATGATAAGAAAGCTTTGGAACAACTCACAAAGTCAAAAGAGCCAGTATTTCTAGAAGCAGATAGGATTTTGTGAAGTGCACTAGAGAAGGCTCTAATAGTTGAGGAAGTTCAAAATAAGAATTTTGACTTGAAGTGACGGATTGAGATGTGTCAGGCATGATTAGAAAACGAAATAAGGTTAAAAGAAACTGCACTTCAAAGTGCGATTACCTGCTTAATGCTTAATGTACATGTTGAAACTGCAATAACAGAAGACAGCAACCATGAAAAATAGAAATGAAGGTTTGAGCACTGCCAGAGGTAGGAGCAAGCATGCAAATGAATACTTTTTGAAATGTAAAATATATATTACCAATTAGAAACTACTCATCCCAAAATCTTTGCAAGTGAATGACAAAAGAAGCTTATACTGCTTGCAACTTGTTCTGTATCTTTGTCGACAGCTTCAGTACTCATCAGTTAAAAATATGAAAGCAAGGATATAATTAGCACTTAAAGATTTGCTATATACACTAAAAATCAATCAATCAATCTTGTGTGTTGCTCCATATCCCACAGAAGAGCACCTAGGACCTGGAACTAAAAAGTGGTGTCACTTTGGCAGAGAACATGTATTAAAAGCAGCAAGAGTTCTGATCAAGGTATCATCAAGCAACACGGAAATTATCCAATTTGAGCTGAGCTATGTCGAATTTTTAAGCACAAATTGAATAGCTTTTTGCATGAATTATAATAGAAGCCAAAAGATGTGATTTTCCTTGTGAAAGAAGGCTTAACATATATTCTCCAATTCTTCACTGCTTCACACCCATCACCGCTTTCAAACACTGATCACACATGAATCAAGATGAGACACAAAAAGCTATATATGGACAGAATCTGTAGGAAAAAGAAAATAGAAAGAACAAAAGCCTTGTAATTGCACCATTAACCTGTTTCCTTCTTTACTTCAGCTTTTACTTTAACTGTGACATTTATGTGATGACTAACATCACCTCTGCTCAAACGTAAGCAAAGCTTTGGCTTAGTAAAAAGCATGTTGTACTAACAGGGCAAGAGCTAAGTAGTACTAACAAACCCAAAATGCTGAACTTTGATAAACAGTAACAAAATGATTTCCGGGCAAGAAGCTGAAGAACTTCAAGGAATCGGAGAAACATCTCAAACTTCAGATCTCTTTCAACCATTCCATCAAGTTTCAAGTTTCTCCTCAAAATATTTTCAAAAAGCACATAAAAACTAAGAATGCAACTGTGTAAGCTTACTTGTTGAGTTGCCAGCTCAAGGAAAGAGGTTTCCAGCTTAAAAGATGTAAAATTTAAAATTTAATTAAGGTTAAAGTAATTTTTTTATTCCCTATACGTGACACTGATTTTCAATTTGGTCCATATACGTAAAAATTTATCAATTTGGTCCCTATACGTGACACTGGTTTTCAATTTGGTCCTCACCGCTAATTGCTCCCTATAAAAGAGGGACCAAATTAAAAATTGAAAACCAGTGACACGTATAGGGACCAAATTGATGACTTTTTACGTATAGGGACCAAATTGAAAATCAGTGTCACGTATAGGGACCAAAAGATTACTTTAACCTTAATTAAAATGATTACCAGCTTAAAGAAGGAGTTGTGAGATGGACCTTGTCGCAAACATGGAACGTCAGCCTTTGTGTGCTTAGCAATCATGGAATTTGTAAGGTAAACCTGTGCGGAACAACGAATTTGATACAATGTACATGTACTGACCGAGGTGGCAAGCTCGGCCACCGAGCTTGGAGATCCGATCTACCAAGGATAGGAAAAGGTAAGACTAAGAGATAACACTTATCTAAGCCTATCTAACAACTTGATCTCAGTATAAGAGACAAACCTTATCAAATAAGGAGATCAAGATGGCTTAAGAGATAAGAGATAAGAAGAGATAGACCCGATCCTAAGAAAGAGGATCGGATGACTCAACTATAAAAGGAGTGAGAACCCTAAGAGGGGGACACTTTTGCTAACCTAGGTGAATCTCCCTTAAGCATACTTGAGGAACCAGCCAAGCCAAGAGACTACGAAAGAGTCCTTACTCACTGATATTCATCATATACAAGATTAAGGGATTGAGATCACCATAGGACCGAGGGTTGAACAGAGAACTACGTTAGCTTTGATTCCCTTTGGGATACGTAGGACCAGAATCCAATATTCTGTTAAGTTATAATCTAAAACAACCTTGGTCTTCACTCTTGGTTTGACATTCTACGGTGAGGTTCCGGCAAGTCGGATCTCGACAGGAACATTTGGCGCCCACCGTGGGGCCGCGGTAAACTTTCCCCGGTCGCAAATCACCATTGCCGAATGGATGGAGGGAGTTCAATTCGGTAGATGTTATTAAATAAACAATATAACGATGAATGCTCATCAACTATAGCGTTCTCATTGGAAGAAATCCGGGGAAGAAATAATTTCTCCATCTTACTCCTTATTCATTATTTAATTAATTGTTTGGCATGTTATGCACTAAATTATTATCCTATGCTAGTGAATATCTCGTTTGAAAATGCCAATGAGCATATGAATTATTTCATATTGTCGTTTACTCATGGGTGAATTCACGTCATTTTTACCCAGCATATATGAATGGTAAATTCCTGTAACTTGGAGGTGATAAAGGTCATCAAATTAGACCTGGAGGATTGCGTGGAGTCAAAAAGTTGGAGGAAGGACCTGAAAAATGCAAAATCAGGGTCCATAACCACAAATTGGTGAAGGAATGGGACCAAAGGATAATACTGTTGCACGCAACTTTCAGAAAGGCTGAATACGTGGAACTCACGATTAAAAGAGATAAGACTTTATCTCTATCTATTCTTATTTTTATCCATGTCATTATTTTATTTTCCTAAAAGCAAAAAATGCTTGTCAACTCCATCACGATCCTTTTTTGGATTCGTTGAGATTATGATATGATCTCTACTTCGTTATGAAGTTTTAAAAGACTCTGGGTAGTCGTTTGCACATGCATCACTCTGCCAGGGTCGAGGTTACCTATACGCCCAACATAATGCAAGCTGATATAAATACTCAAGTTTAAATTGGATGATATTTGAAAGTGAGAGATTGATAAACTTAATGCATTACTGCACTCCTCGACACTGAACCCATTTAAGACCGAGATGATCATGTATGCCTCTAGGAAGGAGATAACTCATCACAACTTCATATCACGGCATGCCTTAGAGAAATTATGATATGATAAAATATATGGGTGGTTTCGATCATATGCAATATTTGGACTGACTAACCTTTTTCCCAATTAATGCTCTATCCTCTGTGTGTTAATTGTGTTTGGAAAGAAAAGGTACTCGGCCAAAGCTCGGCCAGAGCTCGGCCATAGCAGCTCAACCTCGAAGAACTCGGCCATCACAGCTCGGCCTCAGAGAGAAGAAGAAGGTATCTTAGAGAGCTCGACCACCATAGCTTGGCCTCGAAAACCAGAAGAATGTATCTTAGAGAGCTCGGCCACAACAGGTCGACCTCGAAGACCAGGAGAAGGTATCTTAGAGAGCTCGGCCACCATAGCTCGACCTCGGAAACCAGAATAAGGTATCTTAGAGAGCTCAGCCACCACAGCTCGGCATCGGAGAGTAGAATAAGGTATCTTAGAGAGCTCGGCCACCATAGCTCAACCTCAGAAACCAGAAGAAGGTATCTTAGAGAGCTCGGTCACAACAGCTTGGCCTCGTAGAGCAGAAGAAGGTATCTTAGAGAGCCCGACCACCACAGCTAGAGCTCGGCCGTAGTAGCTCAACCTCGAAGAACTAGGCCACCACAGCTTGGCCTCGGAGAACAGAAGAAGGTATCATAGAGAGCTCGGTCAAAGCTCGGCCATAGCAGCTCAACCTCGAAGAACTCGGCCGCCACAGCTTGGCCAACTGATGCCATTAAATGAGGTTTGTACATCTTCCAGCACCCTTGTCGCATCCAAATCACGCCACCAAATGGTTCTCTTACACAAGAGATGGAGGTAGTCATCATGCCAATAAATGGAAAAGCATGGATATGTATTGGCCAAGTTACCATGCAGATGAAGATTGCTACTGTGAAAAGTGTGATCACCGCGGAGTATATTATTCTAACAAATGCTTGTCACTATGGAAAGCCACTACAAAAAAACATTTGTTTAGCGACCGTAATATTCGGTCGCTAAACAGTGTAAATCGGTCGCTATTTAATTTAGCGACCGAATTAGCGACCGATTAATGGTGATAGCTGAATACCTGGTCGCTAAGGTTTTAGAGACCGAATTAATATTTCGGTCGCTAAGTAGCGACCGAATATGTAGTCGCTAAAAAATAAAAAACGGTCGCTATTAGGTTGGTCGCATTTTTTGGGTAACCATTTCTAGCGACCGATAATCGGTTGCTAGTTCGGTCGCTAAAGTTGGTTACTGTTAACCTATATTAGCGACGGATTTTCGGTCGCTATACCTCATCTGTAAATGGTAAATAAAGTTTAGCGACCGAATTCTAATTCGGTCGCTAAACTGGTTATTATTAACTTTTTTTTTAATTTTACTTTTTAAAATAAATTTTTTTCCTGATTTTCTTTAATCGTTAGCAAAATTACTAATAAAACACACCAAATTACTTATGAAATATACAATCATAAAAAAATAATAAATATATATAAAAAGAATAATCCAAAATGTCGTACAAGAATCGTTTAAAGTCAAAAATATGGAAAAAAAATCAGTCATGATGAGGGGGAGATGGAGGAATCCAATCATCCTCAGCGTCCGTACCACCGACGTCTGCTGGGCGATCGTCCCACTGGAGTAGCAAGACATCGTGGCTGGCGGCGGAAGCTGGAGGAGCGGCAGCAAGGCGGCTGGCCGTCGAGCATCATCATGAGCAACTAGAGTCTGGATCCTCATCTGCTCCAACACCAGCCGCAGTGTCTGGCCCTGCTCGATGCTCGCCTGCATCAGCTGCTGGTGTGCCTGAGTCAACTGTGCAATCTGGTTCGCCATCTGCTGCTCTCTCTCGCTCTTCTCCCGAAGCTCCTCGTTCAGCTGCGTGATGGTGTCCTGCATTTGGTGGAACTGCTTCTGAGGGACGGTATCGGCGCAGGAAGGAGCAGGCTTGCCGGACGATGAAGCGATAAACTCGCCTCCCAGGTGTCCGAGGCCATACACGTGCCCCTTCTTGTTCCTGCCCCCGATGACCTCCAAATAAATGGCATTATCGTCGACGGAGACAGGAGAGCAGGGCCCATCACCAGTCAAAGCCTCATCTTGTGACTGTGAGGCACGTGATATGGCATCGTCCTTCTTCTCGTTGAAGCCCACCTACAAAGTATAGTTGAAGAGATTTAGTTAAAATTATATTTAATATTAAAAATTCATTTATAATAAATTACAAGTAAACACTAAATTATTTTTTTGCTTACAGCATAGTTACGGGCCTTGTCGTTGACCGATGTCCCCGACTTCAACTTCTTCGTCCTCTCCACCAACTCCATAGCAGTCGGAGCCCGCTGTTTCTGCACAGAAAAATGTAATATTAAATTCATAAGAATAATTAAAAATGAAAACTAATTAATTAAATAGTATATTAAGTCAAAAGTTTAATGTATTACCAGCTCGTCGTAGTGGGCGGCGGCTGATTTAGACCCACCGGTCCAAGCACATGCGCCACCATCGGGCTTCGATTACGCCGAGCCGTGTGGCCTGGATCTCCTGGAACTTCTTAGTACCCCAATCTGGGTCCAGCTGCCTCCCGATCTCGGGATCCACCCACCTCCCCTTATTCCCGACCCTTCCTCGACTTGTTCGTCGATTCTTCATGACCAAAGTGAGCCTTTATGCTCAAATATGTCCCCTGACGAGAGCCTCTAAAGCTAAGTCCCACCTATACTCTTTCTGCAACTTACAGTTGTTAGGAAATTCGTGTGTACATATATATAATGTAAATTTAATTTAAATAACTTAATAAATTGTTACCTTAAACTCTAGAAACAACTGATCCCTATGCCCCAGTGGGATGGCCTTCCATGTAGGCCATGGACCATCAAACTTGCGTCGCAGGATCTTCGATATCGAATCAGAAGGGCCCTTCTAGGGCAGAAAGCTGCAAACAAAATTAGAGCATTAATAAATGTTCTAAATAAATTAAAAAAACAAGTAAATAGAAATTAACGATAGTTTATATATATTAAAAAATTAGATTAGCATACTCGTTATCCCCCCGGGGATAAGAAGAATCCTCTGTCGGATGGACCGCGACTCTCCCTGTCCCGATGATGATGATGGTCCTGTCGCCGTAGGTGGGGATGATGAGGGTGCAGCCTGTGTCCCGACCACATGAGGCTGGGTGGGGGTGCAACTCCATCACCCCGAGGTGTCCCGATCCACAGAGAGGTGCTGGTAGGGTGGTCTCAATCAAGGGAAGGCTGTGGGTCGGCGGGGAAGGGACTCTCGCGGCCACGACCTCCACGACGACCCCTACCTCTAGAGGAATCTGCCATCTGTGGAAAAAATGAAAAGATGATTACACAACAGTGTAAATAATACAAAAATAAATTACCTAATAAGTAGAATGACATTTACACAATGAATTATGACATAAATAAATTACCTAAGTAGAATCTCCGTCACTAAATTCACCCTCACTCTCATCAGTATCACTTGATCGGAATGTACCTTCGCTAGATGCGTCCAACTCGGATTGATCCATTAACTCTCTTTCAACTTCTTCCCCATTTCCGAAAATGTCCGCCAGAGAATTAACAATAATGTCCAGCGTAATTTGCAACGGTACGTGGGGTCTTGAAAACTCATCATCTTGGTACGGAGCATCTTTTTCAGGCTGGTTGATTACATTATCAGTAATTATACTGCGAGCCTTTATCTTAATAACACTCAACCAGTCATGATGTCCTTCGGGATATGGCGAGTAATAAACCTGCTCTGCCTGTTGTGAAAAAATGAATGGGTCGTACGCCTTATTATACCTTCGAGACAGCCTAACTTGAAAAATACCATAATTTTTATCTATTTTTGTACCTATGTATTGGGAACCCATTCCACCATCTTCTCCTCCATCTTCTTCTAGTACAACACCAACCAATGGTCCAGCATAATCCATTATCATCTGCTCGTATGGATTCAATTCTTTCCTCCGGTCACCACTTCCATAGTACGAACCTTCAACCACAATCGGGTTTAAGTCAGGGAACATCTCACCATGGTTACTCCACCAATAGTAATCAGGCATGAAGCCCTTCTCATAAAGATCGGCTACAACTCCATCCACGCTTTTGAAAGATTGACACTTGGATCTTTTTCAAGGACACCTCAATTGATCACCGCCCAGCCGTATAAATCTCTCCTGGCTAACAACAAACTCTACAAACTCACCCACTCCAACTCTATACTCTTCCCTAAGACATTTATTCCGATCCAACCTACGATACATCCATTTCCGATTCTCCGGAATATCCATTGCTGGCAATTAAATAGCCTGACCAATCCTACAATAACACTTATATATTACGGTGCATTCCAATAACTCCATCAATCTCGTTCTTATGATAAGATATGAACCTATCCCATTCGAGAAGAAACCTTTGCCACACTCGGCTACTAATAGTTATTCCCATATTCAAATACCTTATACTTGACAAAATTTCGGCAACATTTCCCATCGGTCTCCAAGTTACACGACTCGAGCACGGTGAGAATCACCGCGATCAAGTATGTACCAGGAGAACAAAAGGAAATGCATCAGACCGAGATTTCAACAAGTATATAAGGCATTTGAACATTGAAATGACTATTGTACGAGTGTGAAAAAGGTTTTTTCCCAAACTGTCCCACTTGGACAATTCAAGATTCAATACAATGAGCATGCATACCTTGATAAGTTACGCATGCTCATTACTATTGAATCTCAAACAGTAAACTAAGGCTTTCGTAAATTAATTATTAACTCTAATAGAAAATAAAACCATTAACCTATAAATATTGCAACATTGTTGAGCTTATATAAATTACAGAGTAAATCAATACAAACTTAGATTAAATATTGTAGCAAACATCCTATTGAGCTCCGCTCTCCACTAACAAGTAGCAGTTAATTGTCAAACACATGCATAATTTCTAAATTATCAGCACACAACCAGCATCCCGCCTTTCGGACAGGATCACATCTTATTAAGCTCCGCTCTCCACTAACAAACAACACATATTGACAAACACATGCATAAACATTAAATTATCAGCATACAATCAGACAAGATCACATCCTATTGAGCTCAGCTCTCCACTACCAAACAACACGATAATTCACATAATACATTACACTGAGTGTTCAGAGAACTTACCTGAGAGAGAAAACACAACCGAGCAAGGATAAGGGCAGGAGCCGGAGCCAACAGAGAGTAGAAGAATATGACAACAAGGACCTATCGTGCATAAATGAAATTAGTCATTTCAAATCAAATCACTATTCTATATATACAGAATCCAGTACAACTATTTATAAGCCTAGAAACACATAAATTAATATAAAATAGAATCAACAATATACGGTTGCATAAAACATCTTTATATTGGTGTTGCTGGCAATTAATAGATGGGAAGTTTTTTGGAAATGTCATCAATAATTGCAATATGAATTAAAACAACAATTTTAAAGTTTTTAATAGTCCCAATAATATAGTTTGAAAAGAAAGCAGGAAGTTGAAAAGTGATGCATGCATGGGTCATTTGAATTAGTAAATGGCATTGGGAATATTGCACACCTTAATGCTAATGAAGCACCCTGTTGACGAATTTCCCTAGTACTGGAGTAGCGCTGCATTGCATAGCATACTTATTAAAATGATATGAATGATGTTGAATTGTTATTATGAAACTTGTTATGCTATATGATATACGATGCATGCTCGTCTTACTAACTGCTTCCATGCCGTTATGCCGTTTAGTTACAATTAATGAATTTATTTTGTAATTTTATTTCACTTGTGACATTTTTTTTGTAACTTTTCAAAGCCATAAAAACACCCACGAGTGCAGGAATCTTGCCAAAGTTTAGTGGAGCAAGTATGAGGTTGGTTCCACCTAGACTTAGAGTTAAATGTTAGATATTGATAAATTTTTCCTAGTCTAGTTGTCACCCAATTAATAAATGAATTGTAAAGGTGAAACAACATACATTATTAAAATAAAAAAAATTAAATAAAAATAAATAAATTTATATTTAATCAAACAAGAAAAACAAGAGAAAAACATGGTAGGAAATCACAATTTATATCCAAATACTATCAGCAACCCTCGAATAAATTCTAACCATGAGAAAAACAAGATTGAACACATGGAACGTTTAATTATATCAATCGAGAGGAACACAAATTCAGTAAGTGTTAAATTCTAATATTGAGTAACAACAAGCCAACATAGCATACCAAAATAATAAGGGTTTCATCATCCCCATTGTACAAGAAAATCAAAATAGAAAAACTCATAGGTAGCATCAATACTACCCTCATTGGTTATATGATAAGATCAATTTAGATTTAGCTCTAATGCTTTATGATTTATGGAAACACAAACATGAAAACCTTCCAGTCACCACCGTGTTCACACCATCACAGACCACATCAGACACAACTTCTCCCATTCATTTATATAAACACAAACACGAAAACATTTGTGAATGATAAAGAAGTATTTAAAATCTGACACATGTAAAAACGAAAATTAAACATCAAAATCCAACCACAAACCACATAGCAAAAGCAAAACACACAGTTTTCAACAACAAATTTGTTACCTGTATTTTGTGAATCCGCCGACAGCTAACGTATCTCCCCAGTCCCCAAGCGAATGGATGAGAGAGGCCTTAGAAACACATAGAGAGAGAGAAGCAGAGTGAGACAGAGAGAGATGCGAGAGAAACAAAGACAGAGAGAGAGATGGAGTAGAGGAGAGCTTACCTGAGCAGAGGGGATGAAGGTGGTGATAGGAGGTGTCTTGTGGTGGCCGGAGCGCGCGGCTAGGAAGAGAGAAACAGTGAGACAGAGAGAGAGAGAAACAGAGACAGAGAGAGAGATGGAGTAGAGGATAGCTTACCTGAGCAGAGGGGATGTCGACGGTGGTGACAGGAGGAGTCTTGTGGTGGCCGGAGCGCGCGGCGTAGAAGAGAGAAACAGTAGGAGAGAGATATGCGACGGATAAAATGAGGAAGAAGGAGGTTCTGTCGAATTTAGGGATTTCAGTTTTAGCGACCGAATTAGTTCGGTCGCTAATCCGGTCGCTAATATGGTTTGGTTGAATTTGAATTTATAATTTTAGCGACCGATTTAAATTTCGGTCGCTAACACGCGCTACTTTATTTATTTTACGCGTCGTTTAGCGACCGAATTAAAATCGGTCGCAAATATAAATAAATTTTGACCGTTGCATTTAATTCGATCGCCATTTCGGTCGCTAACAATTCATAAATTTCTGACTTTTACTTTCCCTTGTTTAGCGACCGATATAGCGACCGATATCTCTGCTACGCTCTATTTCGGTCTCTATTTCGGTCGCAGAATCAACTCTAACCAGTGTTTCATGTAGATCCTACAATCGACCGCTATTTCGGTCGCCAAAAGCAACCAAAATTTTCGGTCACTATTTTCGGTCGCTAAATGACCTTTTTTTTGTAGTGAGCCTTCACAAAGGTGCAAATGCAGGATTTTTCAGTGCCCGATACAAGTACTACTCTTAGCGTCGCCTTTAAAAGTCATTGACTAATTAAGAAAAAAGGGCAGCTAAAAGAAGTTGGAAATATCAAAGTGAGAAGAAGGAAAATAGGCATTCTAGTGCTTATAAAGGAAACAAAAGGCTCAACGTCTAAGGATTAGATAAGAGATCAAGATATGCTTGACATGCTTGATGTGGCGTAAGTCGACGCGCGACGACGCTCGTGCGATTCCGGCAAGTGTACCGGATTGCCGTCAAGTAATAAAAGATATCGAACCCACAGAGACTGTGTTTCCGAATCGCAATTAATTTCAAATTGAGTAAATCTGGACTGTATAAAAAGGATTTGTATTTTGAAAAGGTTTGAATTGAAAGATAAACAAACAGAATCAAATAAAACAGAAAACAAATGTTTTTGGGGTTTTGATCTAAATGGATTCCTAGGGATTTAGGTTACCAACAAGATCGTTTACGTTGTTAAGTCGATTACCCTTGATGATTAGCGAAATTGCCTTGAAGGCGAGTTTATCCTCTGATAGCTTAAGCTCCCTCTCGGGTTACAAAAGCCGTGCCCAATTGACCCGACCCCTACTCTCGTGGTAGTCGATCCCAGATTGGACCCTTTGCGTTCCGTGACAACTCGTTGCTCCTCGAGGGACAGCTTCTAACTCTCGTGATTTCAGTCCCAAGTCCGACTTCTATAGATCCGACACCTAAGTTCACCGCTAGGTTCCTCCTTAAAATGTCTAAGTCATGCAAATAATCCTAAGTTCACCGCTAGGTTCCTCCTTAGATCATCCACATCTCACAAACAAACAGCCGCCGAATTTTACGAGTGAAACACCCTAGAAAATGAGCCCACAACTTCCGAGATTCAGCTTGGTCCCTCTGGTATTGAGCCTCCATCTTCTGTTGAAATTCAAGATTGCTCGCCTCCATCATCTGTTGAGTTTGCTCGGCCATTTGTTGCATCATTCCTTCCATATGTGCATTTATCTGTGCAGTCATCTGTTTGCACAGGTCCTCTAGGGAAGGTTCGGAAGGTGCAGACGTGGTCACTTGGCTAGGATAGTATGGTGGTGGCTCACTAAAATTAGGATAATACATGCATGGTTGCTCATAATAAACATTAGGCACATAATTTCGCATATAATTATCCATGGGGCAAAATTCACAACCAGACAGTACAGACAAAACTAATTAGCAAAGATTTTTTTTTTTTAATTTTATCTTCTGCTAATAACAACAAACCGGAGTCCCCGGCAACGGCGCCAATTTTTGGTCGCGCTGTCGCCACGCGCCAAAAAGAACGAGCGATTATAAAATAATGCAGTATAGTGCGACAACTCGAGTATCGTCTCTCAAGGACTCTTTAGTTGTTGTTATTATTAACAGAAAATTAGTAAAAGTTAGAAATTGGGGTTTTGAGATTAAAATAAAATAAAGGAAACAAAATAAAAACAGAGTAAGAAAAGAGATTAACAAATAAACTAAAGACAATTAACCTACTGTTCTCGGTTTCCCCACTATCATCGGTTCATGCATATTCTACTAAGCAGATACTAATCCCCTCCCGGTTATAGCAACAATTAACAAACGAAAACCGCCACTACAGATGTATGTTCCTATTCCCGAAATAACAAACGGGGTGAAGCTCTCATGAACAAACGAACATGAATGAACACACGCGAAATAACAAACGCGATTATATATAGGAACATAACATCACCGAAATGAAACAATACCACACTATACATTCCTGAAATAACAAACAGAAACATACAGCATTGCATTGAAAAGAGAAAAGCAAATGAAAGAGGAATCACAGAACCTCAAGTGTGGTAATGGAAACCAATTACAGTAGATTAATCCTAGGAGACTAGCTCTCCATTACAAAAGAAAACAATAAACTAAGAGAAAAACAAAAGACTAACAAGCTCAGAAACTAGCCAAAACTGGCTAATTCTGACTAGCCTCTTCAGTTCTGCCTAAGACTACTTATATACACATTTCTGGAATCCAAGTCCTCGCGAGGCGAAGCACTGCTCGCGAGGCGAATTATGCGAAAGGTCTGCAACTCTTGGTCTTCTCGCGAGGCGAGCATATAATTCGCGAGGCGAACTCTTCAGCTTCCAAACTGTAACGCCCGTGGCCTTCAACACGGGCAAGCCGTGATCGTCTCTGACTTTTCATGGTTGGGTGGCTCGCGAGGCGAGCTCTTATTCGCGGGGCGAGACGGAAAGTTTTGCAATTTCAGGAACAGTCACCTTCTGGTTCGCGGGGCGAACAGCCTTCTCGCGGGGCGAAAGCTCCAGATTTATTCTTTTTTATTAACCTGAAAATAGAAAATAAAAGTAAATACTTTATTCACTCTAAATCAACTAAGTTAACTTAAAAACACTTTGCAGACTCAAAATACTACTTAAGGACAATCAAGTCTAATTTGGGTAAAAATGATATAAAATAGGCACAAAGCCAAGATCTTTACTAGTTAATAAACCAGTCAAACAGAGGCTCATCAAGAGGAGAAGAGGAGAAGAGAGATCTATGCCTAAGTCCTTGTGTACAAGTCTAAGATATGTTGTGATTGATCCTCTTTCTGCATCTGCCTGGTCCATTTTTATAGAAATTGGGAAGTTAGAGTCCCAAACCAACTCAAAATCTGATCTATTTCGGTTTCTTCAGGTCCAAGTAATGCGCGTCACGGCCGTGATGTCCATCACGGCCTGGCCGTGACAGTCTCTGTTTCTGGCAGTTCTGCGAAATTCCAGTCTCTCGCGTGGCGAGCCTAAGCTCGCGTCGCGAGCCCTCTGCTCATGGTCAGTGTTCGAATCACGGTACGTGGCGTGATGGTCTCCGACTTGTGGTGGTTTTGGGTCACGGCCGTGATGGCTATCACGGCTGGGCCGTGACGAACTCGACTTCAGCCTTTGTTCTTTTTTAGTTTTGCTCGATCATGGCCGTGATGGGCATCACGGCTAGGCCGTGATGGGCTCTGTTTGGCTCATTTTCTGCACTTTTAAAGCTCTATCTTCATCCAAACTTCATCATGGTTGATCTTGAGCATTTTACCCTTGATATTTGCGAAACAACACACGAAAACCGCCTTACCCATTCCAAAGGAAAATTAACCTAAAATCTAATAAAAATATGCCTAAACTACATGAAAATGCATGCAAAATGATGGACAAAGATGAGGTGAAATCACACTCATCAAATCACCCCAAGCTTAAAACTTTGCTTGTCCTCAAGCAATTACTCAGGCCATAAGATATATCAATCAAAGCATGGATAGTGAACCAAGAACCCTAGAAGCTAATCCAAGTGATAGGCATATTCAATAAGCACTTAAGAGACAATCAATTTCTAGTCCAATTAGAAGCTTAGGTTCATCAAATTCATATTCTCACTGACTCGGGCACTCGTCTCACCTCACTCAAGTGTTTTAGGGTATATGACAATTCACTCCATTTCCTCAAGGAAAGTATTTTACCATAGGCTTGACTATTAACCAAATCTCTACTTTATCAATGAAAACACTTAAGAATCAAGAGGTCTTTTCCTTTGGTTGTAATGTGGCCATGGGATTTATTGTAAGGTGGGAAAATCAAGGAAAGGGAATTTCAAGAAGGCTAGACAAATCATCAAACATTGCAAAGCATGACACCTTCTAAAATACCCATTTTTGGGCTTTGGTTTACTTTTCCACCTTTCTTCCTTCTATTTTTTTTTTCTTTTCATTTCTCACTTTCTTTTGTCATCCCCTTCTCCATTTTTTCTTTGTGTTTATTTCATTTTTATTTGTTTGGAGAAGGGGAGATTTATAGCTCAAGAGAAATTACTTTCTAGCTTTTTCATCCCATACTTTTTCCAACTACCAATTACCCTTTTTGTAATACTTTAAAAGGTGCCATACTTAGCATTATTTATCAAAGTAATTCAAGGTACCAAGAAAAGTATTTTATATTTAGGCTCAAAATTGGGCAACTAAGGGGTAGCATTTATCATTCAAAGCTCGGGAGGCCGGAAAAATACCTAGTGCCTCAATCATTTCCAAAAATGTTTTCAGAAATTTTTAAGTTTCAAAATGGTTTCAAGTCAAGTTCTAGAAAATACAGTCCAAGAGGAATTACAACACTCTATCACAAGAAATGGGGTAGATTTAGTGAATACCCCTATTTGGCTCAAAATCTTACATTTAGTAGTTCAAAAATCAGTGAGGTATACAAACTTAAGGAACCACATGCCAATTATCAACTATCAAATGACTATCTCAAGAATTTTTATTTTTAGCCATATCACAAGAATAAAAAAAAAATTGGGTTCGAAAATTCACTATCTCAATTCATTTGGCTCCAAGTTCTCACAATCGGATGCATGTTCTAAGTGAGGGGCAATCTAGAGAATGTAATCATACCAAACTATGCCTATGTGAATGCAATATGAATGCAACAATGCAAATGCAAAAATAAATACCCCTACCCCAAGCTTGATTACTTACATTGTCTCCAATGTAAATAATCAAGTCGGAGAGAGGAGAAAAATGGAACAACTTACCGAATCGGTAGCGGGTGTTGGCTTGCATTCCAGTCAAAACTTGGGTAGAAATTTCATCACGGCCGTGAGGCTCATCACGGGCATGCCGTGATCGTTTCTGGTCCTCAGGAGTTGCCCTGTCACGGCCGTGATCTACATCACGGCTAAGCCGTGATGCTCTCTGATCTTGGCATCCTACTCATCACGCCTGTGATGGTTGTCACGGCTAGGCCGTGATCCTTTCTGTGCTCTTGTTTAGTTCATCACGGCCGTGACGCGTGATGGCCTCTGACTTTATTTTTCTCTGCTCTTCTTCCCTTTCTCAACCTGAAAACACTAGACAAACTTATTAATGATATTTTTGCCTCTTGATCTTCTCAAATTATTCAAGAGGTTAAATCAAAAACAAAAGGAAAAAGGGAAAGAAAACTTGGGTTGCCTCCCAATAAGCGCTTGTTTACGGTCCTAAGCTTGACCAAACTTCCTTCAATCAACCGGGGTCGGCTGGGCGTAGAAGTGCAGGAACACTTCTTTTCCAAGGAACTCCTTCAAAAAGCTGTTTCTGCACATACAGCCAATAACGCTTCCGCTTCGCTCTTTTCTCTTGGAGCTTCCTAGCCTTCCTTCCTCCCGGCGGAAGTTTTGTTTCCGCATGGACAGCAACTCCAACTTCGTCACCTCTGGGTGCATCATCAGCCATGCATATCTTCGGAGTTGCTTCCATGTTGAGTTCCTCTTTTACCACTGGAGACGTTACATCAATTCTGCACACATGGCTCTCAAAAGGAGGGTTGTTACAAGAGTTAGTCAACTGAAAATTTACCCTACTTTCCTCTACATTTAGAGAGAGTTTACCATTCCTTACGTCTATTACTGCTTCAGCGGTTGCCAAGAATGGCCTTCCTAAAATGATGGGGAATTTAGAATTCCCTTTCATATCCAATACCAGGAAGTCGGTAGGGATGAAGAATTTACCTACCTTTACAGGAACATTCTCTAGTATGCCTAGAGGAGTCCTAGTTGAGCCATCCGCAAATTGTAAGGGGAATTTGAATGGTCTCAACTCTTTGCTTCCCAACCTTTCCATGATAGTGAGGGACATCAAGCTCGTGCTAGCCCCTAAGTCACATAAGGCTGGGTCTATTTGCACCTGTTCGATCGAGCAAGCGATAGAGAAACTACCTGGGTCTTTTAGTTTAGGAGGCATATTAGATTTTTCCATGATAATTGGCTCCTCAGTTAAGCTCTTAATTTCTTCTTCCACTTGCTTTCTCTTGACCAACCTTTGTGGGAAAGGTATCGGGGGTTGGTACGGTGGTGGAGGGACGTACTTTGGTTCTGGCTCTTCCTTTTTGCTCGTGTCCTCCTCCGGTTCCACCTCCATTTCAGCTACCCCCACCCCAAGCTTATCATCCCTCAAGTGTATGGCATTGCAATGCTCATTGGGATTTGCTTCGGGTTGCCCCGGGAATGTACCCTTAGGTCTCGAGTACGTGCTGGTTTGTTGGGCAATTTGTGTTTCTAGCATCTTGTTATGAGTTGCTAAGTTGTCTACCTTAGATGCTAGCTCCTTTATTGCTTCGCTCACTGCCCTTCCTTGTTGTCTAAACTCCTCATTCTGTTTTGTCTGAGTTTCAACAAAAATTTCAAATAAAGTCTCGAGTTTAGATCTTTGTACCTGAGTATACCACGGTGTTGCTCTCTTATGACATTGAACCTCTTGGAACTCATGGTTGAGCGTGTTCTTTGTAGTTGCCGTAGGAGAGGTAAGGGTTGTTCCTTCTTTGGTTGTAGGGATTTGGGGAGCATAGTTGGGCAGCTTCGGGTTCGTATCGTAGAAGTTGTGACAAGAGTTCACTTGTTCACCCGGCGCCGGGATCCATGTGGGCATTCCATCATGTCATGTCCCTGCATTCCACAAATCTCACAAACAAGGTTAGTAGCACCTAATGCACTCACATTAGCTCTTTCAAGCAGATCAAAACGTTTATTAAGTGAGTCTATCTTTGACATAATAAGATCTGTGCTATTTACCTCAAACTTACCCCCCGAAATCTTGTTCGGGTTATTACCTCTTTCGGATCCCCATTGGTGGTAGTTGGTGGCGACATTCTCGATGATGTTGAATGCCTCAGTGAGAGGCCTATTCATAAATGCTCCACCGGCTGCAGAATCTAGCGACACCTTCGAAGAGTAGTCCAATCCGTTATAGAAGGTGTGCACTATTAACCACCTCTCGAGTCCGTGATGTGGGCACGACTCCAGCAGTCCCTTGTATCGATCCCAAGCTTCCGATAATGATTCTCCGTCTTTTTGGAAGAAGCCGGTGATCTGGGTTCTTATGTAGGCCGTCTTGGATGGAGGGAAGAATTTCTCCAAGAACGCCTGCTCCAATTGGTCCCAAGTAGTCAAGGTGTTAGCGGAGATTTGCTTAAGCCAGGCCTTCGCCTTTCCAGTGAGAGATGAGGAGAACAGTCTCAAACGTACAACATCGACTGAGGCTCCATTAATCCTGATTGCATCGGTGAACTCTAAGAATGTCTCTATGTGATCGGTCGGGTCCTCCGAAGGCAATCCTCCGAATTGATGTTACCTAATCATGTTGATTAACATGGGCGGTATAGTGTAGTTCTCCGCCTCAATCTCTGGCCTTGCAATCCCAGTTCGCAAGCCTCTCGCATTTGGGGCTGCGTAGTCCTTCAAAGGCTTTGTATCCGGCTGATTCGCCATGAGTGGAACGGGACTCAACCTTTCTCCCTCTCTTTGTAGTCTTCTACGTCTGTGGAAGGTCCTCTCGATCTCCGGATCAATCTCACTAAGGCTCCCAAGACTTAGGGATCTTTGCATATAACACACAGAGATGGATACAATAGAAGGAAAATAAATTTTTGATTTTGTTTTTTGTTTTTTTTTTTAATTTCAGAAATAAAAATCAAATAAAAAGAAAAGGGTCCAGAAAAATCAATTTAAAAACTAATTGAAATTCGAAAAGACACAGTCCCCGGCAACGGCGCCAAAAACTTGATGTGGCGTAAGTCGACGCGCGACGACGCTCGTGCGATTCCGGCAAGTGTACCGGATTGCCGTCAAGTAATAAAAGATATCGAACCCACAGAGACTGTGTTTCCGAATCGCAATTAATTTCGAATTGAGTAAATCTGGACTGTATAAAAAGGATTTGTATTTTGAAAAGGTTTGAATTGAAAGATAAACAAACAGAATCAAATAAAACAGAAAACAAATGTTTTTGGGGTTTTGATCTAAATGGATTCCTAGGGATTTAGGTTACCAACAAGATCGTTTACGTTGTTAAGTCGATTACCCTTGATGATTAGCGAAATTGCCTTGAAGGCGAGTTTATCCTCTGATAGCTTAAGCTCCCTCTCGGGTTACAAAAGCCGTGCCCAATTGACCCGACCCCTACTCTCGTGGTAGTCGATCCCAGATTGGACCCTTTGCGTTCCGTGACAACTCGTTGCTCCTCGAGGGACGGCTTCTAACTCTCGTGATTTCAGTCCCAAGTCCGACTTCTATAGATCCGACACCTAAGCTCACCGCTAGGTTCCTCCTTAAAGTGTCTAAGTCATGCAAATAATCCTAAGTTCACCGCTAGGTTCCTCCTTAGATCATCCACATCTCACAAACAAACAGCCGCCGAATTTTACGAGTGAAACACCCTAGAAATCCTAAGTTCACCGCTAGGTTCCTCCTTAGAACGTCTACGTCACGCAAATAAGCGGTCGCCGAATTTACGAGTGATTAACACACTAGAAATCAGATCTAAAGTAAAATCGTAATTACAAAGATATTACATCAAATTCAACATTGTAAACAAAACTTGGGCAGAGCCCCAATCCCTAGAAACTAAGCTACTACTCCAGTCTTGCCATGGAGATGACAAGCTGGGTTGACAACATAATGAAAATACAAAAAATCAGAGAAGAGAGGAGAAGAGGAGAAGAGAGATCTATGCCTAAGTCCTTGTGTACAAGTCTAAGATATGTTGTGATTGATCCTCTTTCTGCATCTGCCTGGTCCATATTTATAGAAATTGGGAAGTTAGAGTCCCAAACCAACTCAAAATCTGATCTATTTCGGTTTCTTCAGGTCCAAGTAATGCGCGTCACGGCCGTGATGTCCATCACGGCCTGGCCGTGACGGTCTCTGTTTCTGGCAGTTCTGCGAAATTCCAGTCTCTCGCGTGGCGAGCCTAAGCTCGCGTCGCGAGCCCTCTGCTCATGGCCGTGTTTTGAATCACGGCTGTGGCCGTGATGGTCTCTGACTTGTGGTGGTTTTGGGTCACGGCCGTGATGGCTATCACGGCTAGGCCGTGACAGACTCTGACTTCAGCCTTTGTTCTTTTTTAGTTTTGCTCGATCATGGCCGTGATGGGCATCACGGCTAGGCCGTGATGGGCTCTGTTTGGCTCATTTTCTGCACTTTTAAAGCTCTATCTTCATCCAAACTTCATCATGGTTGATCTTGAGCATTTTACCCTTGATATCTGCAAAACAACACACGAAAACCGCCTTACCCGTTCCAAAGGAAAATTAACCTAAAATCTAATAAAAATATGCCTAAACTACATGAAAATGCATGCAAAATGATGGACAAAGATGAGGTGAAATCACACTCATCAAATCACCCCAAGCTTAAAACTTTGCTTGTCCTCAAGCAATTACTCAGGCCAAGCATAAAAGGTGGGTAAAAATTTGGGAGAGTTAACTGAGTAAATCCAAATGTTGGGTTAAATACCCACAAAAAAAAGGGCAGAGCTTGGGATAATACTCTCAAAGCATAAAACCATAATCAAAAGAAGTACATAGGGAAATTGGCGAAGATAAAGGGACCATGACCCCTTCTTTGTTAAAGTCTTTATCCACATCAACCTATGAAAGGTCAGCATCAGGAAGGAAGCATCGGATTTGTTCCACAGCATGTGAAAACCCAAAAACATGCTCCTTCATCATTTAGGCTTCAGCTTCCTTCAACTCAGTTTGAAGCTTGCGTTTCTATTTTCTTTTCAGCCTCAAGAGATTGCTGGAGTTTTACCAGATCGACATGTCAGGTTTTCAATTGCCCAACCAACTGAGGTCGAGCTCCGGCTCCCTAAAAGACCACAGATCGAACTTTGGCCCCTCTCGAGCTAACTAAAGGAGGCCGAGTTTGGACTCCCTCTACTAAAATTTCAGAAGTCGAGCTCGGACTCCCTCTATAATTAAAAAGAGGTTGATCTCGGACTCAATTGCCCAACCAATCGAGCATGCTCTCCGTACTTGTTAGAGTCTTCTCAAGCTCATCCCCAGTGCGCAAAGCTCGGGCAACTTCAGCCTTCATGCTTTTCATCTTCTTCACATTATTAGAAAGCTTGTGGCTCAAAAAACGGGTAATGGAGGAGACTGAGAGCATAAGCAGCCGCAACTTTCATGCTCGTGTCAGGGCCCTGTTCCAGTAAAAGTCGAGCATATGCTAGATTAAGAATCTGAGAATCCACTAAAGGGCTCGGGTTAAAATCATCTCGTCAAGAGCAAAGGGAAGAATCCTGAAAAGTCGAGGTTGAGCATTGCTCCCTCGCACCGAAAAGCCGAGATCAAGCTATACTCACTCGCACTAAAAAGTCTAGGTCGAGCATTTCACCCTCGCACCGAATAACCAAGTCGAGGTCGAGCAATGCTCCCTCCTTCACACTGAAAAGTCGAGGCAGTGCTCGGCCAAGTAAGTCGAAAACCCAAGAAAGACTTGGTTCTACAAAAAACAAATTTCTGAGCAATGCTCCGACAAATCACAATCCAAAGTCCCCGGCACCAGAAAGCGTATTAAGATATGCGAGTTGACATTTAAGCTCTTTCGCTTATTTCAAGCTCAGAGCTTGGGGGCTTATTGGAATAAAGGAAGGATATGCTCGGAAATTACAAAGAAAGGATATCTCTTAGCCTATAGCTGGGTTGTTATTATGAAGAACATGTATGAAAACTATTTTCTCATACAAATTGGAAAAGCTATTATGAAAGTTTATTCTGAGACACACCTTCAAGATCACATAAATAATGACACTCAAGGTCAAGCTTTAAGTTAGTGGGCATTTCAAAACCCACTAGATGAAAGGTTAAGAGCTACTCGAATGAAAGGTTAAGAGGTCTCGTTATAAAAAGCTTCAAATACCAAGCTAAACTTGGAAAAAGGTGAGTCAAGTTCAAACTCTCAAGATAAGCATCTTGAAGGCATCAAAGATTTCAGCTGAAATACAAGCCTGAAGTAAATTCCTAATGACCGAGTTTAACTTGACTTTCCAAATGCCGGTTTGAGCCTGAATCATTGATAAGCTGAATCATAGCTACCAGCATCTAAACTTGTCTTAACAAAGGCAAGATTGAAATATCTTCTGTTCAGAACATGTTACTGGCCGAGATGTGAAGCTCGACCAATAAACTCGAGTACTGCCCGAGATGTGAAACACGACCACCGAGCTTGATTAGTCGAAGTAAAAGGATCTATACAAATCCTGGATTTTATCGACACTAAGGGCAAGCTCGACTCCTTTCATAAAGCTTTTACGCTCTTTTGAGCTCAAAGCTTGTGGGGCTTGTGTACTAGCCGCGATGCCAGGTTCACCCATTGAGCTTGAGTACTGCCCGAGATGTGACACTCGGTCACCGAGCTTGATTAGTAGAAGTAAGACGATCTATACAAATCCTGGACTTTATCGACACTAAGGATAAGCTCTACTTCTTTCATAAAGCTTTTACGTTCTTCTGAGCTCAAAGCTTGGGGGGCTTGTATACTGGTGATGACGATCCAGCAAGTGTACCATTTCGTTGCAAGTAATGAAACCCGGTAAGTAAATACCGAGGTCGAACACAAGGATTGGAAGACCAATTTAACCAATTTAATAAGGAAATTCAAAGCGTTGACCAAGTCAAAGGGGAGTAGTTATGAAGAGAGAGAGAATTAAATCAAATATTAAATAAAAAACAATTAATTAACGATGCTAAAAGATTGTGATGAGATTTGATTATGGCTAAGGCTCTAAGATCAAAAATCCACCTACCCTATCAAACAAGTTACCCAATCGTTTATCTCCTTATCCCTATGTTCAATTTAATTTCTTTGTCATTCACGAACCCTCAATTATCCTAATATCACTTCCGATTTTCAAAAGGATTTATCTACAATTGCAAGTTGTCAATTTCCCAATCTATTCAACCCACAATTAGATTCATTAAGTTCTAGGTTCCTTATGGCGATTGCACCACTTTCCTATTCTATTCCTAGCAATATTCAAATGATGTTCTTAATTCGAGTCCTAAGAACGAATCGCTTTCCAGCCTCAACGCACTAGACTAGTTAACCACTGGCCACATGATTAACGCAAACAAAACAGAATTAAGAAACAAGAAAAGAGACAAGGGTATAAGAAAATATTACTTGGTTAAATTATGACAACAAAGGTGGCTTCATCATTCGCTTAGAAAAAAGAGGATTAGTTCCTCATCGAGACGAAAACAACGAACAAAGTAATGAAAGCATTCATCCTTCAAGAAACTAACTTAAAACACACCACAAAGCTCCATGCAAACTAGGATTACAACTCACAATCAAAAATTGCCTTCCTCTAACCTAAAACAAGCTATTTATAATATTTGGGATCTGCGCGCGCTCGCGGGGCGAGAAGGGATTCGTGAGGCGAATCTTAAGTTGGCGTCAGTTCAAATTTGGATGTTTTGCAAGGCGAGACTGAATGGCCTTCAATTCCATGAGTCTGGCTCACGAGGCGAGGCTGAATGGTTGCCTGCTCCTGCTTAATTTACTCCTCTGGCTCGCGAGGCGAGCTTCTGTTCGCGAGGCGAATGGCCAATTTTGTCTTTTTGCTTGTTTTCTTCATTTTTCTTAGCTTCCTCTAGCTTCATTTTTAACCTGAAATTTAAAGTAGAATTAAATGCTTTATTTTGATAAGAAAATTAACCAAAATATCCTAAAAACTACTTCAGAGACTTAAGACAAGGTTAGTTCAATGGACTAAACCGAATTTAACCAACCTTCATGCACTTGTTATCAAATTATTTTTCAATTCAATGCACCCCCCACCCCCCCCCATTTATTCATTATAGCAATCCCACATTCATCACTTTGAACAAAGAAAGATTAATCATGAATGCAATCATTACTTCAAAATCAAGGATCCAGTAATACAAACAAAGATCACCAAATTCAAACACTTGCCTTCCTCACAAGGGTATTTAGTAAATCACTCTTCTGCTCAATTTATCAAAGTTCGAGATTTTTCACTCATTTCACCATTAAGTGCACATTCCATAGATTTGATTTTCATCTCAACAAAGTTCCCACAAAAATATGCATGCATCATCAAAAGGTCATTTTAAGGTTGTAATGGGGTCTGGCTAAAGGTAGGATATACAAAGGTACTAGGCTTAAGTCCCTAGGAATTTAAGACAGCGTGAATCTTTTTACACTTATATTTTTCACTCTAATTCCTTTTTTCCATTTTTCTTTTTTCGCTTTGGGTGGTTACAAACCTTTTTCATTTGATAACCTTTTTAATTGCCCCTTTTTTTTTCTTTTTTTTTTGCCTTTTGGCTTCAACCTTTACTTTTTTCCTTTTCTAATTCTCAAGCAAGATGATAACTCATTGTAGCCACCCTAAAATTAGTTTCTAAACAACCTTTTTCTTGCTAAGCATCCATGCTCTCCTAGATCCTAAGATCTGGTTAACATGGTTTTTCCGAAATTTCGTCTTGTAATGTAAGGTCATCAAGAACAATAGGCTTAAAGGCTCAATGTGGCTAACTAGGGATCATTCATCAAGGTTGGTTTAATTTATGGCCAAGTAGTTAATTCAAATAAAAACATGCCTTAATCATATGATGCAAAACATATAGATATGCAAACCATGAAAAGATTCAGGCAAATCCGGGAAAATGCAACTTAATGTGATTCACTCAATTAAGAACAATGATGGAGGCTCAAATTCTCACCCGGACTTTTTGCAAAATGTTTGACTGAGATACAATTCCTAAGCATGCACCCCTTCACCCCAAACTTATTGTAAATCATGCATCACAATAACCAATCTAAGTTCATTTTTTTTACAAGGGGGAATTCAACATTAAAGCATCGAGAAGGGTTCATCAAAACCTTTTACAAACAACTCATGCATTCCACCAAAGTTTCATTCAGTTCAATCCACAAAAAATTACCAACATTACTTTATCAATTTATTTATGTACATGATCAATTAGCAAAAAGAGAAGAAACAGAAAAGAAAAAGAGTAAGGTTTATAAATTGTTGGACCCCAAACTTTCGTTGATGCTCATCCTCTCTTCATTCTATTCCTCCCATTCCTGCACACTAGTCTTTGTGGCCTCCTCCTTTGGAGTTTCATCCACCTGAAAACCATCAAAACTTTACCTCAGACTCACCCCTTCCTGGATGAGGATCCTGGTCCCCAGGATTATCAAACCAGACGAACCGAGGCAACAAAACCAATTATATATTTTATTTTATTTTATTTTTTGAACCCCATTCGCGAGGCGAGCAAGGTCTCGTGATGCGTGGCAGAAAGAAGTTCAAACTTCTGAGATTCTGCCTTTCAGGCTAGCGAGGTGAATGGAGGTCTCGCGAGGCGAGTCAGAAGCAGTCATTTTGACGTCCCTCTGGCTCGCGGGGCAAGTCTATGCACACGAGGCGAGCCAGAGACTAAGTCTGCCCCCCTATTTCCTAAATGCAATGTAAGTCCTATATGCTTCCTAATGCAACATTTTCTAAACTAAAGAAGCGCTTGTTTAACGTCGCGAGCCTGACGGTCATAGTCCCCCCCAAAGGGCTAAGTCACTGCGAACTCGTCATGATGACCTCCAATTCCTTCTTCCATAAAAAACAGTTTCAGCCCTTGGTCATTATCATCAAATGTCTCCCCGGGCTCTTTGTAACCTTCCTTAAAAGCATCATGAGGAGGAGTTGTTTTCTTCCTAACTTTCACTCGCCAATAAGACTTCACTTGGTATGGAAATGACTTCTTTCTAGGGATAATTAGATCATCGAGCCGAACCTTGGTGTTGCGACGGTCCCGTCCGGGAGCCACGAAAAAAGATAAAAACAGAGGAGTCGTCACCCAATATTTTTTAAATTGGTAAAAAAAACATTGGAAAACCAAATTATTTAGGAAACTGGCCTTTAAAAAAGAGGGATTTGGATCCGGGAGTCTATTACGAGTAGGAAAGGTGTTAGCACCCCACGTCACCTGTTTAAAAAACGGTACCTTAAGTTAAGTGTGAAAATAATTTTAATAATCTTTGAAATTATTTATTTTACCCTACTTTTTAAATAAATAAAAAAAATTAAACACCACAAAAGGGAAAATTAAATTTTGGCTTGACATAATGATTGATTATGCTCCTACATATTCCCGGTTGCGATGGGAAACTCAAAGCCACATAGTTCTTATAGAAAAGATTTGATTGGTTGGTTGATTTTAATTTTTGAAAAGAGGATTAAGGGTTAACAAGATGTTGCATCTCAGTTTACCCTGTTTAAAAGAAGTTAATTTATCTTTATTATTTTAAAAGGCTTAGGATCATCAAATTGTCACAACTCAGATGTCCTAAAAAGACAAGGGTTAACAAGATGTCGTATCTAAGATGACCCTTTTATTTTAAAAGAAATTAAATTTATTCTAATTTTGAAGGCTTGGGATCACCAGGTTGTTGCAACTCGGGTGTCCTAAAAATAAAATGATAAACGAGACGTCGCATCTCAGTTAATCCTTTTATTTTAAAATAAATATTTTTATTTTTATTTTTTTTAAAAAGCTTAGAATCACTAAGTTTTGGCAACTCAGGTGTTCTAGAAAATACAAGGATTAGTAAGGTGTCATATCTCAGCTCATCCTTTTTGTTTTAAAAATACTCAAGTTAATTTGATATGTTTTGAAGTAAATAAACATGTATAAGAATAATAAATAAGTAGATCATCTCTCTCGTACATATTTATGACAAATCTAAACATTTAATAATCTTTATTTATATTTTGATTTTTGATTTTTAAGCCTTTTTTATGATTTTTTGTCTTTTAAAAAAAGAAAGAAAAGGTTGAGGTGAGTTACTACCCTCTTTGGCTTGGGCGCAAATTTTATAACCTGGTGACATAAGGAAAGAGGCCTAGTAGTTTGCCCACAACTTATATTTCATGCTGATGGACCTCATTACATCCTTGGCCCAGTCACAAAAACTTTTTTTAAAAAAATAAAATAAAATAAAATGAAACTAAGCTCGGGCCTAACAGATGTGGCCCAAAACCATTTTTATGCTTTTTAAAGGAACATTTTTTTTTCGGCCCAATGGACAACAAGAAGAAAATTAAATAAATAGAAAAGGCTCAATCATTAATCAGACCCAAAAATAATCTCCCAATGAAAACATCAGTGACTGAAAAGAAAAAAAACACAAAACCATTGTAACACAAGCCCAAGTAACAAACAAATCACATAATATATAAAACATAATAATAAATAGATTAAAGTAATATTTTGGTCCCTATACGTGACACGAATTCTCAATTTGGTCCCTATACATAAAAAATTATTAAAATGGTCCTTATACATACAGAAAGTCTCCATTTGGTCCCTGTCGTACAAAATTTTAAGGACTGATTTGATAATTTTTTGCTCGTATAGGGACCACTTTAATAATTTTTTATATGTAGAGACCAAATCGAGAATTCGTGTCAGGTGTAGCGACCAAAATATTACTTTAACCTAATAAATAAAAGGAACAAAGAAGCAGATCTGAAGCTCTTAAGCTTCTCGCCCATTACCAACGCAGGGGACAAAGAGCTGTGGTGGCAGTCCGTGGAGCAGTGGTGGTCTGGGCTGGGTGCGTCTGAACGGCGCCAGCGGGGCGAAGCTGGACGGGCATGGGGCGGTGAGCAATTGCGGAGAAGCATTTGGCTGCACGGCGGTGAAGCTCGACGATGGTGACAGGTTCGTAAGCAGTGGTTGACGGTGGAACAAGATGGATCTGTTGCGGCAAGGTGAGAACGGCAACGGTTCTGTACAGATCTGATTCGGGCTGAACCGCTTCGGATCTGGTTCGAGTCTTGGGATGGGTCTCGCGGCGGAGAAGGAGCTTGGCGGTGGTGCGGTTGATAGAGACGGCGGAGGTGAGCAGGGACCGACCTCAATGGAGCTGTGGTGGTCCGACATGGAAGAGCTCAATGGATCTCGCGATTCCGGCGTCTGGTTCGTGGCGATGAAGAAAATGGGTCTTCTTTCTCAGATTTATGTTGTTGTTGTTAGTTTTTTATTTGTTTTTTTTTTTCCCTTTTTAGTTGAGAATGAGTAAGAGGGGAATGAACTTCACAGAGCAAGGATTTCTACCATTAGATGAAAAGAAAACAATTCCTCTCTTTTTTTTTTCTACTGTTTTTGCTCTAAAATTTATCTACTTGCTGATGATTCCCCCTATTGTGAAATGTGGTGTGCCTATATATAGAGTGAGAAAAAAGACAAAGATCTGTTTTTTTATTTGAGAGAGAAGGACGAAAATTTTGTGTAGATGGAGGTACCAAGGTGTGGTGCTCCCACTGCTCTGCTGGGCTGTTGCAAGTACAGGATTTGCTATCCCTTGTTTTGGAAAAAAGCACAACAAAACAAAAGAAGGGTAATAAAAATAAAGTTGGTTCATACTTGAAGTGGAAGAGGACAGATAGCAACATTGGAGAGGGGAGAAAAGGACATAGAATTAAAATTTATTTTTATATTTTTCAAATAAAAATTAGAAGTCTTTTTTGTTGTTTTTATTGTTTTGTTTTTTAATGGGCCCAACAAATCACTTGCAACAATAAAAATAAAATGGGTTCATCTAAATCTGTAATGGGCCAAGAACCAAAACACATTTTTTTTTCTTTTTGCAAGGTTTTTATTTTTATTATGTTTATTATTTTTTCAAAATATTAATTAAAAAAAATCCAAACAAAACTAGGTGTTCACACTTGGGTTTTCCATTTTTGCCTCGATCTTTCTCATAAGCTCTCAAGTGGATTTTATTGAGTTTGATTTGATCAAGCATCCTTTTTGCTCCGGCCCTTTCAGTGAGTGACTCATGATTCTCTTGTGGCTTCTCCTCCAACTTGCTTGGGTCATCCTTAATAGCTCTATGCAACTCATCTTTATTCCCCAAGTGCGTCGGCTCATCCTTTTCCATGCCATCCTCAAAATGTGGGATTTTACCAACACTTTGCCTAGTGTTGAACCATTTGCTTCATGTGTAGGAGTTGGTTTGACAAGAGGCTTCACCACATCCACACTATAGCATTTAACCTTCTCTTCTGGATGCCTCATAGCTTCAAAGACATCAAATTCCTCCTTTTCATCTTGCACCCGAAGTGTGAGCTTACCTAGTTGCACATCAATCAATGCTCGCCCGGTAGCCAAGAATGGTCTACCCAATATGAGAGGAATATTATCTTCATCCATGTCAAGAACCACAAAATCCACAGGAAAAATGAACTTGCCCACCTTTACTAGTAAATCTTCTACCACCCCATAAGGGTATTTGATTGATCGGTCCACAAGTTGGAGTGACATCATTGTGCCCTTGACCTCTTTAATTCCAAGCCTCTTCATCATGGATAGGGGCATTAAGTTGATGCTTGCCCCTAAATCACATAGTGCCTTTCCAATTGTCATCTCTCCAATGGTGCATGGTATACTAAAAGAACCCGGATCCTTCAACTTAGGAGGTAGCTTCCTTCAACTGTTTAATCATCAACAATCTTCCTCTTCTAGGAGAGAAGCTCCTTCATAAACTTGGCATAGGATGGCATTTGTTCCAAGGCTTCTGCAAAAGGAACGTTGATTTGAAGCTTGCAGAAGATATCAAGGAACTTAGAAAATTGCTTGTCTTGCAGGCTTCTTCAATCTCTCTGGATATGGTACCTTCATGAAGGGAGGGAGATCTTGGGGTTCAACCCACTTCTTTCTTGGAATTCTTCATCCACTAATTTCAATTTCCCACCTTGCTCCGATGCACCTTTTTACTAGCTACCTCATCTTTCTTAGCTTGTTTCTTCTCCTCTTGTGGTTGTTCGGAGTTTCACCTTCATTAGTCTTCAAGGGGTTCCCTTTTGGCTCCAACACCTTACCACTTCTAGTGGATATGGCATTGCATTGGGCCTTGGGGTTATTCTCTGTGTTAGCCGGAAAAGTGCCTGGAAGATGTTCATTCATTTGTTTGGCCAGCTGGGATACTTGAGTTTCCAAGAGTTGGATTGCCGACCCTGTGAGAGTTGCTAGCTTATCAATAGAAGTATCAATGTGCACTGTCAGCTTCTCAATGGTCGTGCTAGTATGACTAGCTAATTTCTCAAATGCTACTTCCCAAGTCTGCTTCCCACCATCTGTGATTTGTAATTGAGTAGGCCCAGGGAGAGCTTGTTGAGTGTTGTGTTGGTGAATCCCATAATTCTGCCTTTGATGTTATTGTTGTTGTCCGGCTAGACCATTACTTGTGTTGTTCCAAGAAAAACCCGGATGGTCTCTCCTAATGTATCCCCGATTCTGGTTGTAGTCATTCTGCCTATTCCTCTGATAGTTGTTCTGTGGCACTGTGTCATAAAAGTTGTGACACGAGTCCACATGTTCCTGTGAAAAATTAATGGGGCAACTTTCATTGGCATGATCACCATTGCAAAAATCACAACCCGGAAGCAAGCTTTCTCGCACTGCATTAACCTTCATCTTGCTAGAAAGTGCCTCACATTGCTTCTTCACGAGTGTGTTCTGTTCAAGAATAGCTTCAAGTGATGCGGTACTGATGCCGGAAGCATTGCCCATAATGCGATTTTAATCATTCCTGGACATCTTTTCAAGTAAAGCCCATGCATCCTCGGCTGATAAATAAGCGAAAGAACCGCCAGCTGCGACATTACAATTCATCTGATATCTCCCTTTCAACCCATTAAAGAAGTGTTGAACCTTTGTTACCAAGTCAAAATAGGAAGAAGGGCATCTCCTCAAAAGCACATTATATCTTTCCCAAGTCTCATTATAAGTGTCATCATCAGTTTACTTGAAGGAAGTGACATCGATCTTCAACTGTGTCACTTTCTGAGGAGGAAAGAATCTTGCGAGAAACTTCTAAGCCATCTATTCCCAAGTAGTGATGCTCGCACGATCAAGTGTAATTCCAACCAATCACGTGCTCTATCCCGAAGAGAGAAAGGAAATAGCTGCAAACAAAAGGCATCTTCTGACATTCCTGGATATTTGTACATGTCGCAAACGTCCAAGAAGTGAGTGATATGCCTGTGAGGGGGCTTGGTGTGCACTCCCATCAAATTGTTTGTTTTGCACCAGACGCAGAGCAGCATCCCTCATCTCAAATGAATTAGCCGTGATGGGAGGCTTGACAACACTAGAAACACAATCATCCAAGTTAGGAAGATTGTACTCATAAAGAGGCTTGTAAGCCGGAGGAGGAGGAGGAGGTGGTGGATTTTCTTCCGCCATCTCTTCAAGATTGATGGGTTGGTTTGTTTCAAGTCTCCTCCTTTCTTTAAATTCCTTCCTCAACCACTTCTCGGTCTTGGTGATCACGGGATCAAATAGCAAGTTCTCCTGTGGAAGGGTACCTCGCATACACAAAAACAAGGAAAGACCAAGTGGGATCAAGGAAGTAAAAATAGATAAAATTGTATAAAATCAAATTAAAAATTGCTTGATCAAAGAATTAAAATTCCTAAAAATTAGGAAAATTAGTTGTGTCAATCCCCGGTAACGGTGCCAAAAACTTGATGACTATTCGGCAAGTGTACCGTTTCATTGCAAGTAATAAAACACGGTAAGCAAATACCGAGGTCGAACATAAGGATTGAATGACCAATTTAACCAATTTAATTAGGAAATTCTAGTTATGAAGAGAGAGAAAATTAAATCAAAGATTAAATCAAAAACAATTAATCAACAATGCTAAAAAATTGTGATGAGATTTGATTATGGCTAAGGCTCTAAGGTCACAAATCCACCTATCCCTATGTTCAATTTAATTTCTTTGTCAACCAGGAACCCTCAATTATCCTAATGTCACTTCCGATTTTCAAAAGGATTTATCTATAATTGCAAGTTGTCAATTTCCCAATCTATTCAACCCACAATTAGATTCATTAAGTTCTAGGTTCCTTATGGCGATTGCACTGCTTTCTT
>CM061063.1:8587365-8671517 GCA_030762895.1 Sophora flavescens
GGCGTTTAATTACAAACCGAGAAAAATAATACGTAAACCAAAGAACGTCATCAGCATAGTTCTCTCAACCATACTACATTACTAACCAACTATGTAATTAAAAGATGACTCCTCAGATCTCTGGGTCCTCAACAGCGATGTCCTCGGTCTCTGAAAACAACACTTATAATGAGATATAAAATCCCAGTGATCAACAATACAGTTTTATAAAATATTTTCGAAAATAGTATTGTTCTCGATGCGGCAATGTCGGAAAAAGCGCTCATGGCACCGCTAATTTCCCCAAAATAATATATATAAAAGATAATACTTTTAATAACAACAATAATATCATCAACAGAATAGCTCATATTGTATCTAAAACTTTTCTCAATGCATCACATTCGATATACCATGTAACTTCTGTTTTAATCAAAATGGCACGAAGACCCCCTAATTAAATTGGTCTCTTTGGCATGCCATAAATTCACACCTCACTGACAATGGCGTCCCATTTGCCCACCTCTACTCACGAGGAGTGTTTCGATGTCACCCTCTCGTTGGGGACATTTCCATTTCGATACCTCCCATGTGCACATGACGGTATTTCTCCTTTTTCGACACCCGTCGCGTGGCGGTATTACTTTCGATACCTTTTTAGGTGGTATTACTCATTTTCGACATCCCAATTACATGGAAATGTTACTATCGATATCTCATTACGGCGGTATTACTCCTCGATACCCCTATCATAGGCGGTATTGCAGCAAACATCATACCATATATCATAAGTCAAATATCACATGCCTCATACTATAACAACTCATTAATCATAATTTAAACATTCAATCTCATCATGTATGCCAAATAAAAACACATCATGTTATCAAATAAAATTGGTAGGTACAATACGACGATCATGAACATCATAATTTCAATCTTAATAATTATTCCTTCTTATGAAATCCACAATAAATATATATATATATATATATTCCCATTCAATTGATTGAAAACCTATAATATATTTATTCTTATCAAATCTTAATGTTTCTCTCACTACATATGTTTCATATGTCAAGTCACTAGTTACTATAAAAATCCACGGGCACTACGTACTTGTCTTCTTGCAGGCATCATGAAAAAAAAAAATCAAACTTTAGTATCTCACACTCATGTACAAACAGATAATTTTTACAAACAAAGAAATTCCAATTTTAACAGTGATATTATCACCTCAAACACAACTAACGAAAACTCTTTTCTCACCCTCTAAATATCATCCTATAGCAATTGAAACATGAGATCACATATTTAAAAATTACCATAAACACATAAATATACCATGGGAAGGGTTCATAAATAGTATTGTTTCTCACCTCTTGAAGAGGTCCAAAATCTTCTTAATTATATATAAATCCTATCGTTTGATCTCGTCGTGATGTTCTTGATTTTGCGCTCCTCCCTGGGTTGCTATGAAGCTAACGCCTCTTGTCTTTTGAATAAAATTTTCTCGACTTGCGGTTCTTTTTATGCGGCACTATGCAATCTTCTATTTATTCGGTCTCTCAAATAGAATTCTAACCTAATTCAAATTCATCCCTTTTCTTTTAATTGTGGGCCAAGAATTCATATTGAATTCTTTCCTTAACCATGTCTGAAACTGCCACGTGAATTGAAAAGAATTTGGCAAAGCCAATTCCTTAATTCAGTGGCCCTTTTCACTTTTTTTTATTATTATTATTTCCAACTTTTTATTCTTTTATAATTTTTAAAAATAAGTTTTTATACTAACAAATTTTTTAACACTAAACCTCATAATAGTTTAATCTTTTATTAAAAAGACTATTAAAATTTTAGGATGTTATAATTTCAACTTCATCATACTTCACCCAAAACAAACATTGGTTCTGTTTGACAAACCAAACCCTAATTTCTCTCAATGAGTCCCGATCTCAATCTTCCACTTACGATTCTTCCCAAGTTGTTTTGTACATGCGGACAACGATGCGACACGGGAAGAAAAGAGCCATCTCGTTATTCTTGTCGGCGAAAGACGAGGCGACAATGATGGTCTCCGAGGTTATAGATTTCTCGAGGCGGACAAATCTCTACATACGATGGCGGAGGACCAAACGGTGGCGGTGTTCTCCTCTAACCGTTAGGGGATGAAGGACTAAGAGGAGAAGGGAAGAAGAATTGGGGGGGGGGGGGGGGGGGGGTCGAGGCCAGGGGACGAAGGGAGAAGGTGAGTGTGTGAGCAAGGTCAAGGCATCCACATTCAACATTCACAGTGCTCTTCTCTCTCTCTCTGTAAAGCTGAATGTTCGAGTTTGATTTCAGAAGGAAAGAAAAACGTTTTTCAATTTTTTTAAGGTTTAAATTTTTTTTTATATTTTAAATAAAAAATAATATACCAATTTTTTTAAAAAAATTGAATTAAAAAATTTTTAAAAAATTACGTGGCATCTGATGTGGCTGTCAGGTATGCACTGTCAATCCAGTGCGATCTTGGCGTGGCGTCTTTGCCGATCACCGTCGGCCGAGTTAACGGAGCAACCTAACGGTGGGGACCAAAACCAAAAACTTTCAAAATATAGGGACCAAAACCCAACAAAAAAGTTTACAGGGACTGATTTCAAAACACTCATACTTTACAAGGACTAAAAAGTTCATTAAACCTTAATTTTTCATCCCAATTGTCAAACCTATACAAGGTTAAATATAATTAATACACATTACCTTATGCGGTACTCAAAATTTCTAAAAAAAAAATATTCACTAGATTATTTTAGAGTTTTGTTATTTGGGTATCATAAAAATTGACAACAATTGCCACTTAGTTAATAACGTTAAAAAATCGTGATTAATGGCGTATTGGATTTGGTTAGCGAGTGTACATTATTAATCAAGTTGTTATTTAATGAATTTAGGCATCTATCACAGTTGTATCCATTAAACAACTTAATACTCCATTATCTATGATTTTGAACATGATTAATCAGGTATTGATTGTTGTCAGATTTGGATGTACAAGTATCATTATTGATTATTTTATATGAAAATCACATTTTTTAATCTTAAACAAATGGGTCCTACAGCCGTTATTTCTAATTATAGAAGTCTTTTATCATCTTATGATAACAACTCTTCAATAGAGTTTGATTATGATAGGAGGAAAGTCCATATAGTTGCTCATTCTTTGTTAGGGGTGGCTACATATATATTCTCCAAATTTGTGATGATGATGCTTATTTTTTCTTTTGTAAAAAAAAAGGCCTAATATGTATGATCATTACAATTAAGCTTAATTGCAATTTTGGTCCCACTACTATTAGTCATGTGCGATTTTAGTCCCTAAAGTTTTTTTCGTGCACATTTGGTCCCTCTTTTTTTTCATTGTTGCAATTTTGGTCCTTCTGTCAATGTCTGTCAATTTTTCAATGATCAACATATAGGAACCACTCCTCTAAGCACATAGAACCACTGCCCTACGTGCATAGAACCTTTTTTTGAGCTTTTGTGGTAAAAGATCATGTTGTGAAACCAAAAAAAGATCCGAAAAGGAAGGACAAAATCAATAAATAGTAAAGAGAAACTACTAAATCATGTTGAATCGGAGCTGTCGAGGAGGGAAAACCTCAACCAGAGGTTGTATGTGCTTCGAGAAGTGGTTACTCTATGTTGATCATTGAAAAAATTGACAGACATTGGACAAAAGGACTAAATTTGGAAGATTGAAAAAACAAGGGGACCAAATCTGCACGAAAAAAACTTCAGGGACCAAAATCGCACATGGCCAATAATAGGGGGACCAAAACTGTACCTAAGCCATATAATTATTATCATTTATGATAGAATCAATTTTATGTTTGGATGTGTTTGTTGAAAAGTAATTTTAAGATAATCTATTTTGTTTGGATTATAAAAATAAATTTTTAATATAATAAATTACAAAAAGGTATGGAACTAACTGTTGGGGAGGAGAATGAGGATTAATTAAAATATCCCAAAACATTTCCCTCCAATTAATAGAACTCACAAATAAGAGAATGAGAAAATTAACCTCTCATTTCCTTCACTTCCCATTTCAAGAAACAACTGTTAGTTATTGTGTTTAGGACTGCTGCACGTTTTCAGCATGTTATTTTTTCTGTTTTTGTGTGTTTAATAGTGGCGTGCTTATGGGGCATGATCTTAGTAGTTAGCCTAATTTATAGGACATGATGCTTAGTGGTTAGTTATTTTTCAAGTCTTTAAATGTACGTAATGCCTTCAATGAAAAGTAGTTCTCTCTTTCCCTAAAAAACTTCTATTCCTTCCTTTAAAATTTTCTGTTTTTCTGCTGCAACTTTACAAAAAACAACAAATTGGTATCTAGAGCTTTCTTCTTAAGGAACCTGTGGGAGTATGAGATGAATGCAGAAGCTAGTTTTTCACCAATTGCTCCTCCGGTGTTTGATGGAGGAAATTATCACATTTGGGCTGTGAGAATGAAGACCTACCTGGATGCACTTGATCTTTGGGAAGCTGTAGAAGAGGATTACGAAGTTCCTCCTTTGCCAGTCAATCCCACAATGGCCCAGATCAAGAATCACAAGGACAGAAAAACGAGGAAATCAAAAGCTAAGGTGTGTTTGTTTGCTGCTATTTCATCAACTATCCTCATCCGAATCATGTCACTCAAATCAGCAAAAGCAATCTGGGACTATCTCAAAACAGAGTGTGAAGGAGATGATAGGATCAGAGGGATGCAAGTGCTGAATTTGATCAGAGATTTTGAACTGCAGAAAATGAAGGAGTCAGAAACCATTAAAGAGTATTCTGAGAAACTTCTAAGCATTGCCAATGTAACACCCTTCGTTATATTAGTAACCCAAATTAATTTCAATAAAAATTCTTCAAAACATTTAATTAAAAAACACAAGTCATAATTTTTTTCTCAAATAACTAAGTATGAAAATACCTCGTATTAAATAAAATAATAGTATTTACAAAATATTGTGAAATGTTATTAAATCCAATCATTTGAATAAAAACTAAAAGCCTCAAAACCGGGCGTCTAATTACAATATGAGAAAAATAGTATGTAAACCAAAGAACGTCGTCCACATAATACTCTAAACCATACTACATTACTAACCAACTAGCTACTCAAAGATAACTCTTCATATCTCTGGATCCTCAACAGCGATGTCCTCGGGCTCTAAAAACAACACTTATAATGAGATATAAAATCCCAGTGCACAACAATACAATTATAAAATGTTTCGAAAATAGTGTTTTTCTCAGCCGGTGCGGTAACCGGAAAACATGTCCATGGTATCTGCTAATTTCTCAAAATAATATTAAAAAATATACTTTTAATAACAACAAAAATTTCATCAAGTTAAATGCATATAGCACAAGATCAACTCGTCTCAATGCATCACATTCCACATACCAGGTAAATTCTAAATTAATCCAAGTGGCTCGAAGGCCTCATAACTAAACTGGTCTCTTGCCGGCATGCCATAAAACTCACACATCACATGACAATGGCGTCCCATTGCCCACCCCTACTCATGAGGAATGTTTCGTTGTCACCCTCCTGTCGGGGACATTTCTATTTCGATACCTCCCATGTGCACATGCGGTATTTCTCCCTTTTCGACACCCCAACGTGTGGCGGTGTTACTTTCGATACCCCTTTTTAGGCGGTATTGCTCTTTTTCGACATCCCAATTATATGGGGATGTTACTTTCGATACCCCATTACGGTGGTATTACTTTTCGATACCCCTCTCATAGGTGGTATTGTGGCAAACATCATACAACATATTATAACTCAAATATGTCATGTCTCATGCATGTAACAAACAATTTCCTTCAATTTTAAACATATAAACTTCCACCAATAACAAACAATCATGAATATCACAACATATCATACATAAATAAGCACGTTACAACATCAATTAATCAATTAATTCCCCTTTTAAACAAAACCCCAATTTTAGAATTTAGGTTACTAACAATATGCATCAAGTCAATTAAAGACTCCCAAAACCACATGGTAATCCCTTATCAACAAAAGCAATCATATATACCATGGAAACGGTTCATAAAAAGTATTGTTACTCACCTCTTGAAGACCTCCAAATAGCTCTAAGCGTTTCTAACTGCGAATCTTAACATTTGCCAAGAGTTATCATCATCTTCCTCTTCCTAGACTCCCTCTTCCACAACTATCTCTTCTTAATCCTTGAATTTCTTCTCTTCTTAGTTGTTTGAGTTTCTAGGTGTAATTAGGTTTCAAAAACTCACCTTAAGAGTGTTAAGATTCTATTTATAAAGCCCCCAATAGCCCAAAACGTGTAAAAACGCACTAAGCCCGCTTACTCTGCATATGGTGCTGTATTTCGCACATATCTTGAGTTATAGACATTCAAAAATTATAAATTTTATATCGTTGGAAAGATAAAAGAATTGTATACAACTGTTATGAATACCACAAAATCTGAAACCGACATTTAGATAGTCAAAACGTGGATAGAATTTTAAACCGACATTTAGCGCTGGAACATGAATAGTGTGTACGGAATTGGTTATAACTTGAGCTACAAGAATCCAATTTGGACGAATTTGGTGTCTATGGAAAGCTAAGAGACAGGGCTATATTTCTTATGCAGATCTAAAATTCAAACAAGTTCTCTTTGGTTATGAAATATCCATATGAAGTTAGGTATCTAGTCATATTATGCGAAATTGAGCTTAAAACACTCAAACTATCTATTTATAATGGGTAACACGGGATGGGCCTTGATATGCTTATGTTTCCTATCATTATTGCCACAATAATTTAGTCCAGGGTAGGTTCTTATCCTTCTTTATTTTATTTTATTTTTATCAATTTTACATTATTGTGGAAGCCACTGGATTTTTATTATAAAGAAAACAATTATAATAAACTCTTATACTATCCTTTTTTTATTAAAATAATTATATTTGAATTTTTAGGATGTTACATTTCTCCCCTCCTTAGAGAATTTCGTCCCCGAAATTCATCACATACTCACACACATATTGTAACATATGCTGAAAACCAAACATAAAGGTTACCTTACCGTAAACAACAAGATCTGGGTATTGACATACGATGTCCTCTTCCATCTTTCATGTAGTTTCCTTTGGAGTTAATCCTTTCCCATAACACTTTCACCAATGGAATTGTCTTGTTCCTTAGAGTCTTTGTGCCCTTGTCCAAGATTTGACTAGGCCTAGGCTTATAGATCAAATTATCCTTCAATTGTAAAGCCTCAGGAGCTATCACATGAGACTCATCAGGTACATATTTTCTAAGTTGCGACACATGGAAAACATCATGAAGATTTGTCAATTATGGCAGAAGAGCCAATTGGTAAGCAACGGACACGACTCTTTTAAGAATTAGGAAAGGTCCCATGAAACAAAGAGTTAGTTTTCTGAATGACATTGACCTCCCCATCCAAAACTTAAGAGTGCCTCTCAAGATTACATGTTCCTCTTCCTAAAATTCTAAATACTTTCTTTTCTTGTCGACATAACACTTTTTATCTATTCTGCGCAATGCGCATCTTTCCCTCAATTATTAATCATAATTGCGATCTCTTTGATTAAATCTGATCTTAACAATATCTTCTCACCTACTTCGCACTATCATAAAAGGGGATCTACATTCCTATTCACATCATATATATATATATATGTGTGTGTGTGTGTGTATGTATAGTCATTAAATATTCCACCAGATAACAAATGTACAATTCATGACCCCTTAACTAAAAAAATTAATTTTTTTTTGAAGAAAAAAAATTAATTTTAAAATGAAGTCAATAATAACATTTATATAATAAAATCATGCATTTAAGCATTTGTTTCTATCCATCCGCCTATAATTAGAACACCTTCACTTGCATTTCATCTTTATAAGCATTATCACAAATTAAATTTAATAAACAATCCATAAAAGAAATTGATGTAATATTTTATATCATCCATACGTAGATATAATATCTCTTACGAACTCTATACCAAATTTCTTATATTCTACACAGAACTGAGGAATTTTATAAATTTTATAAATAAAGAAATGTGAAGCAGTAGCACGTTCACATACTAATGTTTAGCTATCCCAAAATGATAATTTCAAAAGAGGAAGAAATAGTTTCACTTTATGTTGATAAGAAGATCTTACTAAAAAAAAATATGTGATAACAAAATGGAGAATAATGTTTAACAAAATTACAATTAAACTGTGCAGACATTATGCAAAAACAACTGTAAAAATTAACACCACAATAGTATAAGAAACCAATTCAATCTCGATCTTTGAGTAGTCACATACAAATAAGAAATAATATTTTTTCACTTTTTGTTAAGAAATATAAGTTTGTTAGGATTAGACATGCCATTAATCTATATGGAAAACAAATCATAAGGGAATATCAATCGCGATTAATACTTTGTCACTTGAGAAGCAATTTGAAATTTCAAGGAAAGTGATCCTCTAAAAATTATATAACAAAATTACAACATTATAATAAAATTTGAACATATATATAAAATTCTTTAATACCACTTCCATTTTTATTCCCGTCCGCTAATACTTCTTTAAATCTTGATGCTTCTTGGTTATTCCTAGACACATGGTTAACGTTCTTTTATGTGTCTCTTCTAACATTTTTTTTTCTCCCTCTAAGGCTCCCCTCCTTAGGGACAACGATCCTATTCTTAAACAACACTACACCATTATTATATAACACATAATTCTCTTGATCCAAAAGATATTTCAAATCCTTGTTTAAAAACTACACTCGCTTAATCTATTTTCTGAGGTCACTACAAATTTTCAACCTATTCAATTTCAAGTTTAAAGCCTTAAAAATATATCCAAATTCATGTCTCTAGACTCTTCTATTAGGTTCATCTCTTGCAACTTCAAGTTAGACTTGTGCGGAAATTTCCTACTCCGAGTATCAACCACTACATTAGCCTTTCCCGAACTATACTTCAACTCAAAATTATAGTTCCTAAGAAAATTCATCCACATTCATCGCCTTATATTTAACTCTTCGTCTATGCCTGTCTCTATCTCTCAACAACTGTTTAAGGCTCTACTGGTCATTAAAAACTTCAAGTTGTATCCTATACAAGAGATTTTCCCTTCCTAATCAGCTTGGTGAGAGGTAAGGCTAGTCTAGATAACTCGTTTATAAATTCCTATAATACTTCTCCAATTCTAGGAAACTTCTCACACTTGTCATTGTCTTAGGCTTCTCTCACCCTATCCCTGCATCTACTTTACTAAAATCAACCACTACTCTACTCCATTGATCTAAGCCCATCTATCCTAGGTAAAAGATACCTATCCATAATAGTTACTTTGTTCAATTGCATATTGCCCACATATAACCTCATACTCCCATCATCTTTTCCCACTAAAAGCACTCAAAACTTAATACAAAATCAAACATATTTTTAAATTTTATAAAGTGAACCATAATTTAATATAAATATTAAATATATAATTTGATTCAAACTAACAAAAAATAGAATCCATGCCACAATTAAATCCATGAGTCAGAGGAAGTTAGAAATGTAATTACAATTCAATAAATTGGCCTCGATGCGATGGAGGTGAACTTCACGCATAGAAGGAATTAAAAAAAATTAATAGGACATTTCAATTAGATATAGGAATGGGTCTTGACAGTGTTGGCAGAAGTATAGATGATGAGAATAGTGTAAACAAGAAAGGACCAGCATGAACGCACATACAAAACTACCATTAGTAATAATTCCTTATAGATTCAAGGAAAATAAATTTATTAAAATCAATTCATCATCAACATTCAAAAATCTCATATAAAGAATCCAGTACCCTAAATTACAAATTTTTTATTTTATTTTATAGTAGACTAACCTACATGTAAAAATCCAAAATTAAACATACCAAGGAAGGGTAAGCAAATTTTATTTTTACTCTCAGACTCCGGGTATAGATAACAAATAAGATCGATGGCATAAGGAACATCTCGATGCATAGGAAGACGATTTAAACAAGCACTAGAAGTAATAAGATTATCCCCATAGAAGTAGAAACACATGACTCAAAGGACAAACGAAAGATAGGCAACTCAAATTTCACACTTGAAGGATATATCAAAGAAAGTGCTGCTCCTGAATCAAATAATATAGTAACTTCTTCCCCTATACGTGTTAAATAAATCAAGTCTCCTTCGGATTCTAAGCTGCCTCGGAATAATAGCGGATCATTCTTCTTGAATTCGAAAAGTCTCACGTGCTAAGGGTCCTAGGTAGCCACCACTCTATCAGTGATTGGCCTCCATTCCCCTACAGTTGACAGAGAGTCTCCATCTGCCCTTGCGTAGCTCTAATCATACAAACCAAAACTGCTGCAAGTGCAATATTCGTCCCTCGCCTATTAGTCCTATAAATCTGCTCACTACCTATGAAATATTGGGTTGATCATGTCCAATATCCCAAAGAATAACATGCAGTATTTATAACTCTAACAAGCATCCTATGCGCCCAAGTTTTGTTTTAGAAAAAGCCCCACTACCATAGTCTGATTTAGAATCGAGCCGCTCTGATACCAAAAATGTAACGCCCTTCGTTACATTAGTAACCCAAATTAATTTCAATAAAAATCCTTCAAAACATTTAATTAAAAAACACAAGTCATAAATTTTTTCTCAAATAACTAAGTATGAAAATACCTCGTATTAAATAAAATAATAGTATTTACAAAATATTGAGAAATGTTATTAAATCTAATCATTTGAACAAAAACTAAAAGCCTCAAAACTGGGTGTCTAATTACAATCTGAGAAAAATAGTATGTAAACCAAAGAACGTCGTCCGCATAATACTCTAAACCATACTACATTACTAACCAACTAGCTACTCAAAGATAACTCTTCATATCTCTGGATCCTCAACAGCGATGTCCTCGGGCTCTAAAAACAACATTTATAATGAGATATAAAATCCCAGTGCACCACAATACAATTATAAAATGTTTCGAAAATAGTGTTGTTCTCAGCCGGTGCGGTAACCGGAAAAACTGTCAATGGTATCCGCTAATTTCCCAAAATAATATTAAAAAATATACTTTTAATAACAACAAAAATTTCATCAAGTCAAATGCATATAGCATAAGATCAACTCGTCTCAATGCATCACACTCCACATACCAAGTAAATTCTAAATTAATCCAAGTGGCTCGAAGGCCTCATAATTAAACTGGTCTCTTGCCGGCATGCCATAAATCTCACACATCACATGACAATGGCGTCCCATTGCCCACCCCTACTCATGAGGAATGTTTCGATGTCACCCTCCTGTCGGGGACATTTCTATTTCGATACCTCCCATGTGCACATGGCGGTATTTCTCCCTTTTCGACACCCCAACGTGTGGCGGTATTACTTTCAATACCCTTTTTTAGGCGGTATTGCTCTTTTTCGACATCTCAATTATATGGGATGTTACTTTCGATACCCCATTACGGTGGTATTACTTTTCGATACCCCTCTCATAGGTGGTATTGCGGCAAGCATCATACAACATATTATAACTCAAATATGTCATGTCTCATGCATGTAACAAACTATTTCCTTCAATTTTAAACATATAAACTTCCACCAATAACAAACAATCATGAATATCACAACATATCATACATGAATAAGCACGTTACAACATTAATCAATTAATTCACCTTTTAAACAAAACCCCAATTTTAGAATTTAGGTTACTAACAATATGCATCAAGTCAATTAAAGACTCCCAAAACCACATGGTAATCCCTTATCAACAAAAGCAATCATATATACCATGGAAACGGTTCATAAAAGTATTGTTACTCACCTCTTGAATACCTCCAAATAGCTCTAAGAGTTTCCTACTGCGAATCCTAACGTTTGCCAAGAGTTATCATCATCTTCCTCTTCCAAGACTCCCTCTTCCACAACTATCTCTTCTTAATCCTTGAATTTCTTCTCTTCTTAGCAGTTTGAGTTTCAAGGTGTAATTAAGGTTCAAAAACGCACCCTAAGAGTGTTAAGATTCTATTTATAGAGCCCCCAATAGCCCAAAACATGTAAAAATGCGATAAGCCCGCTTACTCTGCATATAGTGCTGTATTTCGCACATATCTTGAGTTATAGACATTCAAAAATTATAAATTTTATATCGTTGGAAAGATAAAAGAATTGTCTACAACTGTTATGAAGACCACAAAATCTGAAACCGACGTTTAGATAGTCAAAACATGGATAGAAATTTAAAAAATGGTTCTGGCGCTGGAACATGAATAGTGTGTACGAATTTGGTCATAACTTGAGCTACAAGAATCCAATTTGGACGAATTTGGTGTCTATGGAAATATAAGAGACTGGGCTATATTTCTTATGCAGATACTGAATTCAAACAAGTTCTCTTTAGTTACGAAATATCCATCTGAAGTTAGGTATCTAGTCATATTATACGAAATTGAGCTTAAAACACTCAAACTATCTATTTATAACGGGTAACACAGCATGGGCCTTGATATGCTTGTGTTTCCTATCATTATTGCCGCAATAATTTAGTCCAGGGTAGGTTCTTATCCTTCTTCTTTTTTTATCTTTACATTATTGTGGAACCCACTGGATTTTTATTATAAAGAAAACAATTATAATAAACTCTCATACTACCCTTTTTTTATTAAAATAATTATATTTGAATTTTTAGGATGTTACAGCCAATAAGGTAAGGCTGCTCGGTTCAGATCTACCCGACTCAAGGATTGTTGAAAAAATCCTAGTAACGGTGCCTGAAAAGTTTGAGGCAACCATTACAACCTTGGAGAACACCAATGATCTGTCCAATATTACTTTGGTAGAGCTTGTGAATGCTTTACAGGCACAAGAGCAGAGAAGGGTCATGAGGCAAGGAGGAGTTCTTGATGGAGCACTGCCAGCTAAACATCACGAAGGAGGGCAAATGAGGAAAAAGAAGAACAAGAAGAATTTTGCTACAAGTGGCGATGCTACATCAAGCACCAATGCTACAACGAACAATAACAAGAACAAGACCGGAGGTTCTAAGGGAAATTATCCTCCATGCCAACATTGTGGAAAAAAGGGTCATCCTCCTTTCAAATGTTGGAGGAGACCTGATGCAAAATACAGCAAGTGTAACCAACTTGGTCATGAGGCTGTAATTTGCAAAAGTAAAATTCAACAGCAAGAAGCAGATGCTCAAGTTGCCGATCAAGAGGAGGAGAATCAGCTCTTTGTTGCCACTTGCTTCTCAGGCAATGATTCAAGTGAGAGCTGGTTAATTGATAGTGGTTGCACTAACCATATGACTTATGACAAGGAGTCGAGGAACTAAGAACCACAGAGACTTCAAAAGTCAGAATTGGTAATGGACAACATATAGCAGTCAAGGGAAAAGACACCATTGCAATTGCAAGTTGGTCAGGTACAAAACTGATCTCTGATGTTCTTTATGTTCCAGAAATTGACCAAAATCTGTTAAGTGTTGGTCAGTTGATAGAGAAAGGTTTCAAAGTACATTTTGAAGACAAATACTGCTTGATAAAGGATGCATCTGGTCAAGAGATGTTCAAAGTCAAGATGAGAGGAAAGAGTTTCACACTTAATCCATTAGAGGAAGAGCAAGCCGCCTTTCCTACCAAAGAAAGCGTCACAGAGATATGGCACAAGAGGCTCGGTCATTATCATCATCAAGGATTACTACTGCTTCAAACAAAGAAATTAGTGAGGGATTTACCTGTTTTAGAAGATCATTTTCCTCACTACCAAGCATGTCAATGTGGAAAGCAACACAGGAAACCATTTCCAAAAATAGCTTGGAGAGCAAAACAGAAGCTTCAATTGATCCACATTGATTTAGCAGGACCGCAAAGAACACCCTCTCTCAAAGGTAGCCTTTACTATATTGCCTTCATTGATGATTTTACAAGATTTTGCTGGATTTTTTTCTTAAAATTCAAATCAGAAGTGTCTGGAGTGTTTTGGAAGTTCAAGAAAATGGTGGAAAACCAAAGTGGCTGCAACATTCAAGTTCTAAGGTCAGATAATGGAAAAGAATATACCTCAGAAGTATTCAATCTATTTTGCGAGGAAGCGGGCATTGAACACCAGCTTACTACTCCCTACACTCCACAACAAAATGGAGTTAGTGAGAGAAGAAATAGATACATACTGGAGATGACAAGATGCATGCTACACGAGAAAAACCTACCAAAGCAATTCTGGGCTGAGGCGGCAAATATAGCAGTTTTCCTTCAGAATAGGCTTCCCACAAAGGCAGTGAAGAATCAGACACCATTCGAAGCTTGGTATGGATATAAACCATCTCTAAACTTCCTTAAAGTGTTTGGTTGTTTGTGCTTCACCTATGTTCCTCAGGTTAAGCGTGATAAACTAGACAAGAAGGCAATACAAGGCATCTTCATAGGCTACAGCACATCATCCAAGGCTTACAAAGTCTTTCAGCCACAAACAGGGAATATTGTCGTAAGTAGAGATGTTCACTTTGTGGAAAATGAAGAATGGAACTGGGAGACTTTAAAGGACTCAAACCAAGCCTCAAATCAACTAAAGCTAAATCTTCCTGTCATACATGTCGAGGGGCAGAGAAATGAAGATTGGCAAAATGAGATGGTGGATGACATTCCAGTCAGAGGCACTAGATTACTTTCTGATGTTTATCAGGGATGTAACATTGCTGTTTGTGAGCCTGCAGGTTTTGAAGAAGCAAAGCTTGATCAAAACTAGATGGTTGCAATGAAGGAGGAGCTGTACATGATCGAGAAAAACAAGACATGGCAGCTTGTTGACAGACCTTGTGATAGAAAAGTTATTGGGGTCAAATGGGTGTTCAGAACCAAGCTCAATGTTGATGGCTCCATCAACAAGCATAAGGCGAGGCTTGTGGTTAAAGGCTATGCTCAGATTTTTGGAGTGGACTACTCAGATACATTTGCACCAGTGGCCAGGCTAGACACCATCAGGCTGCTACTTGCTGTTGCTGCACAAAAAGACTGGAAAGTGTACCAGTTAGATGTTAAATCAACATTTCTAAATGGTTTCTTGCAAGAAGAGATCTATGTTGAGCAACCCGAAGGCTTTGTGAAGAAAGGAGAAGAAGACAAATTCTATCTCCTCAAGAAGGCCCTCTATGGATTGAAGCAAGCTCCAAGAGCTTGGTACAGCAGAATTGACAGTCATCTGCTAAATTTAGGCTTTGTGAAAAGCCTATCTGAGTCCACTATTTACATCAACCATTGTGAGTCTGATATTCTTGTTATTTCTCTTTATGTTGATGATCTTTTGGTGACTGGAAATAATGCAGCTTTAATTGATGAATTTAAGATGGAAATGATGAAAGTATTTGAGATGACTGATCTTGGACTGATGACTTATTTTCTTGGAATGGAGATCAAGCAAAGTCAAGATGAAGTTTTCATTTATCAAAAGAAGTATGCAAAAGAAATTCTCAAGAAGTTTCATATGGAAGATTGCAAGTCAATGAGCACTCCTATGAATCAAAAGGAAAAGTTGAGCAGGGAAGATGAATCCGAAAAAGTGGATGAGGCACACTTTAGGAGTTTGATTGGGTGCCTAATGTACCTTACAGCAACAAGACCTGACATCTTGTTTGCTGTAAGTATTTTATCTCGATTCATGCACTGTGCAAGTGAAATACACTTGAAGGCTGCTAAGAGAGTGGTTAGATACATCAAAGGCACAATCAACTTTGGCATCAAGTTCAAGAAAAGTACGAAGTTCAAGTTGTTTGGTTTCTCTGACAGTGACTGGGCAGGATCTCCTGATGACATGAAAAGTACCTCAGGATACTGCTTCATGGATCAAGAGTTTTTTCATGGAGTTCGAAAAAACAAGAAACAGTAGCTTAGTCCACTGCTGAAGCAGAATTTGTTTCTGCAACTTCTGCCGTAAATCAAGCATTGTGGATGAGGAAGATATTCAACGATCTTCATCTTGAGCAGAAAGAAGACACTAAGATTTTTGTTGATAATCAAGCTGCAATAGCTATTTCTCAGAATCCAGTTTTTCACGGGAAAACCAAACATTTCAACATCAAGCTATTTTTCTTGAGAGATGTGCAGAAGGATGGTGCTGTAACTATTGTTTATTGCAAAACAGAAGATCAAATAGCTGATGTTTTTACAAAACCCTTGCCAGCTAGCAAGTTCGAGTTCCTGAGAATGAAACTTGGTGTTTGCAGTCTCTAAAGCAAGGAGCAGTGTTAGTTATTGTGTTTAGGACTGCTGCACGTTTTCAACATGTTATTTTTTCTGTTTTTGTGTGTTTAATAGTGGCCTGCATATGGGGCATGATCTTAGTAGTTAGCCTAATTTTTAGGACATGATGCTTAGTGGTTAGTTATTTTTCAAGTCTTTAAATGTACGTACTGTCTTCAATGAAAAGTAGTTCTCTCTTTCCCTAAAAAACTTTTATTCCTTCCTTCAAAGTTTTCTCCGTGTTTCTGCTGCAACTTTACAAAAAACAACAACAACTCACAAACATAACCTAAGAGTGGATTACATTTTGCATCTGAAATGATAATACTCAGAATAGGAGATGGCAAAAGAACAGTGATTTTAGGTGGAAATAGGTTTTTTTTTTCATTTTTCATCCCAGTTGCAAAACGCAGAAGCTTAAGTATAACAAATACAAACCAGCATATGTTTTAGTTAAACATTTATATAAAAAAAAAATCACTAAATTATTTTATATGAAAATCACTTTTTTTAATCTTAAACAAATGGATGATCATTATTTTTATATGTATGATCATTATTATTAATATTATTATACTCTACCAAAAAAAAATTATTATTACAATTGATTATAATATATTCAATTTTTGTGTTTTGATGTATTTGTTGAAAAATGATTTTAGGATAATATATTTTGTTTGAATTGTAAAAAAAAAAACACTTTAATACAAATAAAAGAAAGGAATGAAACTATCTATTTAGATTAGTAATATATTAATATGTGATGTTTTATTTAATATATAAACTTTCCCCAATTTATTTTCACATTAATTATCAAATTCTTTCGCATTTAAAAATAAAAATTAAAGTTAAAGTGTATCTCTTTTTTATTTAAAAATTTATGTATTTTAGAGTGTAAAAAATTGGAGTGAAATTTATTTTCACATCCACAAATTCAGGAACTTTACTCACAATGTTTTTCAATGGAAATAGTTTTTTTTCATTTTTCATTTTTCATCCCAGTTGCCAGACGCACAAGGTTAAAGTTAAATATAAAATAAATTTTTTCATTTAAAACAACTGTACTTAAATAATCTAAACCAAACAATCTCCTATAAAGAAATGTCATATTTTCTCTTTTATAATTTTCATATGCTCTTTTAAAAGATCATGGTAAAAGAGATTTCCTCAATTTCCAAATTTATATTTTTCCATATATATATATATATTCTCCAATGGGAGATCATAGTAAACCTTACAAGTAGGGAAAGTGAAGAAGGAAATGAGAAAGGGTTGGAACATACTCCAGAGGTAAAGAGAACATGGAGCAACTGGGGGTAAAGAGAAAATATATTAATTTTTTATGTAATGGTAACTAGGGGTAAAGAGAACATGGAGCAAAATATATGTCTACACTGTACATCATCTACCAAGATAATTACATCTTTGTTACAATTGAACACACGGTTCATCTACATTAACAGTAACACTATACCTATTTCAGCTTCTGAAGGAGATAAGTAGCCCATCCTGCAGTTGCTAACTAACACTTTTCTTTCTTCTTTGTCTGCCTGTACATCAAGTGATTTGTAAAAAGTTTGTGGACAACTATGATGATGCTACAGTAATCCAATGATTTTCTAAGCACAAACTTGTTGGAGTGCCAATGATCCGTGACCAAATCCATTCTGTCCCCTCCATAAGTTGTATTTCTGCCAACTGCCATAAGTATAAGTGATGGTCCTTTTCAGTAACTTTGCTTTTGTTAGAGTTTGAATTAGAAACAAAGCCATTTGAAAAGAGCACTGCCTAAATGAGGTGAAATTCTAGTAGTCCAATTATATTGTATTGCACGAGTTTTCAAACTAGTTATAGTACACCTTTATTGCTGCCCTGTAGTAGAAAGTTTCAGCAGCTTACAATGAATATTGAATATTGATAAATGCTACACTTGAACTTTTGTGACACTGGAGAGCAATAGGATTGAGTAAAAAAATATTAATATGTGATATTTGGATCCATCCTCTTAAGTTTTTCTTATAAATAATGATACTTTTTATAGAATGGATTGTGTGGTTATATTATGATTTTTCATCAGATAATTGGAAATCTCAGTGAACTAAGGTTCTTACCCTGCCATCTCTGAGCTCAAATATGACAGAACCTTCAGAAAATGGAATTGGTCTTGTAGATGCTACCTGTGTTGTATCAAACTCAAAATCAATACTACGAACATACAATTCTATGTCTTTTTCATTGAACCAGTAACTGTAGTCTAATATTTACCTTTGGATCGCATTTACTGTTTAGTTCAGCCTGTTCCTTCTTCAAGTCAGACTCAGAATCTTCATCATTACCAGCTTCTTTCTCCTCTCTTCCTTGTCTATGTGCTTCTTCAACCATTTTATTTCCCGTATAGGGGAAACCACAATCCTTCCACTTCCATGCATTTTTGTCCATGTACCTCAGGTATACTTTTCCATCTGAACCAATCAAAAGAAGTTGATTACCTTCAAAGCTTGGCCCAGGTGAACCAACCAGTGTTACACCTTTATAGGGTGTTCCATGTTCTACCCAATTCCATCCATACCATGAATCCCAGTGGTACTCAACAAGGCCACCTTCTCTTGAAAGCATGAAGAGAGAGCCTGAGAGTGACTTTGATGATGCTCTTAGAACTGAACCAGGAAACTGTGAAAGAATCAAATGCTGAGACTGGTAATGCTCATGCCACAAATCAGTCACTTTGTTATATTGGTATAGGCGACCATTTCTTCCAGTGACTGAGACTATATTTTCCCTGAACAATTCCTGGTCAACTATACACGCAACTTTAACATTTGGAGGACTTCTGCAATCTTTCCATTTAAACTTCCTCATGTAAACCTGGGTAGAACATGTAAATATTTACGTTTCCAATTTTGGCATATCTAGCTTTTGTGCTGTATTTGATGTTTGAAGACTAAAGAGTTTATTCCAAGAACACAATATCCATGTATATATGATAAATAAAGCTTGTTTTCTTCTATTAAATATATGAAGTTGATGATGATGAATATGACTATGTTTAATTGATATGACTGTGTTAAATTGATTCATTTATGCTAATTGTTTTGAATTCTGAAATGATAGACTTCAGGAAAGACAAGTTGAGAAATTAAGTATGAGCGTCTTCGGTTGACACTCGTCTCTTTAGTATTCTAAGCAATTAAAAAGTAGATAGATTGCAAGTATATTCTTATCTTCTTTTTTATTAATATTTTTGTTACTGTTTACCTACCATGAACTGCAGTAATCTTCCATTTTTGCTCACAAAGAAGAGTGCATCTTCAGTTGTAACCTTCCTAGCTTTACCTGCTAATCTATCCCATGGTTGACCTCCAATAACATTTCTTCCTTTCCTCAAAGAAGTGCAATTCCTCCATGCTAACTCATTGTTATTCCATTCTCTAAGAAGCAGACTCCCAAATGTATCAACCATGAATAAGTTTCCATTATAGTTCCCCAATATACCATTCATAGCAGTAGAGCTCTCATGCCTCAGCCATACCCATACACTCTCAATACAAATGTATTCAAATAACAAACCTTCCTTTGTTATTAAGAAAAATGACTTGCCTTCATACATCAACCTCAAGCGGAAGTTACTACTAATCCAGTCTTCTGGCAAAGTATAATCTTCTGAAGATTCCATCAGTTCACTGCCTGAAGTGACTACAGATAAGTAATGGTGTTGTGCTTGGCTTTGCTTTCTCCTACCTGTTACTGAACTTATTCCTGAATCCTTTGACTCATCTTTTATGCCGATCATACAATTTCGGGGGCCACGTTCATCTGTGCAATACTCTGCATTCCATCCTTCACTCTCTGGTGCATCTAATATGGACCAAACATATTTAGTTGATGCTTTCCTTCGAAAGTTTTGTGATAGAGCTGGTCCTGTACTTTCACCTCCTATCCCTGGTAGATGTAGTTCTGCAAGTCTACCATCATCTAGTGGAAACAGCATCCTGCCAACTTGTAATGGTAAGCCAGTTATACCTCTTGCTACTTTTGCATGTAAGGGGTGTTCATGACTTCCCCATGCTCCTGGAAATTGATTATTTGGAACAGTACCTAAGTCCATGTGAGAAATCAATGTCATTAAAGTATCAAGACTGAAACCTCTATAGTGAATACATGAGTACTATGAATCATAAAGAGATATTATCCATATATTGTTCCTCTTGTAGCACTTAATTCTGCATATATGCCTTTCAACGAGAGAATATATTTCTTATGAGTAGGAAACATCAAGAATGGTGTTTGCTGATGTTAAAGTGAAGAATCCGATCCGCAATAAATCTAGTTAGTCTTTTCTGCCGCTCGTGTTGAAGTTGCAATAGTCTTTCAATTCTTGATATATTATGATATTTATTTGACTACTTATCAATAGTATTTGGAAGTTCAGAGTAAACTATTAATTCACAACTCTTGGTTCTTCATTTTTGAACTATTGGAGAGTAAGCAAACCATGTAAAAGACATAAGTAAAGATGGCAAAGAATGATAAAGATTAACCTTTACAAGGTATCAATCATGAATATTAATTTAAGAGTAATGATATTCTAACACCTGATTTGGACACCTCCAACGACACCTTGGTTAATTACGTGCAAAGTTTTTGGTTAATTCAGTTTATTATATGGTTAATGGGTCATCTGAAGCTTATTTTCCATAACCATGTAAATATCTGGTTAATCACATGCAAATATCTGGTTAATTCAGTTCTTTATATAATTAATGGGTCATCATGAATTAACCAAATATTTGCACCGATTAACCATGGTGTCAAAAGTTGGTGTCAACTTTTGGTATTAGAATATCATTACTCTTAATTTAAATAGATTTAACATAATTAGATGACTGACCTAATTGTTTTGGCATTTGGTATTCAAAAACAAATCCAGCTGAAGTAGTGAAGAACAAAGAAATGAAGTTTTCACTTGATTCATCTTGTAGAGCTGGTGTAATAGAGGTCAAATTTTGATGTAGAGGACTTCCATGGACTACCCATTTCCACTTCCTCTGATGTAATCTTCTCTCCACCAAAGTGCCTTCCTGTATATTTATCAAATATTTTTGAAAAAAATGCCATGACATATAGGAATAAATTCTTATATGACCTCATTAAGATGAAATTCTACGTTTTTCCAAGTTTAGCATGCTCAAGACTCAATTGATTAACAAAAGTCATTAGATCTTTAAGAAGTTTCCTGTAAGATATCATGGTTTTATGATGTAATTTTGATAAAAGTCTAGTTTCCCCATCAATCACTTTCTCCTTTGATAAAATTTCATTGGACTATCAAGTTAAGAGTCATCGTTCACCAGTTGCTGCCAGATCCCATTTATTGAGCTCAAAGAAAAAAATCTCATGCACTCATATTCTGGAAATGGTAGAAATGTTCACAAAATACTTTTATATAAATTACCTTGGTTAAAAGAAACAGAGATTCTGAATGATCACCACTTAATCCATATATAGTACACCCCTTAGATGGTATCAAAGGTGCAAATTGCACTGTTCTTTCTTGCCATATATGCCTCTTCCATGCTGGTTTTGATTTTTTATCATATTCATAAAGATCTCCGGCAGAACTACATCACCACACGTCAGTTAAACTTGTTAGACTCTAAAAAGATTAGAATTATGTCTGATACTTATTAAAGACAACATGGTGGCTTGTGGCATTAAAAAACAATAATCATTTTAACTTGGCTTTTGCAATTCATCGTGCTTCAAGCAACACATGGACAGATCACCAACCTTATGGTGTATACTACTTCTCGTGTAGAAGCAACATCAGCTATTGCTGCTACATTTGCTCCAGCTGGTTGGCCATTATTTGTCCATCTGTTCTATATATATGGCAGAATTGGAGCAAAATAAGTAATATTTGCTTAGGATTCAACTTCTTAGATACTCATATTTTCTCTAAAACATTAGTTTTACCTCGGATGCTCAAGTTCAACCGCAGCAAATTCTACCAGTGTTCCATTCTTTGTACAGAAATAAGCTCTCCTGTTGACAAAGCAACAACATAAACTAGGCATTAAGAGAGCCTGATAGAGGTTTTAGCAGTAATGGAGGTCAAATATATCGCAGTGTTATCTATGTTTCATCTCAAAAACTATAATTTTAAATGTGTACTTACTGCCCATCATGTGACACAATGCCAGACTTCATCAATGCCAAAGGATTTTTCTCAGGATCATTATCTGTGATTTGATTGAGTGAAGGTATGAATTCAACCCAAACTGGTTGTGAGGTTTCACCAAGTTGCACTTGCATCTTTTAAAGAAAAATATAATCAGTCAACACTAGGGACTGAGGCATTTTTGCAGTTCCAACAACTTACAGTAAACCGATTTTATTTGGGAGATTACATTTTATTGGTCCAAGTGCAGAATCAAAATATATTAGTGACTGTGATTTATAAATACATGCCACCAAAGCTATATGCATGTAGTTGTGTACTTGTGTGTGTAACATGTATCTGAAAGGAAGAGTATATATTCTCAATGAAAAGGGAACTTAGAGAACTGAAAATTGGAACCTGATATAGATTTCCTGCTTCAGATAGAGCAAGAATTATCTTGTTGATGATGAAAACTGCAATTGCGCGTCCTGCCGATGTTGGTAAGTCATGAGGGGCAATCACCCATTCTAGTCCATTCCAAAACCTCTCATAGATAGACCCACTTTGACCAGTGACCCAGATAGAAGTCTCGGACATTTTGGTCAAGGAAATTCTCTTTCTCAGAGGCAGAACCACTTCCTTATTGTCTAGACTTATCTTTTTGTCATCAAATTCATGTTCTTCATCAAAGCTTTCTTCTTTGTTATTCACTTTACTACACTCACTATTAACACAAGAAACCAGATCATAAGGCAGTTGCACTTCAACCCATGTTTCTGCTTGTTCACTGAACTTCCAAAACCTATCAGTTTTCTGCTCAAATCTTCGATTGCTTTGCTGAAAATATTGATAAGGGGAACATGAAGAACGACCCATAACTATACAGCAGCTCACAGACAAGACTACCCAGATGCCATATATTAAATGGACCATAGACATGGTGGCAAAGGGAGTCTAATAAAAGGGAAAAGAGAGCAAGATACAAACTCTAAGGACAGGTTTGTTTGGTCTTGGTGGTTTGTACCACATGAGGTACCCCATATGGGACCATGGATGTAAAGCCTGAGATCATCAACTCAAAGAGCTCACAGTAAATGGAAAAGTTCTTTTGTTTGAGATGTGAATATGGACAGGGTAGTAGTTGCAGATACACTTTTTCAGGTTATAACTTCCATCAGCAGTAGATGGCTTCTGTTTTCTTCAACTTCAAAGGCTATTATTATTGTTAAAATAACTAGTAGCGAAAGTGTCTTTCACAAGTTAGCTTACCTACTGTGTTATTTTTTTTTTTATACAATAAAGTTTAGGTAGGTTGGGTCTCGGGGGTTCATCAGGGTCGGGACAGGCCTCATGGCTCAAATAGCGTTTACAGTGGTACTTACAGATTACCCACCAACGAGGTCCTCACATCGGTAGTGAGATTCGAACGTATGATATTGTGGGTTACGAGTCGTATCCTTAATAACTATGTTACTTTTTTTTTTTTTGAAATTAACTACTGTGTTACTTTAGTTTTTACATAATAGTGGTGATTATTCCTTATTGTTCATAAGATGATTAGTGGAAGATAGCTGCTCTATGATAACTTGCTGCCCTTTATTTTATATCAGTTTACACCACTATAAAACATTATTCATTTATACTCACTGTTGATCTTATTTTCATCCAAAGGATTGAAGTCAAAATCATAATATACATTGAATAAAAATAAGATCAATGGTTAAAAGTGACTGTAAGTAAAAAATGATTTACCCTTGTGCAACCAGATATAAAGATTCCTAATTCTACCTTTGCCTACCGAGAATAGATTCTGCTACACTTGACATGATGTTGCAAGTTGCATCTACTTTTGAATATCATGATATGTGATCAGGTTTGATTGGATCATCTGAAGCTACCAAATAATAATGGCCTCTGATATTCCACGTTTTGACTACATGAATAGAAAATTCTTACAAATTTCATATCTAACAGGGTTTCGGAAAGTGAGAGATAAATGGCTTGGCTCAGATGACATTGATCTTCTTTTGAAGCCATTTAGAGATGAAAAGGACAAGACATCAGCATCCATAAGTGGGTGGCCTACATCAGTGGAAATTGTTTTATGTATTTTCTGTCATAAATGTAAGTCGTTAAGTCAACTAGTCATTTTTTTTTTTTTTGGGGGGTGGGGTGTTAGATGCACTTTAATAGAACTTGTAAGATTGTGCAAATAAAAATGTTCATACCTTAGTTTATAAGTCAACTAGTCACTTATTTTGATGAATTTAATATTTCCATACCCTCCACATCCCCCGCATGTGAGATCATCATAGTTCCTTTCCTTAGACAAGAAGAAAATGTCCTAATCATGCATCGTAGGCATCTTGATATGAGGCTGCTGTTATCAGTCACATAATAAAAGCCTTTGCTGTTACATTATTTTTATGTGAACTTGTAGATACGTATCCAATTGGCAAAAACAATTGACTTGGATTTCACCAAAAACAGGGTTATGGAAGAGTATCCAATAGACCCCACTTCTTTTGATTACTTGTATTTTCCAGAGATGCGCCTGATTCTTTTGCTTAGTGGAATCTAAAGGTTGGCCACGTCGGTTAGCTGGCAATTATTCCTTTTGATGCATCATTTTATTGATTGCATGAATACACATGTTTAGTGACAAAGGAGGCTACAGGTAACCAGAGTAACTCAATTGTCAATAATATAGTTTAAGGGGCAAAAACCTTATTATTACTAAGGAACTGCATTAGAAAAACAACTACTTGACCAGTGCAGCAGTAAATAGATGAGAGGAGGAAATTTTGGTGCTTTATGCAGATTATTGGTAGAATGAATAGGCTCTGTTTTAACTTTTATGTGAAATTCTCTCACGTCCACAAAAAAAACAACCAACAATCAAAGAACATGTGGTTAATTCTCGATTTCTTCTGTGATCAAATCCCAAAATGAATGTTCTGCAGCTACTGGAGACGGAAAAACATGAAGAAAAAAATTGTTATACAGGACAAGGAGTGGTTTCTGTTGTTATTCCCAATTCAGGCAATACCTTGAATCAAGCAATCATAGTTATTGAACTCAGTCTTGCACTGGTTTAACCAATTGGTCACAGGTGGAATTGCATATAATTAAATAAAAAATTACGAATATAAATATTTAATAAAAATACATGAAAATTTAAAATTCATTGGTCCATAGCATTCATTGGTAATCAGCTAAATCTCTCAAGCTCAAAACATAAATATAACAACAAAAGTTTACAATATTCTTAAAAGTTAGAAGCCATAGCATTTAGCTCAGTTCTTGTGAACAACAGAACCAAATCCCGACCACATAGACGGACACCAACTTTTTTCAATTGCATACCCCCATTTGTATCTTGTTTAAAAACATGAATATCTTTTACCACAAGTACCTTCAGATCCTAAACCAAAACCAAAACCTCGAGTGTTCCACACAAACCCAACAGAAAAGCAGGTCATCCAAGGAAAGGCTATAGTACTTAACAGCTACAATACCAAATCTTCTCGACAAATGCATTTGCCTTCCAGATTGAGCCTGAAGCCCCTGAGAAAAAAGCTTCTTATCACTAAAAAGCTTTTTAGTGTCCCCTTCCCACCAACTTGAGACATTAATCATTAGCTTATGAGACTAGAAACAAAATTACAACAAACGCGAAGCAACCTAACAGTATATGCTAATTTCTCTTCCACTTGCTTGACAGGGGAAAAGAAACTGAGATTCCGGATACTCGAAACATTAATAACTAACTCAATATTCAGAGAATCAAGACCCAAAGTTTAGATTCTACGGTATACCCTAGGATCTGAACAAAAGGAAAAGAGCAGAGTACATGCATATATGACTTCCAAGAAATAAACTACAGCAATCAGGGCAACAAGTATTTAGCCAGATGCTAACCAACAGTAATATATATAGTCTATTCTAGCTTCTTAGCAGCACACAAGATTTGCATAACATGTCAAAATCTATTAGCTTGTCCAGAATTTTTGCCTCTTTTCACATCAATTAGAATATCAATAGATCATGAAATTTGAGTTGAATTTAGGAGTACATAAAGAGTAGAGACAATGACAAAGTTGGGAGAAATAGTGACATAACCATGTCTCCCCATCCCTCAGTCTCAGACTGAGATTATCTTCAATATTATCACATTTACTCCTTAAAAGATGCAGGCAGTTTTCTTGATTCTTGAGTATTGATAATATGTATATCAGCTAACCAGATAAGGCCTGCTTTAAGGGTTATTAAGAAACAAAGATGCTAAGAAATTTCCTTTAGCCATGCACCAAAGAATGGAAGGATAAATATACTGTGATCAAAACCAATACCACGATGGTTAGGAAAAGAATAAAAGAATTTCCTTTCAGTAATCATGTCCACTCTTATTGCCAAAAAAAAAAAAGCAAAGTTGTGTATATGCTTCATATAGAGCTAGGCACCACCATAAAATACAACCATTTATGTGACAGAAATATATGTACAGAAGAATTTCCTGAACTACTCTTACCAATCAGGTTTCCACAAATTCATGAAGAGAATCACAGCTGTATAACAAAAAAGAAATATTATTCTTTCCCTATTGATCCCTTCCCTTCTTTATTCTATTTACTAGAGATTCTATTGACTTTTGGATTCTAGTTCCTTCTGTTTGCATTGCTGACTGAGACGCCTCATGTAGATGTTGAATCCCACGACCCAAACTGGCGATTGATGGGGCTGAAGGGAGAGATTCAACAGCACACTCAATCCCATCACCCCACAATAGCAAGCCTGTGCAAGTTCCAACACTGGTTGCAAATGTAGCCCAAGGCAAGACCCCAACAGACTTCACCTTTCGCTTTCTCATTATTTCATAGAATGCTGTTCTCATAACTGAAATACTGGTTTTCTCAGCAGAGGCTATAACACTGTGAGCAACAGCTCGGATCTTCTCAGCAGATGCAGCTGCCTTCAGTACACTGGATGTTTTAGCTCCAGAAGTTGCAATCCCAGGAGCCACAGCTTTAGAGGGTCCAAGTGCAAAAACAAGTGCTTTCTGTGCCTGGCTGAATATGATTTTGAGTGAAGCTGGAATTTTGAAAGTAGCAACCTTCATCAGAGTTGACGCAGGGACTACTTTGGTCAGGGATGAAGCTCCTAAAACTGCGGTTGCTCCAGCCCCCACTGCCACCACTGCTTTATCTGTTAATGACCTCTTCCTATCATTATGATTTAAAATAACCTCTTTACCATCAGAATTTGTGATTAGTTGTCCAACCATCTCTTTGACTTCACCAGGAAGAGGAGTATTCCAGTGTTTCCTAAGACCTGCTAAGGCACTAGCATCTACTACTGCCACAACAGTCTTAAACTTATCAGTCTGGCTACGGATGGCATGTGCAAAGAGCACGTGAGCCTTGTCGTCAACCGGAAGCTCTGAGAACTCAATCTTATCAGATTTGGGAATGTCTTTCTTGCTAACTGGCCGTAACCCACTATTATTTAGAGCTATTCTAAGCCCCTCAACTGCAATCCGGAATGTATAAACCTCAGAAACAGTTCTTGTGTCAGGAACCTCCCCTCTGTTTACATTCAACAGCATCTTCTGCGCATGTGCTAGCGCCACCCCAATTGATGGAAGATCGCTAAATATACTATGTAAGTCCTCAAGTAACGGATAGATAGACTTAGCAAAAGCTGGGGTCTCATAACTACTTGTTGGCTGAGTTTCCACCTCTGAAACAGAACTAGTGTTGTTACTAAGCAATGGTGAATCCATACAGAGGGATAAAGCCTTTGCCATCTGTGACCGGACATCGCTATTGAGAGAAAACCTTTTCAAAGTCAATGGGGCCAGAGAAACACTCTGCTGTTGAGGAACCAAACTACTAACAAGGGTTTGAAAATGGCTTCTTGCATGATCAACTCCTCCACCGGAACTGTTAGTACTACTATCAACATTAACCCAACAATTCTTCCCTAACGACGACTCTACCACTAGAAAACAAGAACCTACATCCTCAGCAGCATTTTTGGCAGCCAACAAGTGGCCATGAAAACCGGTCCCAAAAATCTCCCTAAGCACAAAGTTCCCTGCAAAATTCTCATAATTCTCCCTACCAATCTTATCAAGAAAGCATCTTTTGATAACCCCAAAAGAGGAAGTGGGCAGTGCCTTATGGGATTCAGTCTCTTCCTCAGACTGAATCTCGGTGAAGGGAGAAAGACCCGCCTGAACCACAACGGCGTCGGGTCGAATCTCCCTGATGAGGCACTCCGCATCGGAGGCTGATCTTTCAGACAAGTTCAAAGCAGAGAGAATGTAAATTAGGGATTGGGTTTGAGGGTCACGAATTGCGAAAACGAATTGCTTAGTGTGATCGGGGATGGAGAGTTTGCTCACCAATTGCTTCGAAGCTCTGAATTCGTCGGTTCTGAATGCGGAGAAAGGCCATAGGTTTTGCAGATTCCACAGCAACAACGCAATTGCCATTTTGTTGTTGAAGGTGAAGGTTGAATTCAATAGCAACGCAATTTCACTGCCACTGCCAATTTCACTCCAAATCGCCACCGCTCAAACCGCCGTCGGAATCCGTCACCGTGTCGCACAGATCAGGAATGGACTCCGCCGTCGTCGGACTCAGCCAGCGTGGTGTTTTTTACTCTCTGAAAATGATGGCTCAGAGAGATTATTAGGGAGAAAATCTTCCAGAAGATGAAACTCGGTGAAGCGGTGCCGTTTTGGATCCTTATGAAGAGGATGCTATGGGTTTTTTTTTTTTTGGGTGAAAAAAGGATGCTATGGGTGTGTTAGTTTACTTAGCATGCCTCGTACTCGTACTCGTACTGTTTGTTAAAAAAAACTTATTTAAAGTTTAATCAAATTTAATTAATTAATTAATTAATTAATTAATTAAATATTAAGTTGACTGTATCAGTGAGTGTATGTTTACATTTTTATTTTATCTTATTTTGACTTAAGATGTTTATGTCATTTTATAAATATTTTTTCTTCCTTTTCACTTTCTACCGATCTAACAACTAACAAGAGGAGGAAAGTTTTCTTTCTTTTCATTTTTTGTTATACCAAACAATTAAATAATTATTTCATTTTCTACTCATTTTACCTCATTTCATTTTATTTCCTTTTACTTTCTTCCCACTTATTTTCTTTTCTAAATCAAAACAAGTGGAACTCCCTCCAAAACACAACAGAATTGAATAGACTAATATAACTTTCAACATTGTAAATTCGTATTACGAGTTCTGTTAATCAGTGCACTAAATATATTGATTAACAGATCAAATAAAAGTAAATTTTTATTGAAAATTTAAAGATAATATTTCTTAAAATTTAGAATACATCACTTTTAATGAGTTTTTTTTTATTCCTTAACTAATGTCCTTAGGACACTGGTTAGTATTCCTCTTTACTATTAAATACCATGGCCTTTTTCGTTAAGAAATAATCGATAATCATTTTTCTTAAACAAATTGTCACATCATTAAAAGTATTAATTTTTAGGGAGTTTTTGGTAGAGATGTTCTTTTTAATTTCTTAGGGATCTTAACTTGGGAATCTTATATTCCCATATGCTTTTCAAAAAACACATTCTTAGGAAACTAACATTTCTCGAGGATGTTTTTTTGTTATGTTTCCTCCAAAAAATTCCTATGAAAGGGGTGAGAATCCTAATTTCCTATAAACATGGGAAAATTTTTATTTTTTGAAAAACTATTATACCATACTTTTTCATGGATAATATTAATATTATGATAAAATATATTTGTGTTTGCAGGGGGGAAAAAAGAACCCGATATAAAATCAAGGATTTTTAAAAATTATTTTAAATTTTAGCATTTTTATAATGTTTCATAGTTTTGGTTTTTTATATTAATTAATCTATATACAAAGGTGTTTTTGAAAATAATATTAACATTTCGAAGAAATGTGTCCTTAAGCCAAACATGGGAATCAAATTCCTAAGTAACATTCCTAAAAATGTTTAAGGCTTATCAAACACATTTTTAACATTTTCATGAATCATGATTCTCGTGAATGATGATTTATGGGAATCGTGATTCTCGGGAACCAAAAAATAATATGTCTACCAAACACTCCCTTATAACTATCTTACGAGCCACCAAATAAATTGTTATGCATTATCGGCATAAAGTTTTTTACATTGACAACCAATAAAAAATTATGGTATAAGTAATTTTTCAAGTAGTAAAGATAAAAGTCAAGCAATTGTATTAATGTGACAATTCATAATTGATTGAAAGTGTAAAAAACTTTAATAATTTAAACTCGAAAACTTTTTTTTATCAAAATGAAACTCTTATTTTATTACTCTTTTTTTTTTTTTTATGAACAGGGCCGAAGCCCGGAAACAAAATAAAAATTACAGATGTCTGGCAAGCCCTATTCAGGTATATCATTGAAAACGAGCCCAGACACTGCTTTCTTTCCTTCTCTCTCTCTTCATCTAAAGTCACATGCAAAAAAGAGAGCGTGGTGGTTATGAATGTGAGGGTCTGGAAGGCAAAAGCGATGCACTTGTCAGGAAGATTGGAGATGTAGCTTGGGGTTCCACGACCAACATCATGTAGCAGTTAATAGATAACTGGATCCCTTAAACATGTTGTCAGAGGTTCGATTTCTAACTCATACGTATGGAAGGTCAACCCTTAAATGAATATCAGTACATCGATGGATTAGTATCTATCTCCCGATCGGAACCCGGGTTTTAAAAAAAAAAAAAGCTTGGGTTTCCACGAAAAGCAATACTTTTGCAAGATACTATTGTAGTCGAGATTCAGAGCTTGCCAACTCGTAGGTGCTGAATCAAGTATTTAGATCCAGGAAAGTGTAGAAAAGGTTGTGGTCAATGTTAAAATGGAGAAAAAATTAGAGCAAGTTATGAATTTTATTGCAATTATATCTACACATAATTTGTTTCTTTTTAGAAACCAAATTTATATCTTACATTTTTACGGTTGACCAAGTTATAGGTAATTGTTTCCTCATTTTATGCAAAATCAACAGGTAAGTATACTATAGAATCAGCTCATGTGTGCTTATCCAAAAAAAAAAGAGGAATCAGCTCATGTGTTTATTATGCTACAAAAGCATGGAATAACTTTTCCTTTTTTTCCTAAAATTGTTCCTACAACGAATTTTTTGAAGAGAAGTGCTTCAGAGTCCAGCTTTTCTCGTGCCTGCGTGGTTGGAGAAAACATTTCCACTTGGATTTTTTTTTTTTTGGGGGGGGGGGGGGGTGGGACTTCCACTTGGATTTTATTATGTAGGAGCCATTAGCCATATATTGTTGATGGGACCATAAAAACACAAGTGTTGCCTCTAGCCGGTATATCCCGCTTCCGACTCTCCAGCAATACCCTTTTAGGAAATGTTTTTAATTGGAAATAAAGTAAATTTGCAAATTTTAAAAATTTTGCGGAATACATTTTTTTAAAAAAGCAAAAATGTATAAACTTGGGTATAAGGGTACCCAAACCCATACAAGGAGACCCAAAAATAGTGAAAAACAATGTAAAAATTCAACCAAGAGAACAAAGGACCACTAGGGATGGCAATATGTACAGTTTAGGTAGGATACTATAGTACCCGTCCTCATACCCGTGTTTGAAAAAATTACTCGTATCCTCGTGGGTAACAACTTTAGTACCCGTACTACATACCGCACTCGTTACCCGCACTTTATCAGTGAAAAAGTAAAAAAATATCAAAAGAATGTTATAACAATTAAAAAAACGATTCAAATGTCTTTTAAATCTATTAGTAAATATTACAAATCAAAATATTTAAATAAATAAAAACATCCAAAAAGGAATCATAGATGCAACTAGGTTTAGAAAGTTAAGAATCTTTAGATTAATTTTGGTTTTAAAATTTGTATTATAGTTAAAATTATATATATTAGTAATATAAATAAATAAATAAATAATTATATATACACATACATATATGCGGGTATGGGGTGGATGTTGTAACACCCGTACCCGCACTCGTATCCATTTAAATTTGTAGGTAATTACCTGTATCCGGACCCTTATCCATTGTGCAGGTATTTACCCTATCTATTGTGGGTACTTTTTGCGGGTACTCAATGGGTATGGTACAAATTGTCATCCCTAAAGACTACTAACATAAAAACAATGTTAAGTTATGGAATAACTTAACATTAGTCTTGTTTAAAAAAAAAAAAACTTAACATTCGTAAATTTAAAACTTGTTTAAAAAATGGATTAATTGATTATTGATTGTTATTGAAAAATTAATTGTTTGAAGAAATTCTAATTTTGATTAAAAAATAAAATAAAAAATTTAGAACTATCAGAAATAAAATATCAAGTGATTAAATTCTCTACTATTTTGATTAAATTCCTCTATTATCCTCTCTCGAGTGAAATAAAATATCATAATCCTAGGCCTATTATCCTATGATATATTTAAGGAACAATTTCACTAACGAGATATATATTTAGAACATAATATAACAGAGAATATATTTTTACTATAAAAAATAAAATTGATATATACAATATATCAACATGTCATTTTATTTCTATCATTTTATTCAATAAAAATAATAAAATAAATAAAATAATATTTAATTTTTTGAGATGATAAATAGTTAAAAAAATTAAAGTATTAAAACTGGTAATTATTATAAAATAATATATATATTTATATAATTTATATTAAAAAACATATAAACATATACTTTATGTCATTTTATATTTATCCGTTAGTTTAGTTGCTAATTATGCTAAACAATTCAAAACTAATTATCTAGATTATTCGTTATCCATTATTAGCTAGATCATCCCATATTCAGTATAAGTTAATTCATTATTCACTAGTTTTTATCAAACATGGCCTTAAAAAAATAGAAAGAAAATAAAGGTATGAAAAAAGTACGGGAAATCAATGACACGTGACATTATAAAAATAACTAGTATAGTAACTCGTGCCATATATGGGATATAGGTTGATTTTTGAACATTTTTTTAGATTATTTACAAAAAGAATTGTATGGGAAATTATGTCCCAAAAATTATAACTGTTTTATTTCAATATTAGATCACAAAGTGTAGTAACTCTTAAGTTACTAATTATTATTATCTATTGCGAATAGTTAATTGAATACCTCATTATTTATCAACTCAAACAGGGGAATCATAAATATGAATTATGGTTTAATAACTATATGGATATTAACAGATTTAAATTCTAAGATTATTTCATTACATATAAATATGATTGGTTTAAAATTTTGTTTGTGGTATATATATTTTTTATTTTAGTTTATTATATTTTTAATTAGGACAATAAATTTAAAAAATACTAAAATTATAGTAAAGTATAAATTTCTTCTAACAATTCATTCACATGTGTGATTACATGCTAAATATTCATCATTGTGTATTATGTGTGGTGTAAATTTTCCTTATTATTTTCATGTAAATATTCATTCTCGTGTGTTATGTTTTATCTATAATTTTTATATTGATCAATTTATATAGATATCAATTGGTAAAAGATAATCAAAATTTGTTCAAATTAAAAAATCTTCAATAAATTAATTAGGTGAGAAGATAATTGATAAGGAATAATGATTTGCCTAAAATTATTAAGATTTAAAATCCCGAATTTGTAAGGAGGGGTTGAAAAAAAAGGAACATTTGAATTTGATTTGATTTTCTATCATGTAATTAAATCTAAATTAATTTGTTATAATAACATTCAAATTTAATTATATAATAAAAAATCTATAATAAATTAATTATGAAGATAATAAATAAGAAATATCTATCTTAATGTTAAAATTACTAATAAAGTATATTTCTTTTTTTTTTTGTATTTTTTTGATGCTTAAGTATATATATATATATACATACTTTATTTTATTTTTTGAGGGGGAATAAAATTATTTCATTTCACCCAAACCCAATGATCCTTCCAAACATTTAGAAGTATACTTGTCAAAAATAAATTTGTACGTAAGCATGTTTTTATATAAGTATCCATTCCTATATTTTTTGTGTTTTTTCTCTTGCATGCCTTTACGTGTAATATTTATCTTTGGTCATTCTATTCATTTTTTGTTATTTCTATATTAACACCTATTTATAGGTAGAAATTAACTAATAAAAGAAAATTCAAATTTACTCGTATAAATAATCTTTAATAATTTAGTTAGGTGAGAGGATAATAAATACTAATTTTTCCCGGTAAAAAAAATACTAATTTGTCTAAAATTATTAAGACTTTAAATTTATATTTATATGGAGAAGGCGAAAAACAATCATAAAAATTTTTACATTATTTTTTTGTCATGTAATTAAATCTAAATTAATTAGTCATTAAATAAATATGTTTAGAATAAATGGAACTTGAAAAATCAGTTGGGTGAGGTGATAATAAGAAAGAAAGGAATACTCATCTGTCTAAAAATTATTCAGATTTTATATTTAAATTTTTAAAGGGATTTTAAATTTCAAATTCTCAAGAAAAAGATAAAAAAAAATGAATTTAATTTGGTTTTCTACCACGTAATTAAAATAAAACCTTCAAAAAAAAATCATTTGGTGAGAAGATAATAACTGAGAAAAAAATATATCTATACAAAATTATTATCTTCTAATTTTCCAAAATAATATATATATATATATATATATATATTTAATAACAACAATAATTTTATAAACTCAAAAGCATATAACATAAGAACAACTCATCTCAATGCAGTTCATAAAAAAAAACTCATCTCAACTCATCAAAAAAAGTACCAAATTCCTTTTTAAAAAAATGTACTAAATAATAAAATATAATTTTATCATATCAATTCATATATGTTGGTTGGTTTTATGTAAAATATTCATCCCCGGGTTTAAAGGAAGATTTCCTCGCAAGTTTTAAATTTCTTTATTGCTTTCGAGTAAAATATTCATCCTGTGGCTCAACAATAAAAATAATAATTTATTCATCCCTACGAGTTTCCCTTATCTATAATTTTTATATTGTTTAATTTACATATAGATATCAATGTGTAAAAAAAATTCGCATTTGCTTAAATAAAATATCTTCTATAAATTAATTAGGTTAGAATATAATAAATAAGAAAATAATATTGATTTGTCAAAAGTTATTAAGATTTTAAATTTTAAATTTGTATGGAGAAGATTAAAAAAACAAACAATCATGTGAATTTGATTTTTTTTATCATATAATTAAATCTAGATGAATTAGGTAAAATAAAATTTAGATTTACGTAGATATAAGAAAATCTTCAATTGATTCAAAATAAAATATTCAATAAAATAATTACATGATAAGATAAAAAAAAATAAGAAAGTATTATATTAATGTTAAAATTACTGGAACAATAAATTACAAAAATAGTACTTAAAATAAATAAAAACGTATACATTGACATTTATTAGATGAATAAAATATTACAAACAAATTATATAATGCATTCCACTAAAAAATTACATTTGGGTGGACAAAAAACAAAAATGAAATGTCATAAACAATTATAGAAAAACAAAATATTGAAAGAAAATGAGGGAAAATCAAACATCGGAACAATATTCTTCACCTCGTTTCATTTTCAGTCCTTGAAGATCTTGAGCGTTGTCTTGGACATTGTTACAATTAAATTCATGGTTGTATGCCACCAATACATAGTTAAATGCACTTGAGGAGAAGCGAACCCAAGAAATGGAGCCAAAATTAACGGACCCAGTGGGAACGATAATATAAATAAAAATGATGAGGAAGAAATGGTACCATAAAGTGTTAGAAGTGGGGATGAGGCACAAATTTCTCAATGTGTTGTCACTACTAATGTCGTGGTAGTTACCGATGGAGCTTGTCAACACAATGTTTTTGCTCTTGAAAACTTGAAGGACTTGTTAAAAACGTTAACAAACACTATATTAATATCAAAAATCAAAATTACATTCAATTGAGTTGGGCAAAGAAAAAAAATGTATAGTTAGGAGGAGATGTGGAGTTGCGCCTGAGAGGATAAGTCTCTAAAAGATGAAGAAGGAACATCTGAAACAAAAAAAAATTAGAGAAGTGAAAAAAAAAATAGAAATCTTAACCATTCAATCATATCAAAACTCTCAAGATCATACAAAAAATGAGCAATACAAAAGCGACCATCAGAATTGAAGCATTTCTAACATTCCTGTAAAAACACGTTGGGCAGCCATTGAATATGCAACAAATAAAGCAAAGATGGCAATAAAACAAAGAAGGTAATAGAGGAGGGAATGTTGGGTCGGTGCAATTGAGCTGGGTATTAGCATACCTATGTATAATCGAGTGTGTATTTAAAATTTCAGTTTGCACTGCATTAAAAATAATAGATTAGATTTCAAATTTTTACGAATATTTGTTAATTCTATGGATTATACTACCACAATTTCTGATATTTACTTGCTCTTGCAATTCAAGATTTATTGAGGTTGTTATTAGGTTAGATTATTTCACATATTTTGAGTTACTCTATAATTAAATGACATTAAGTATCCGATATATTATAACTGCAAGTTGGTGTTTAATTGAAAATTTCAAATTTGGTATCAATTTCGCATGATTTTGCATGATTATTAATTGATTCTGCATGATTGTTCATTTATGATTTGGTATCAATCTTGCATGATTTTGCACGACCAACATAAGTTCTAATAATTAATTTCAAACATGGTATCAACTTAGCATTATTTTGCATGATTATTAATTGATTTTCGCATGATTTCACCTTTAGAGATTTCGCAATAGTTAATTTCAATTTTGGTATCATTTTCGTAGTAGTGTGCTTCACTATCCTGACGAAATTTTAGAGATTCACCCATATTTGAATTTGAATATTTTTAGAAATTGAAGGTACCAATTAAAGTCAGATTAGGAATTTAACGTGTATTAATATTTATTCCTTGAATCCCTTACGTGTTGACACATAAGGCTTGATGATGTGTCATTATCCAAAAAAGAGAATCTTCCTGAGGACATTTAACTTTGTATATATAATAGATGTGTTTTAATTTATAAAATGTCCCCACATGTAGCTATCAATAAAATCAAAAAACAAAAATAAAAAATAATCCCCAACACAATACATTAGATTTGACTCCATTATCAATCTTCTAATTTTAAAGGGTAGTTTGGGGATTAATTACGACACTCCATCGTTGTTTCCCTAATTATTACAATGAAATTAAAGTTCATACAAATTAATATTAGAAGGGGAGAGATATATTTATTATTGGTGTCGCAACCAAAAATTACGGCAGGAACGACAATAAAATGAGATTTTAAGAAAAATGTAGAGTCGCCACCAATTTTATTTAATTTAGGAAAAATTGGAAAACCTTTAAAATGGTCTTTGGAACCAAGTTGAGTTCGGGAGTCGGTTACGAGTAGGGAAGGTGTTAAGCATCCTACATCGCCCATTCTACGAATGGTACCTTGAATTAATTGCGTAAAATTAATAACTTTTAAATTATTTATTTTACCCCAAAATTTTTTACACCAATGAACAGATTACTAATTAATATTTACCCTAAGGAGGTTGAACATGACACATAAGTCCACATGGCAACCTCAATTCTAAGAAATTGAACATGCAACTTTTCATAGAACAATCCCTAAGTAACATTAATTAATAACACAAATTCAATTGTTTTTAATTAGCTAAAAAAAACAAAACAAAACAAACAAAAAATAAGGAAAAATATTTTTGGCTTGACATAATATTTAATCATGCTCCTACGTATTCCCCGCTGCGATGGGAAATCCAAAGCCACGTGATTCTTGTTAAAAATATTTGATGGTTTGGTTTTGATTTTTATGAAAAGGTTTTTCTTTATTTTAAAAAAAGTCTTTATTTTTGAATTTTTTATTGCCTAATTTCTAAATATTGAAAAGTCCTAAACGAGATAGAACATGACACGTACGTCCACAGATCGATCTTGAATCTAAGGAATTGAGTGTGATACATCTCATAAAGCAATACCCAAAATTATTTATAATTAATTCCCTTTTACATTTTATTTATTTTCACTCATTGAAAAAAGAAAGAAAAAATAATAATAATAAAAATAATAATAATAACAAGAATAATAACAATAAATAAATAAATAAATAAATAAATAAATAAATAAATAAATAAAACCAAAATGGAACAGACTTAAACTAAGAAGGGCAAGGATCACAACCTTCTATCATCAAAGTAGAAAATGAGAAAAAACAAACAGGCAAGTGCTTAGCACTGTAGCGCGCGGGTCACCAAGGAGGCGGAGGTAGTGGCGGTCCGGGATGGCGGAGCGGCTAGGGACGTGGGTGCGGCTTGCGGAACATGGTGGTGTCGCGGTGACTGAGAATTAAAGGAGCCAAGATAACTCTTTCTTAATGTTCTAGTTTGTTATTAAAATTAAAGGATTGATAGTTGTTGTTGTTTCTGTTAAGGTTGGAGTCAAGGTTAAATGGAGGAGAGTGGTGGCTATTGTATGATGGTGAAGTGAGAGGTGTTTTTGATGGAGGTGTTGTATGATGGATGAAGGAAGAGAATGGAGGCTAGGCCTTTTCTTTTAAGGTGGCTGGTGTTTTTTTTTTTTTGTGGTGGGTGATGGTGTTACGTATGATAGAGGATGGAAAAGAATGGAGGCTAGGTTTTTTTTGAATCTTTTTGCAGGCTCCCTTTATTCTGTAGTATCTCTTGTGATTTTATAATGTCAATTCCTCCAATCTTGATCCTAAAATTCCGCTTAGATTTAAGATTGTTATCTGATCTTGTTCCTAAAAATCTGCCAAGATTAAGATTTCTATCTGATCTTGTTCCTAAAAATCTGCCAAGATTAAGATTTCTATCTCTGATTCAAAATAAAGTGGTTGCTCGGGTTTGTTGGAGGAGGACGAAATGGGTTTAACTGACCTGACCCAATTGAAAATCTTTTTATTATTTTTATTATTTTTATTTTCTTTGTTATTTTTTTATTTTTTTGAAATTTTTAGTGAAAACTAAAAGACCCGGTCAAAATGGGGTGTTCACAGTTGCCCCTCTTTACTTGTTCATTACTAGAATACATGAAGAAAGAACAATTTTTCATGTGAGAGTAGTAAGGAACTAGTAAAGAAAATGAACTCACATTTTAGCCGGGATGGGAAACAGGCTGGAGGAAATTAAGTTTTAGAGGTTGGAAAATAAAAACGACTGTGGGCCTCAGATCCCGAAATGCAGTGGACCTCAGATCCCAAATTAGCAATGAGCCTCAGAGCTCGAAGATAAATTTGCAGCGGACCTCAGATCCCAAAAATAAATTTGCAGTGAGCCTCAGAGCTCGAAAAATAAATTGCAGTGGGCCTCAGATCCCAAATATAAAATTAGTAGTGAGCCTCAGAGCTCGAAAAATAAATTGCAGTGAGCCTTAGATCTCAAATATAAAATTAGTAGTGAGCCTCAAAGGTCGAAAAATAAATTTGCAGTGGGCCTCAGATCCTAAATTAACAATGAGCCTCAGAGCTCGAAGATAAATTTGGAGCGGGCCTCAGATCCAAAAAATAAATTTACAGTGAGCCTCAGAGCTCGAAAAATAAATTGCAATGGGCCTCAGATCCCAAATATAAAATTAGCAGTGAGCCTCAAAGCTCGAAGATAAATTTGCGGCGGGCCTCAGATCCCAAAAATAAATTTGCAGTGAGCCTCAGAGCTCGAAAAATAAATTACAGTGGGCCTCAGGTCCCAAATATAAAATTAGTAGTGAGCCTCAGAGCTCGAAAAATAAATTTGCAGCGGGTCTCAAATCCCAAAAGTAAATTTGCAGTGAGTCTCAGAGCTCGAAAAATAAGTTGCAGTGGGCCTCAGATCCCAGAAATAAAAAATACCAGTGAGCCTCAGAGCTCGAAAAAATAAATTTGCAGCGGGCCTCGGATCCCAAAAATAAAAAATACCAGTGCGCCTCAGAGCTCGAAAAAATAAATTTGCAGCGAGCCTCGGATCCCAAAAATAAAAAATACCAGTGAGCCTCAGAGCTCGAAAAAATAAATTTGCAACGGGTCTCAAGCCAAAACAAGTGAGCCATGAGCCTTAAAAATAGATCATTGAGTCAGAAAAATTTTATGATTGGGCCATGAACCGAGAATTTCATGCAGTGGACAAGTGAGCCATGAGCCTTAAAAATAGACCATTGAGTCAGAAAAATTTTATGATTTGGCCATGACCCGAGAATTTCATGCAGTGGACCTTGAGTCAAAACATGCGAGCCATGAGCCTTAAAAATGGACCATTGAGTCAAAAAAATTATGATTGGGTCATGACCCGAGAATTTCATGCAATGGACCTTGAGTCAAAACAGGTGAGCCATTAGCCTTAAAAAGTAGACCATTGAGTCCGAAAAAATTTATGATTGGGACATGACCCGAGAAATTTATTGAAAACTGCCTTTTAGAAAATGTGGAACCAAACGCTTCTCAGAAAAGCTTTCACTAATCAAACTCATATTCAAATGGAATCTTCTGCAAAATTGGTCATGCCTATATCCCTTTTCACTTGATAATGCCTCCTTGAGGCTTGCTACTTCCAATATATCCATTTCTACCTCTCAGTCTTTATTGTCCATAAGGATGTCACCTCCTTCCATTACTGAAACTTCAGAGCTCTTTTGGTCTGGACTGTCCATCAAAAGATTACCATTAGATGGTTAAATTATACTATAATGTCTAGGTTCATCTTTCTTGAAACATAATATAACATATATGCATTGATTCAGAAGTGTGATGAAAAGGGATTTGATTGACTCGATAACTTTGACTTGTGCGTTTGACTTCACAAGATACGAAAAACAAGGAAAGGGATACAAAGGATGGTAGGGATTTCAAAGGGTTTTTTTTTTAATCTGGATTGTTCTGATCTTAATGAGATTGACCTTTTCTCAACAAGTGGATATCACGATCGAAATTTGCTCCAGTGTAAGGTATTCCAAAACAAAAACTCAAACGTGGGTAAACCTTTCAAGAACAAAATTGCCCCAGTGTAAGGCGTTCTAGAATAAACACAACCAAGGATACACCCTTTAAGAACGAAATTGCCCCCAAAAAAATTGCCCCAGTTTATGGTTCTGAGGATAAAGTTATCCTCATTCAAGCCAAAACTCGTCCTAACTTTTGCTTAGACCGCCCTTTCGAGTTTTCAGTCTAACGGGCTTTTTTTTTTAAGAGCAAAGTGCTTGGAAAAGAAAGTGTGGATACCTTGTCTCACGTTTAATATTTTATGAAAATAAGAGTAATTCCTCATTGATCAGAATGGACTTTTAAAGCTTGTAACGTGGCCATGGTTTAAGGGTTAAGAAACAAAAGGTATAAAAGGCTCAAACAAGTGTTTAAGGGTGAATGAGACAAAGGATCTTACATCATCAAGAGAATTGTTTGCTTTAACTTGCACACACAATTTTTTTTATTTTTTTCATTTCATTTTTCTCCTTCTCATCCTTTTTTTTTTCAATTCAAATACATTGCCAACATTGTCTCTTTTTGCTTTCAGCATCACATTTTCCTTCGTTTGCTTTTTCTTTTGCTTCCTCTTCTTCTTTCTTTTAGCATCTCCTTCAGATTCTTCTTTCCTTTTCTTTCACTTATTGTGGTTGCTATCAATCTTTTATACGAGCCCCCTTTTGCAGGGGTGATCCTTGTCCAAGGTTATTTTGAAAGAACTTATAAGGCTCGACAGGGATAACAAAGGATATTGATTTTTTTTTATGAAGGATAAAGAAAGATGGCCAATCTTCATTTCAAATTAGGATTACTCATTTTTCATAAAGAATTAAACTTGAGACATGGTAAAAAAACACACCTTCATTCATTTACTCTTTTTTTCATTTTTTTTTTCATTTTTTTTTGGGCAAATAAAACACGTGCAAAGGGTTTCATCAAGAAAGAAAAAAAATCCAAGGGCTGGATACCCACATAGTTCCAATGTTAAAGAAGAAACCAACAAGAAAGATAGAGGTAAATGAAGAAGCTAAACTATGATGGAATCCATGCAAATTTATTATATTATTGCTTCAAGAAGGATGACAAAAACTTAGATGTCAACAGATTCTAATCACTAAACACAACAAATAGTTAAACCATCATCGTGACAATCTATTGATGAACAAAACAAAATGCCAAATATTGTATTTCCTCAACTATTGTCAAAATAATAATTTATAAAGATAAGCTCTCCCCCTTGAATACTAACTAGTCCAAATGCTAACAGCCTTCTCACAGTGGTCTTGAAATCTTCACAATTATCAATAGAGTGACCATTTACCCCCATGTGAAACTTACAAGTGACATTTGGGTCATACCATGTCGGAAATGGGGGTTCCCTTGGGCGCACGGGCTTCTCCGAAATCATATGGACATCAAATAATCGTTGGAATAACTCATCCTTGGAAATGGATAGCCTTGGGAAAGGTGGTAGGGTTGATGGAGGGCGAAAGGTTCTTCTCATTTGTGGGTTCACTTTGGGTTGGAATTGGCTAGGGTGATTTGGTGGGGAAACAGTGGGATATGGTGAGTGTGGTTGTGTGTATGGACAAGGTGATGATGGCGCTTGGAAAACATTTGTGGGATGGAAGATCTGGTGAGGTGGGTATATGAATGCAGGTGTCTGGTATAGAAAGTAAGAATTAGGATCATATGGTGGTGAGTTTGATTAGTGACTTCTTTTCTGGGACGCGCAATGATTCAAATTTTCTTCTGTGAGAAGGTCATTCTTGGGATTAAAATAGATAAAATCATCGTCCCTACTTTTCCTTAGATGCAAAACTTATGTTGAGGTGAGACGCAGATATATATATATATATTTTGTTTGAAATGAATCCTTTTTTCTCAAAATATTTTCAATTAAGCTTCTTTTTTTTTGAATTTTTTTTAAGAAATAACAAGAATAAAAATAACACATGGCATGCTTGGAAAGAAAAATGGAAGTTTGTCCATGTGGTGAGTTTTTTTTTATTATTTCAAGTTTAAAAATGCATGACATACATGAAACAAGTTTTTTTTCTGAAGGGGAAATTTAAGGGGAAAAAAAAGAGAAACATGAAATCATTTTTTTTTTTAAAGTTGACCATACATTTTTTTCTTATAGGTGCAAGGACATGTAGGATAGAGGGAAAAATGCTCTGTGTCCTAAAATGGTCCACTTTGTCGTAGAAGGTCATGACTCGAAGGGGATTGGCTACTAAGTTGAACTATTAGTAAAAATTTCAGGGTGGATCTAGAATTCTAAAGGTAGTAATCCCCAGATTGCCCCTGTCTCGAAAGCTAAGGACCCGGCTCATGACCCTAGCGACAAGTAGGGATAAACCCTCACAGGATGACTAGTCCATGATACCGGTAACAATCTGAGTGATGACTCAAAAAATATCAGAGGGGCACCAGGCCGACCAATGACAATGCCGAGACACCGCCTAGTCCTAAGTTATCCACAAGCTCGGGTATAGAGCTAAAAAGTATGTGCAGCAAGTGACAGTGCAGTGTGTGTGGAGAGAGCATCCAAACTTGTACAGCCCTAAAAAATACGACAAACCTTACAAAACTAAGCCACACATATATACATCCAACAGAGAACAGCTACCCTAGGGTCGAGGTAACAAGCCAAATTATCATCAATGAAGTATACGAAATAAATAAAGGAGAATATGAATATTAAGGAATATCAAATCTAGATAAAGCAAACAAAAATGTATTTTTTTTCTTTTTTTTCTTTTGTGTTTTTCTTAAATAAAAGAAAGGGGTAAAACAAATAAATTAAAATTTACTAAAAATTTGCACGATCAATTATACTAGGCTTGACTCTCTAAAAAAAATTCCCCAGTGGAGTCGCCATCTGTCGCAACCAAAAATTACGGCAGGAACGGCAATAAAAAGATATTTTAAGAAAAATGTAGAGTCGCCACCAATTTTATTTAATTTAGGAAAAATTGGAAAACCTTTAAAATGGTCTTTGGAACCAAGTTGAGTTCGGGAGTCGGTTACGAGTAAGGAAGGTGTTAAGCATCCTACATCGCCCATTCTACGAATGGTACCTTGAATTAATTGCGTAAAATTAATAACTTTTAAATTATTTATTTTACCCCAAAAATTTTTACACCAATAAGCAGATTACTAATTAATATTTATCCTAAGGAGGTTGAACATGACACATAAGTCCACAGGGCAACATCAGTTCTAAGAGATTGAACATGAAACTTTTCATAGAGCAATCCCTAAGTAACATTAATTAATAACACAAATTCAATTGTTTTTAATTAGCTAAAAAAAACACAAACACAAAAATAAGGAAAAATAGTTTTGGCTTGACATAATATTTAATCATGCTCCTACGTATTCCCCGCTGCGATTGGAAACTCAAGGCCACGCTGTTCTTGTTAAAAATATTTGATGGTTTGGTTGGTTTTGATTTTTATGAAAAGGTTTTTCTTTATTTTAAAAAAAGTCTTTATTTTTGAATTTTTTATTGCCTAATTTCTAAATATTGAAAAATCCTAAACGAGATAGAACATGACATGTACGTCCACAGATTGATCTTGAATCTAAGGAATTGAGTGTGACACATCTCACAAAGTAATCCCCAAAATTATTTATAATTAATTCCCTTTTACATTTTATTTATTTTGACTCATTGAAAAAAGAAAGAAAACAAACAAAAAATAATAATAATAAAAATAAAAATAAAAATAATAATAAAAATAATAATAACAATAAATAAATAAATAAATAAATAAAACCAAAATGGAAGAGACTTAAACTAAGAAGGGCAAGGACCACAACCTTCTATCATCAAAGTAGAAAATGAGAAAAAACAAACAGGAAGAGCTTAGCACTGTAGCGCGCGGGTCACCAAGGAGGCGGAGGTAGTGGCGGTCCGGGATGGCGGGGCGGCTAGGGACGTTGGTGCGGCTTGCGGAACATGGTGGTGTCGCGGTGACTGAGAATTAAAGGAGCCAAGATAACTCTTTTTTAGTGTTCTAGTTTGTTATTAAAAAGATTGATAGTTGTTGTTGTTTCTGTTAAGGTTGGAGTCAAGGTTAAATGGAGGAGAGTGATGACTATTGTATGATGGTGAAGTGAGAGGTGTTTTTGATGGAGGTGTTGTATGATGGATGATGGATGAAGGAAGAGAATGGAGGCTAGGCCTTTTCTTTTAAGGTGGCTGATGTGTTTTTTTTGTGGTGGGTGATGGTGTTACGTATGATAGAGGATGGAAAAGAATGGAGGCTAGGTTTTTTTTGAATCTTTTTGTAGGCTCCCTTTATTCTGTAGCATCTCTTGTGATTTTATAATGTCAATTCCTCCAATCTTGATCATAAAATTCCGCTTAGATTTAAGATTGCTATCTGACCTTGTTCCTAAAAATCTGTCAAGATTAAGATTTCTATCTGACCTTGTTGGAGGAGGACGAAATGGGTTTAACTGACCTGACCCAATTAAAAATCTTTTTATTATTTTTATTTTCTTTGCAATTTTTTATTTTATTATCTTTTTAAAAATTTTAATAAAAATTAAAAGACCCGATCAAAATAGGATGTTCACAATTGGCTTATGCGAGCTTTCAGTCATTGATCTTATTTTCATCGTACGATTTGAACAATATTAAAGTTAAAATCGCTATCATTGTTGAGTGATAATAAAATCAACAACTAAAAGTGAGTGAGAGTAAAAAAATGATTTACAGCAGTATAAACAGATCTCTCCCAATGTCAAAACAAGGAAACCTTAAAAGACCTTTCCTTTGATGAATTTAAGATCGACACAAATTTTGGTTTATGTTGTCAATTCCCATTAAGATAAACCAGTGAATAGTTTTTAATTATTAAAATCGTAATAAATACTATCTACTAATGAAAAAATATGCCTTAATTACAATATCAATCTAAGATTTTTTTTTTCAAATGATGATTCATCTTAGTTTCTTAAAACTATATGGGAAATAATTTCGGTCCATTTTTTTTTGTTAAGAACCCATCGTGATTAGGGTTTTTTTTTTTTTTTTACTAAACCGTGATTAGGGCCTTTTAGAATTATACTTTATGGGAAATATGTTTTAAGAAAAACAATCTCATATATTTGTTAAGTTTAATATATATAGAAACGATCGTCAAGGAAATTTAATTGTAATGGAGCGCTTTCCCTATCAATTAAATATACATTTTTATATTGCTAAAAATATTTAATTCTTATAATAACAATCTTAAAAGTAAAGTTTTTTTTTGGGTAGAAATCTTAAAAGTAAAGTCATATATGATTGATTAATGGTATAAAAAAATTTAAATTAATAATACGATCAAATTAGACTCGCAAAAGCCAATATTACGTTGTTTCAAGTGGAACTGGACTCGAATGGAAAAAAAAAAAAAGGTGTCTGAGAGGGGAGATCCCACAAAATGTAGGCAGTCAGGTTCCAGACGGAGATTTGTCATCGACGAAGCTGATGGATACTTCGCTCCTATGTCATGGTGTAAAAATAATAATAACTCTAAAAAAAGCTTACAAAAAATGATATGTGCTGTGTACATTCATGACAACATAAAACTGATATGTGCTCAAATACAATGAAGTTATATCGGTAAACTCAATTCAAGCCTAGATTATATATCTTTGTGATAATGCTTCCCGGATGTATATATTCAAGCTAAAACATGTTTCCCGCGCAGACTTAAAAACACACTGAATATCATCGTATGTAACGAACAATAATTGTCTGCTATATATATCAGATATATTCTAAAACCACGTATATAAATAATTTAGTATTTGCTTAAATAAATAAATATATATATATATATATATATATATATATATATATATATATATATATATATCAATTCTTTTATCCTGACAAAACCGCTATTCTTTTATCCATTTGAGTTCAGCATTGAATAGTTATAAGCAAAAAATTTGCATGCTGTAATTTTATTAAGGAGCAGTAAAAAAATTCCTAACAATGAATGTTTTATGAAGTCATGACTCATTCTATTATCCAATATATTAAGTAAAACATCGGTGATAATACTTTCTCGGAACATTTCATGCATGACTTGACACTTCTAATGAATTATGAAAATGATTGGATTCGTGATCATCAATAATCAATCAATATGCCAAGAGCATTCTTCATTGCAGTGTGTTGAGACCCAACAACAGTGTCTCTAATGAAGTTATTGAGAAACAATTGCATTTGTTTAAAGTTTCACAAAATGATTCTATAGTCAAAGTTCATGAGAACAAAACCTTCTTTTCAACTTAACCAACACCGACAACAGGTTGATCATATGAAAGAACAATTTTATCTATAGACATCCCGACCTAATTTGCAAAGTTTAATTTATCAAGATTATGCAAACCCTTTGGCGACTTTCTATTCAAAATATATTACAATTTTCTTCTTTAAACTTCCTGAATGTTTCAATCAAAAATTAAAAAACTACTCCATGACTTCCGTATAAATTATAATAATGATCCAACAAAAACAGAGGTCGTTTAATGATCGTTATTAGTCATATGAATCATAAAACAGATGATTTGAATTATGAAAATAAAAATTAATGTTGAAGATATACATATTATTGGTACAATAGAAGTCTTGTTGTTCTCATATCCAAGAGTCAAACTCAGTCCCACTTTTTGAGAATGCAATTGTGAGGGCTCCTCAACACGGCAACTAAAATGATAGACCTGCAATGTGGAATAAGATAGAACAAAAAAAAGTTTATGCTCCAAATAAATTACTATGCTGATTGTGAGAAAGTTTTGCTGATTGATAAAATGTTTAGGGTTGGCATCTACGCACAGGTTTTTTTTAAAATTATTATAATATTTAATTCAACTTCTAATTGTAACTGTTTTTTTTTATTTCCAAACATATTAATAACATAATTGAATGAAACAAAAATACTAAGCCAATGGAATGCTCTCATGCTGTACACAATATTGGCAGCATTGGGAATGACTTTCTCCCTTGTCCCCCAAAGCAATTTGATTTCTCAAGGATTTGTTTTTCCTAAGCCATTGGAATGCTCCCAGCTGGCAAGCTATATATTTGCATAAAGCAAAGCATATATGGAAGTAGTGGGTGAATCAAGGATAGATGTTGCGTTTAACTACAATACAGACAAGCTAATGAACTCTGCATTAAAAAGAACTTGGACTCATAACATACAATATCATTAAGTTACTTCTCGGATGAGCATAATCCACCCTGACCTGCATTGTTAGAAGTACGAAGCTTGCCCGGTGCCTACAGGGTTCAATCTCTTTTATTTTCTCATCATACTTTGGAATTGCTTTTTGTCATCTCTTAAGAGTCTTAATATGAGAAATCATCTCTGCTCGTTTTGCCTGCATAAAGACCAAAATATGCAATTACATTAAATGGAATCTATGCAGGTGGAGCCAGTCATGTCATGTCACCCCAAAATACAAATCTCTCAAGGAAGGACAACCTATTGTTGAGCAACATGCATTGCCAGTCAAATTTTGCTTACTTATTTTAGCATACTAAAGTCCATAACAATGTTTCCATGCGGACAACCTCTAATTCTTTCAACAAAGCACAAGACCATTATGGAAAATCTGCTAAACCTTATCCCATTAAGTGGGAAAGGGTACATGGAACAACCTACTGCCACAGGGCTTTATAAGAACTAAATTTTAGTAAAACCATTTATAGCATATGCTTATTATCAAGTATGACATATTTACATGTGTATTTGGCATGAGAAATGGAAAGAAAAAAACAGTTCTGAAACAACCCACAACTAAGTCTCTAAGAAGCAGCAGGTAATGAGAGTAGCCAAACACCTAAAACTACCTAGTTTAAATTAAAAGCAAGGAGGAATACCAAAAAAGAAAATTTTAAAAGCAAGGAGTTGAAACACGCCGATAGAAGTACCACCATGCTGATTAGTTCAAATGTTTATTATGCAATATAAAGTAAAATTTTATAACATGTGATGGACATGATGATTGTCATGCTTGTAGAAAATCTAAATGTTATATCATTTCACAAAAAAATTGTGCTGATTTCTTGGAAATAAACATCATTACTAATTTTTCTTTATTGTGTAGTGTGCATAAGTCATAAGGAAGTTGTGCTACCATCTGTACTAATATGCAAAAGCAATATAATATTCTTAATTTCTGATTTCATGTTTGGTAGCTGAAAAATACCTTGTGCATCTCTGTTTTCGATTTCTTAGTATGAGCCTTAGCAGAAGGAGGCGCAGCACACTCATTATCTCTTGAAGTAAAATTTGTATGTGCAACTGCTTCCCATCCTTTGTTATTCTTCAGCTTCTTTTCCATAGCACTTAATTATGCTTCCTTTTTCTCCAGCTCTGCTTCTAATTTAGATACGTGTTTCTTCATATTTTCCTTCTCCACTTGTTCTTTGTGCAAACTATGTTTTACTTCATTATGCTGGATCTTAAAGATTTCTACATCTGACAATAGAGTGCCAAGTATCATCTCCTCATCATTTAGCGTCATTGTCAGTCGTTCTTCAACATAATGAAGTAATATATAACTGTGAGTTGCTCACATGAGAGTGTTGTAGTATGCCTAGTTGCAGATGTTGCTGGATTACCAGCTGTATAGGTAAGGGACTTCAATTTATCCAATTTGGGACTATCCATTGTTGGTTTTGTTGGAACCAAAGTAATTTGGATTTAATTAATATCTAAGTTTTGATGTTAACAAAAGGATTAAATTTGCTTGGTTTGTTAATTGGTATCTAACTAGTTTATTCAGTTTCTGCAGGATCACTTGAATTTGTAAAAGTCATATTTTATATAAAGTTTTGCTTGAAATGAGTAAGTGAATTCGCGTCCAATCGAGTAGACGAGCTGTTCAAAAACATGTGGTAGTTCTTTACTCTTTATTTTGTTTGAGTAAACAAGAATTTGAGTAGACTGAGCCTTAAATTTTCTAAGTAAACGTGTCTAGCTTGCCACGTCAGCAGACGAGAATAATTGGTAGAATTGAATGAACTGAAAAATAAAATAATCAAGTAGACGAGCTCTAAGTGCCACGTCACCAGACAGAGATTTTGATAACTGAGTGAGGAATAGCAAGTCCAAAGACTTGATAAACGAGCTTTGTATGCCACGTCATCAGACGAGCTTTATGAAAGAACGAACAAACCTAGTCTTACAAATAACTGAGTAGACGGAGTTTTTTTTTAGTAGACGAGCTCTATCTCATGTGTAAATAAATGCAATACAGTTCTCTCAGATTTATTTCAAATGATTGAATTTATTTCAATAGAATATTTGTTCTTGAGAATTGTTTCATATGCTTTAATGTTTTACCTTGTTGTAAAAAAAACATTGTACCATCAAAGAAATACAAAAAGCAGATTAGTACACTGAAAATTGCAACACGATCTGTATGATGACAACTTTATGGCTGTAAAAAGTTGGATTGTACACAAATGAGGAACAACAGTTTTCAAGCTGCAATGCTCAGAGCAGTGAGCCTCCATTTCGTGCTACCTTGATAACCAAGAGTATATTTCAGCATTACCAAGATCAAACCTTCAGTCACAACGGACATTATTTCATCTCTAAACGGAAAATTCAAAATGACCGTTGAAGCTTTTTAAGAGAAGGAGAATGTCACTATAAATAGAAGACCTCAAGTACTGAAGAACAACTTTTGCTAGCCCAACTCCTTCCAATACAATACTTGCTAGAACAAGCCCTTATTCTTTTATTCTTTCATAAGCAAAAGTTTGTATCTTGTAGTTTGAATATTGTGAAAATATTCAATAGATCTTAAACTTTCATATCCTCACATATAGTGAGTTAAGAAGATCATAAATTAAATATCGTTGTTAGAGTTAGAGCCTGGAGAGGTTTGGCAAGAAAGGAATACTTGTAAGCATGTAGAGGTGTTGAATACTTGGTTGTAATCTATTTGGAGAAATAGTGGATAAAACCTTCAAGTCAAAGGGACTGGACGTAGCTCTTGGTTGGAAGAGAGTGAACCATGATAACATCCTGTGTGAATCTTCTATCTCTAAACTCTTTCACTTTTATTCATTTTTACTGAACGAGGGATTTTGATATTGCTTTTGCTAAAGCTTTTAAAAGATCTATTTATGTGTGCTTGCTTCTGTTTTAATCTTCTTGTGTGCAAAAATAGTTTTAAAGGTTTTTTTCGAAAATTATTAACAAACACAATTTAACCCCCCTTCATGTGTTTGCCTGTGTCAACTTCAATTGGTATCAGGGCCAGGTTCGAAAGGGTTGAGCATCTAACAAGTGCTGAGGGAGTACGATCCAACAACCATGGATGCAAAAGGACAAGCTATCAACAGACTTCCTCTCTTTGATGGAACAGATTATGACTACTGGAAGAAGAGGATGATGGCCTTCTTGGATGCACAAAATGTAGATATTTGGGAGCTTATTGAAACCAGCTACACAGAGCCAAGAAATGAAGCTGGAGCTACTGTTCCTAGAGCCCAATGGACTCAAGAGTAGAAAAACCAACATTAGCTGAATCTAAAAGCTAAGCACTATCTCATGTGTGCTATTACCAGATCTGAACATGACGAAGTTCACAACTGCAATTCTACTAAAGAAATCTGGGATACTCTTGCCCTAGCTCATGAAGGTTCATCACAAGCGAAGGAATAAAAAATAACCATGCTGGTTCACCAGTATGAACTGTTTAAGATGGCTGGTCATGAATCAATAGATCAAATGTTTGGGAGATTTCAGGCTATCACCAATAGTCTCCGATCTCTTGGAAAAACATATGAAAATAGTGGTCATGTCAGAAAATTTTTGAGGAGCTTATCCAAGCAATGGAGACCCAAAGTTACTGTTATTCAAGAAGCCAAAAACCTGAGTACACTCTCTTTGGAAGAGCTTCTTGGATCTCTCAAGGTTCATGAACTTGAACTTAATGAAGAAGAAAATTCTAGAAAAGGAAAATCTATTGCCCTAAAGGCGAAGAAAGCAAGCTCATCAAAGGTTCTCAAAGCTGCTGAGTCATCGGATGAGTCTGGATCTTCTGACAACGATGAATGATCAGACGAGGATAAATTGTCTTTCATCTCCAGGAAGATTCAATATATGTGGACAAAGAAAGGTGGTTTCATAAGGAAGCAATTCAATAAAAAGTTTTTCATGGAGAAGTCAGACTCCAAGGAAAAAGGCCCACCCTTGTGCTTTGAATGCAAGAAACCTGGTCATTTAAAAGCTGACTGCCCTGAGCTAAAGGTTAAAAAGAAATTCTTCAAAAAGAAGAAAGGCTTAATGGCTACATGGGAGGATCTTGATCTGTCTTCTTCAGATGAAGAAGATAATGCTGAGGAAGAGGCACATATCTGTCTCATGGCAGACACTGCATCAGAAAGTGAATACACTGATGTTGAGGTAATGGACTCTGACCCGTCCACTCTTCAAAATGCTTTTGATGAATTGTTGTGTGAGTCGTCCATACTGTCACGAGAGTATAGGAGTCTCAAAAAGAAATTTTCTAAACTGTCTTGAGAACATGATAGGGTCTGCATTGAGAAGCAAAACCTTAAAGATGAAAATGACATACTAAAATCAGTGAATGTCAGTCTAGCTGACAAAATGGAGTGTGAGCCTGATGCTTCTTGTGAAGTTGCAAAACTGAAGCAAGAAATAAAATATCTGACAGACTCTCTGTCAAAGCTTGTAGGTGGCTCGGACAAGCTTAGTCTTATTTTAAGGTACTCTAGGTCACCACATGATAAATCTGGCATTGGTTATGACAAAGAGAAGCAAGAAGCATCTCAACAAAAGTCATCACCACATACTTAGCACAACTTCAAAAGCTCAAGCTAAAAATGCTAAAACAAAGTCTGGCCCGTCCAACACCTTTTGCAAAGTGTGTGGAAAGAATGGACATACTACATCTAGATGCATACATAATAAGCATGCCAAGCATACTCGTCCAGTGATTACTAACAAGAAAGGACCCAAGTCAGTTTGGGTACCTAAAGATAAGATAATACCTGTTGCAGATTTGCTTAACAACAGGAAAGAAACAAACATCTTGGTACTTGGACAGTGGATGCTCACGACCCATGACAGGAGAAAGGTGTATGTTCCAAGACCTTAGACACAAAGATGGTGGCTGGGTTAAATTTGGAGGAAACCAGAAAGGGAAGATCATTGGTATAGGTAAAATTAGTAAACACCCTTTTTCTTCCATTGATAATATTCTTTTAGTAAGTGGCTTAAAACATAATCTGCTGAGCACAAGTTAATTATGTGACAGTGGATATGATGTTTCTTTTGATGAGAACTTGTGTACTGTCAAGAAAGATGATAGATCACTTTTATTCAATGGTAAGAGGCAAAACAATCTTTATAAGATTGACTTGGAGGACCTCTCAAATCAAAGTGTCTCATGTCTAGTGTCCATTGATGATGAGCGATGAATTTGGCACAAAAGGCTGGGTCATGCAAGCTTGAAATTAATTTCAAATCTAAACAAGCATAACCTCGTGAGAGGGCTACCAAACCTTAAGTTCAAATCTGATGCTCTTTGTGATGCATGTCAAAAGGGAAAACAAGTCAAATGTTCTTTTGAATCTAAGAATATTGTTAGTACCAATAGACCACTAGAGTTGCTACGCCTTGATCTTTTTGGTCCAACAAAGACTGTTCTGTCAGTGGTAAGAAATATGGTCTTGTCATAGTAGACGACTACACTAGATGGACATGGGTTATGTTCCTAACTCACAAGGATGAGTCTTTCGAGGTCTTTTCTGTATTCTGCAAACGTGTACAGAGTTAAAAAGGCATGTGTATCACTTCAATCAAAAGTGATCACGAGGGAGAGTTTGAAAATGAGCTATTTCATAAGTTTTGTGAAGATAGTGGTATCCTTCACAACTTCTCAATACCTATAACACCACAGCAAAATGGTGTGGTAGAGAGAAAGAACAGATCTCTTGAAGAGATGGCTAGGAATATGTTCAATAACAACTCTGTCCCTAGACACTTCTGGGCTGAAGCTGTTAATACTGCCTGCTACATTCAGAACAGAATATACATTAGACCTATCCTGAACAAGACTCCTTATGAATTGTGGAAAGGACGAAAACCCAACATATCTTATTTTCTCCCTTTTGGTTGTAAATGCTATATTCTTAACACTAAATATCAACTTGGTAAATTTGATGCAAAATTAGATAATGGAATCCTGTTAGGATAATCTGAAACTTCAAAAGACTTTAGAGTTTACAATTCTAGAACTCTAGTAGTAGAAGAAATATTCATGTCAAGTTTGATGACAAACAGCCTGATAAGAAATTATCAGAGTTAGATGAAGCTTTTGCAGATCTTGATCTAAACATCTCAGGAGATACACCAGAGATAAAGATTGATGATCAAGCAGACGACCCCACTCAACAACCAGAAACCTCAACTTCTCAACATGATACAGTTCAAAAATCTTGGTACTTCGGGAACTATCATCCACAAGATTAGGGGTGGCAAAATGATCAATCTGTCCACCATCCATCCAATCCATCCATGAGAAAATCCATCCAATCCATCCATTTATAAAAAAATAATATAAATGGATTGGATGGATTGGATTATTTTTTTAGTGGATGGTTTATGATCCATCCAATATTTTTTAAAATCCATTGGACCAACAATAAAAAATGTAATGGATCAACTTGTATCCATTCCAAAACCAATTTATTTTTTTCATATTATTTTCCACCAAATAAAAAAAAACCTCCATTTGTAACCCAAAAAAAAACACTCCATCTAATTTTCTCTTTTGTTCCCTATTATTTTTTCTTAACTATTTTTTATTTTATTTATCTGTTTTTTTTTCTTTTTTTGTTACATGAAGTATCAACTAATTAATTGTTCTCAAGCACCGGTTGTAGTCCACGTTATCACGTACGTTTTCTTTTTTCGTTGCCTTTTTTTCCTAAGAAACTTAAAAAAAAGTATTAACTAATTGAAAGCACAGAAAGTCGTAACAAGTTTCGTAAAACAATGTCATGGAACGTTGTGGCAAAACAACCTATGCAGATACACATAATCAATAACTCCCATATAATAATAGAAAAATAGTCGTGATATAAAATAGTCGTGAGATAGAGTGCAGAGAGAGTAAAGATAGATAGAGTAGGAAAAAAAGGAGAGAGAGAAAGGGTAGAGAGAGGAAGAAAGAGGAGAGCGATGGTGAGATATAGATAATATTTTAATTTTTTTTACAAATTATTTTATTTTTAAAAATATTTTATGGATGGATAAAAGAGATATAAAATTATTTAATTTCTTAAAATAAATTTTAGTGGATGGATTGGATATCCATCCATGAAAAGTTGTTAATGGATGGATCGGATGGATTTTATTTAGTGGATCATGGATGTATTATATTTTTTTCAATGAATTTTTAATGGATTATAATAGATTAATGGATTGTTTTTAATCCATCCGTTAAGATCCGAATAAAAATTTATCCGATCCATCCATTTGCCACCCTTACACAAGATCAAATCATTGGAAACCCCAATGATAGGCTAAGAACCATATCAACCTTCAAAGAGCAAGAAGACTCTGCACTAGTCTTTGAGTTGGAACCAAAGACAGTAGACGAGGCTCTGCTGGACGATGGCTGGATTATGGCTATGCAAGAAGAACTGAATCAGTTTGAAAGAAGTGAAGTTTTGACTCTGGTTCCACTGCCTAAAGATAAATCAGTGATTGGAACAAAGTGTGTTTACAGAAACAAACTTGATGAAAATGGTAAGGTGGTGAGAAACAAGGCAAGACTTGTTGCTCAAGGTTTCTCTCAAGAAGAATGTATAGATTACACTGAAACCTTTGCACCTGTTGCTAGATTAGAAGCAATTAGAATTCTACTTTCATTTGCTGCACATCATAGTATTATACTTTTTCAAATGGATGTTAAAAGTGCTTTTCTAAATGGCTTTATTAATGACGAAGTTTATATTATGCAACCTCCGGGTTTTGAGAGTAAAACCCATCCTGAACATGTATATAAGCTTAAGAAAGCTTTGTACGGCCTTAAACAAGCTCCTAGAGCTTGGTATGATAGACTAAGTTCCTTTATTATGGAAAATGTATTCAATAGAGGAAAGGTTGACACAACCTTATTTAGGAAGTCCATTAAGTCTAATTTCATAATTGTACAAATATATGTTGATGATATTATATTTGGTGCTACTAACGAGTCTCTATGCAAAGAATTCTCTAAGTTAATGCAGAAAGAGTTTGAAATGAGCATGATGGGAGAACTCAAATTATTCCTTGGACTTCAAGTAAAACAAACTATGTACAAGGTGCTCATCCACCAGACCAAGTATACAAAGGAACTCCTGAAAAAGTTCAACATGGATGATTGCAAACCAATGAATACCCCTATGCACCCCACGTCCATACTGAACAAAGATGATAAAGAGAAAAAGGTAGACCAAAAGGTATATAGAGGTATGATAGGATCTCTTTTTATATCTTACTGCTTCTAGTCCTGACGTTATGTTCAATGCATGTTTATGTGCTCGTTTTCAATTTGATCCTAGAGAATCTCACTTGTCTGCAGTTAAGAGAATAGTTAGATATTTGAAAGGTACTACTAATCTGGGTTTGTGTTTTGAGAAATACAAATATTACAGATTAGTTGGATTCCGCGATGCTGACTATGCTGGAGATAGAATTGAAAGAAAAAGTACCAGTGGAGGATGTCACTGCATTGGAGCTAATCTTGTCTCATGGTCAAGCAAAAGACAAAGTACCATTGCTTTATCAACTGCTAAAGCTGAGTATATTTCAGCTGCTAATTGTTGCTCACAACTTCTTTGGATCAAACATCAATGGGAGGACTACAATGTGTTTGTAAGTAGTATTCCACTCATGTGTGACAATATTGCTTCAATTAATTTATCTAAGAATCCAATACTGCATTCTAGAGCTAAGCATATAGAAATCAAACATCATTTCATTAGGGATTGTGTGTAAAAAGGTGTGTTTGATATACAATTGGTGGATACTGACCATTAATGGGCATATATCTTCACTAAACCTCCTACAGAGGACAGATTTATATTTATTTGGAAGCATCTAAATATGTTATATGTAGATTGATATAAGCGTTCAAACCTGAGAATGTTGTCCTGATAAATATACGTCTATAGATTTTTTTTCATCCAATGCATGTTAATAATTTTGCATCCAGCACATGATAAAACTTATTTGCGTCTGTTGCATATTCAACTGTGCGTCTACTGCATAACGCGTCTACTACTTTTGCTTGCCGCGTCCATTGCATGTTAATATGCGCGTCCATACTTGCTTATACTTGAACCCGTCTATACATATATCTGTTAAATGCATTTATATTGTCTAGTATATTCTCTTTGCCGAGTCAGTAACTTCCATCAATCCCATCAAGACCTTTTTAGAGTTCCAAAATACCAACGCCGTTTTATCCATAATGACATGTCTTGTCAAAAGATTTTCTTTTTTAATTTATTTCAAAAAGGAAAAACCTTTGGGATTCAAAAATCCTTTAAAAGCTATCTCTTCCCTTTGAGAAAAACTTTACACTTCCTTGAACCTTCGAGCTATCCTTCTCTCTGCTTTCCAACCCTAAGCTCTCTGATCACAAAAAATGGCTTCTTCTTCAAACTTCAACGTGGATAAACTCAACTTGGCTATTGATCACAAAAAATGGCTTCTTCTTCAAACTTCAACGTGGATAAACTCAACTTGACTATTAAGCATCATTTCAACTTTGGAGTTTTGCAAGACTATAACTTGGATATTAGCAAGTATATTAATGCTGCTGGCTGGGGAGGACTCTTTACAGAGAATGTAACATCCTAAAATTCTAATATAAATAATTTGATTAAAAAAAAGATTAAGTTATTAAAAATGTAGTGGAAATAAAATATAATTAAGAGGTTTAATGTAAAGGATTTGTTAGTATAAAATTTATTAGAGTTGGTTAGGAATTACAAAAGGAATGATAAATTAAAATATATATGTATGAATGTAAACATAAGTGCGGACTTTTCACGTAGGGGCCTATGGGGTAGCTCATAAGTCAAGTGGGCCTAGTTGTTTTATAATAAAAAATAAATAATGAAGAAACAAAACAAAGAAAAAAAAAAGAAAAAGAAAATAAATTGTAAAACCTAGAAAGCCTATTACACTGCCTAATGCCCTATATATAAATATTCTTAGTGACTGCGCAACGAGGGGATAGCGCCGCGGGAAACATTACGCACAGAGAAGGATAGGTTCTGAGACAGTTCTTTTCTTTGGCGGTGCAATCGTAACACCGAAGGGAAGAAGATTTTTTTTAGAGAAACATTAGTTTTATCATACAAAATTTTTAGAGCACTTTGGAGATCTTCGAGAGGTGAGTAACAATACTTTTTATGAACCCTTTCCATGGTATATTTATGTGTTTATGGTAATTTTTAAAATATGTGATCTCATGTTTCAATTGCTAGGGGATGCTATTTGCGGGGTGAGAAAGAGTTTTCGTTGGTTGTGCTTGAGGTGATGATATCACTGTTAAAATTGGAATTTCTTTGTTATAAAAATTATCTGTTTGTACAGCGAGTATGAGATATTAAAGTTTAATTTTTTTTTCCATGATGCTTGCAAGGAGACAAGTACACAGTGCCTGTCGATTTTTATAGTAACCAGGGACTTGACATATGAAACACATGTAGTGAGAGAAACATTAAGGTTTCATAAGAATAAATATATCATAGGTTTTCGATCAATTGAATGGGTGTGTGTATATATATATATATATTGTGGGTCTCATAAAAAGGAATAATTATTAAAATTGAAATTATGATGTTCATGATCGTCGTATTGTACCTACCAATTTTATTTGATAACATGATGTGATTTTATTTGGCACACATGATAAGATTGAATGTTTAAATTATGAATAATGAGTTGTTATAGTATGAGACATGGGATATTTGACTTATGATATATGGTATGATGTTTGCCGCAATACCGCCTATGATAGGGGCATCGAAGAGTAATACCACCGTAATGGGGTATCGAAAGTAACATTCCTATGTAATTGGGATGTCGAAAAACGAGTAATACCACTTAAAAAGGGTATCGAAAGTAACACCGCCACGCGATGGGGTGTCGAAAAGGGAGAAATACCGCCATGTGCACATGGGAGGTATCGAAACGGAAATGTCCCCGACAGGAGGGTGACATCGAAACACTCCTCGTGAGTAGGGGTGGGCAATGGGACGCCAATGTCATGTGATGTGTGAATTTATGGCATGCCGGCAAGAGACCAATTTAATTAGGAGGTCTTCGGGCCATTTAGATTAAACCAGAATGTACTTGGTATATGGAATGTGATGCATTGAGATAAGTTGTTGTTACGTTATATGCTATTGGGTTGATGAGATTATTGTTGTTATTAAAAGTATTTTCTTTTATATATATTATTTTGGAAAAATAGCGGGTGCCATGGACAGTTTTTTTTTCCGGTTACCACGCCGGCTAAGAACAATACTATTTTCGAAAATATTTTATAAAATTGTATTGTTGATCACTGGGATTTTATATCTCATTATAAGTGTTGTTTTCAGAGACCGAGGACATCGCTGTTGAGGACCCAGAGATCTGAGGAGTCGTCTTTTTATTACCTAGTTGGTTAGTAATGTAGTATGGTTGAGGGTGCTAACGACGTTCTTTGATTTACGTATTATTTTTCTCGGATTGTAATTAGACGCCCGGTTTTGAGGCTTTTTGTTTTTATTTATTAGTTGAACGTATGGATTTATATTTATATTCATTACTTGGATACTTTATTACTATATTATTTAATATGAGGTATTTTCAGACTTTAAATATTTTTTTTTAATTTTTCTTTATGAGGTATTTTGGAGAGCTTTTCAGCAACCTTTGGGACTAAGTTGAACCATAGCATGGCCTATCATCCCCAAATGGATGGTCAGTCAGAGCGGACCATTCAGACCCTTGAGGACATACTTAGAGCGTGTGTCTTGGATGAAGGAGGGAGTTGGGATAGATTCCTACCTCTCATTGAGTTTGCGTATAACAATAGTTATCACGCTAGTATAGGCATGACACCCTATGAGGCCCTATATGAGAGAAGGTGTAGGTCTCCTTTATGTTGGTGTGAGGTAGGTGAGAAAACCTTGATAGGACCTGAATTGGTCCAGGAAACCTCTGAGAGAATCAAAATAATTAGGGAGAGGATGCGCACGGTGCAAAGTAGACAAAAGAGTTATGCCGACAAAAGGAGATAGCCTCTAGAATTCCTGGAAAGTGAGCATGTATTTTTGAGAGTCACTCCTAAGACGGGGGTAGGGAGGTCGATGAAAGTCCGCAAGCTAAATCCTCATTTCATGGGACCTTTCCAAATCCTTAAAAGAGTCGGGCCTATTGCTTATCAATTGGCTCTTCCGCCACAGTTGGCAAACCTTCATGATGTTTTCCATGTGTCGCAACTCAAAATATGTGCCTGATGAATCTATGTGATAGCTCATGAGTCTGTACAATTGAAGGATAATTTGATCTATAAGCCAAAGCCTAGTCAAATCATGGACAAGAGCACTAAGACTCTGAGGAACAAGACAATTCCATTGGTGAAAGTGTTAAGAGAATGATTGACTCCTGAGGAAGCCACTTGGGAGATGGAGGAGGACATCGTTCGTCAATACCCAGATTTTATTATCTAAGGTATGGCAACCTTTTAGTTTTGAATATAACATATGTTACAATAGGTGCGTGTGTATGAGATGAATTTCGGGGACGAAATTCTTTAAGGAGGGGAGAAAATGTAACATTCTAAAATTCTAATATAAATAATTTGATTAAAAAAAAAGAGATTAAGCTATTAAAATTGTAGTGGAAATAAAATATAATTAAGAGGTTTAATGTAAAGGATTTGTTAGTATAAAATTTATTAGAGTTGGTTAGGAATTACAAAAGGAATAATAAATTTATATATATATATATATGTATGTACGTATGAATGTAAACATAAGTGCAGACTTTTCACATAGGGGCCTAGGGGGTAGCTCATAAGTCAAGTAGGCCTAGTTGTTTTATAATAAAAAATAAATAATGAAGAAAAAAAACAAAGAAAAGAAAAAAAGGAAAAGAAAATAAATTATAAAACCTAGAAAGCCTATTACACTGCCTAATGCCCTATATATAAATATTCTTAGTGACTGCGCAACGAGGGGATAGCGCCACGGGAAACATTACGCACAGAGAGGGATAGGTTCTGAGACAGTTCTTTTCTTTGGCGGTGCAATCGTAACACTAAAGGGAAGAAGATTTTTTTTAGAGAAACATTAGTTTTATCATACAAAATTTTTAGAGCACTTTGGAGGTCTTCGAGGGGTGAGTAACAATACTTTTTATGAACCCTTTCCATGGTATATTTATGTGTTTATGGTAATTTTTAAAATATGTGATCTCATGTTTCAATTGCTAGGGGATGCTATTTGCGGGGTGGGAAAGAGTTTTCGTTGGTTGTGCTTGAGGTGATGATATCACTGTTAAAATTGGAATTTCTTTGTTGTAAAAATTATCTGTTTGTACAGTGAGTGTGAGATATTAAAGTTTTTTTTTTTTTTCCATGATGCTTGCAAGGAGACAAGTACGCAGTGCCTGTGGATTTTTATAGTAACCAGGGACTTGACATATGAAAAACATGTAGTGAGAGAAACATTAAGGTTTCATAAGAATAAATATATTATAGGTTTTCGATCAATTGAATGGGTGTGTGTATATATATATATATTGTGGGTCTCATAAAAAGGAATAATTATTAAAATTGAAATTATGATGTTCATGATCGTCGTATTGTACCTACCAATTTTATTTGATAACATGATGTGTTTTTATTTGGCACACATGATAAGATTGAATGCTTAAATTGTGAATAATGAGTTGTTATAGTATGAGACATGGGATATTTGACTTATGATATATGGTATGATGTTTGCTGCAATACCGCCTATGATAGGGGTATCAAAGAGTAATACCGCTGTAATGGGGTGTCGAAAGTAACATTTCCATGTAATTAGGATGTCGAAAAACGAGTAATACCACCTAAAAAGGGTATCAAAAGTAGTGCGCCACGCGATGGGGTGTCGAAAAGGGAGAAATACCGCCATGTGCACATGGGAGGTATCGAAATGGAAATGTCCCCGATAGAAGGGTGACATCGAAACACTCCTCGTGAGTAAGGGTGGGCAATGGGACGTCATTGTCATGTGATGTGCGAATTTATGGCATGCCGACAAGAGAGCAATTTAATTAGGAGGTCTTCGGGTCATTTGGATTAAACTAGAATGTACTTGGTATATGGAATGTGATGCATTGAGATAAGTTGTTGTTACGTCATATGCTATTGGGTTGATGAGATTATTGTTGTTATTAAAAGTATTTTCTTTTGTATATATTATTTTGTAAAATTAGCAGGTGCCATAGACAGTTTTTTTCCGGTTACCGTGCCGGCTGAGAACAATACTATTTTCGAAAATTTTTTATAAATCTGTATTGTTGATCACTGGGATTTTATATCTCATTATAAGTATTGTTTTCAGAGACTGAGGACATCACTGTTGAAGACCTAGAGATCTGAGGAGTCATCTTTTTATTACCTAGTTGGTTAGTAATGTAGTATGGTTGAGGGTGCTGACGACGTTCTTTGGTTTACGTATTATTTTTCTCGGATTGTAATTAGACGCTCGGTTTTGAGGCTTTTGGTTTTTATTTATTATTCGAACGTATGGATTTATATTTATATTCATTACTTGGATACTTTATTACTATATTATTTAATATGAGGTATTTTCAGACTTTAAATATTTTTTTATTTTTTCTTTATGAGATATACGTTTTAATTAAATGTTTTAAAGGATTTTTATTGATTTTATCTTGGGATTACTGATGTTACAAAGGGCGTTACAGAGAAAGTCTTTGTTTTTCCAAACCTGATTAGGGACTTCTAGAGGAATGTTTGAATTTCTGATACAGACTTCTCCTAAATGGTGTTGAGAAAGAAGATTGTAGTCTCAGAGAAGATCATTGCTGATGCTATTTTCTGCGCCCAGGAAGGGTTGGTTCTCACTTAGACTTGGGAAGCTAATCTGGGTGGTTCTAAGACTATTGAAGTCTGTTTGATGAAAGAAGACACTGTCAGAAATCACTCGTGGAAGGCTGTTGAAATGAAGGATATTGTTCGCATCCTTCATCAACGACTAAATAAAGTGGTTCTTCATAAGGTTGGGTCCAAGGACAACCTCTCTTCTATACACAAGTTCCGCCTCTGCCACCTCATGACTGAAACAAAGATCAATCTTCCAAGAATTCTGTATGGAGGATTTAGGGATGATGTGATGAACAAGAATAGACTATCAGCATTTCCCTACTGTCACCTTCTTTCAAAAATCTTCAAGGCACAAGGAATCCGTGAATACATTGCTGCAAGGACTCCTGAGGAACAAGCCAGAATTCTGATTGAAAAACCAATGTCAGTTGCTGACTTTGGAAAAATGAACACAACAAACATGAACCTCAGTACATATGCTGCTACTGCTATTGCTAAGACTGAGGAATTGATGAAATTAAAGAAGAAATGGTGGAACAGAACATGACTGAGACTGTAGAGCCAAAGAAGAATATCAGGAAAAAGACCACTGCTGCCAGGAAGCCTATGTCTAAAAGGCCTACTGGAATTGTCATCAGGGAACCTACTACTGCTGCCCCTCAACCTGCCTTTTCCCAAAAGAGGACAAGAAATCCGGTTCTGTCACAAGATGATGATGATGAGGAGGAGGATAGAATTCCCATCAGTTCTATTTTAAAGAAACAAAAGACTGTTGCTGCTACTGATGTTCCCTCTGCCATTCCAACCAGAAGGAGGCAACCGTAGAGGAAAGCCAAAGCTATCTTTGAGACTGAGGTAACTCTACCTGCTAATGACCATGTTAAGTTAGCAGTAGATGCCCTAGTTTCTAGCTTTGATCACAGGATAGATGTTTATGGTACATCTGTTAATGATTATATGACTGATGTATACATTCCAGACCCCTCTCACCACAAACAAACCTTCCAGACCAACCACAAATAACCCCACCTCCTAAATCAACTTTCCAACCTATTATCCCTGCCAATGACCCTTGGTTCAACCAGCCTGATGATGGAGTTTACCCTGGTGCCCCCTTTCCAAAAATCAAGAAAATCAACTTTCCCTATACTGATCCTTCAGCATTATATGAGGGAAAAGCTGAGAATTGGGCAAAAGTCAAAAGGGACTGGAAAATCTTATTCCACACCCACCAAAACCTGAACCTATTCTAATCAGATGGTATCCTTTACCAGAATATGAGTATGAACCTGCAAACATATACTCATATTGAGTTAACCCTGAACCACACACACCTGCTGGACCATTTCCATCTGATCTATTCAATTCCTTTGGACCTCTCCTAACCCATCTACCACAAAAAAAATTCCCACCTAGAAAGATTTAGCCCAACCTCATTAAACTTCCACCCTTCAAACCATTCACTAAAGGAGTTCAAAGGCACATCATTTTAAACTGGCATACTGACCCTGCCAAGAAGGATCTATCTGATGTCACATGCAAAAGATCCAGATCATTCAGGCATGTCCCCTTCATCATGGATAGAAACACTGGCTGGGAAATATTTAAGCACCCCAGTGTGTTTGGCGGAGAGCAGAGATTTTGTTGATACATTGATGTATGAGATCTTGAAGTGGGAGTTTAGCCATTTTAAAATTGACAGAGCCGCAAAACCGTGTCCGTCCAACTTGGCTAAGACGTTCATCGACAACCAATATTGGGATTAAGCCATACAGAATTGCACCAAGACTGCCAATGCTTGATTTCAACAAAGACAAAGACAAGAAGAGAAGAATTTTCAAAGGCAAGATGCCAGCAGATGAGTCAATTATGCTGGATATCAATTCAGAACCCTTTGACTATACCCTTCTGGAACATTGGCAATCTATTTCCATTGAAGAAATCTCTGAAAAGGTACATCAAAGTGACTTCTGGAAATCACATGTTATTCACTGCACAAGAAAAGCCTCCCCCTCTAGACTGTTTCAAGAAGAAAAGAAAGTCATTCCAACTGTCGGAGGAAAATGTGGTATTTCAGACTGCAAGTTTATCATCATCAATGATCTTTTTGGATTACCTGTCATTAGTCCTCATCTGGAAAATGAAGATGAAATTAAGTGGTTTGAGGACCCAATACTGGAACCTGCTACTTCACCTCATAAACCTCCATCAGAGCACACAGAAAGGAAATCACTATTGAGGAACATGTTGTAGAGCATGAAGCAGTCAAGTTGATAAATAAACATGAGGAAGTTGCTGAGTCTACTCCCAGACCAAGCACTTCAGATAAGCACTCTTCTCAACCTCTGGCTCTCACAATAATTCACCCACAAGATCAACCTGAACATTCAAGAGCATTGGACACCCTGCCCAGTCATGCTCATGATAGTGGTGAAAGCTCTAGACCATCACTCTCTCTACCTCCAAACTTTTAAGAGATGATTGATAAGATCATTGAGGAAAGAGTAAAAGCATACGCGAATGAGCAAGTCAGAGAACAGGTTGCTGAAGCTCTGGTCCCCACAAGTCAGATGATGAATCAAATGATGAGCATCATGCTCAGTTTTCAACAAAGCCAGAATTTGCCTACACAGATTCCTGCTCCTCCACCAAAACCCTCCTCCTCCACCTCCACCCTCCTCTTAGCTTATTCTTTTATTTTTTACTGACAATGATGTTCCACTCCTTTACCTTTTTGTCTGATGGCAAAAAAGGGGGAGAAAGGAAGAGAATTAAATTAATAAGAAGTCAGTTTTTGGAAAGCATATGTCTGTCTGCACATCCATGTCTCTGCTCTGATAATTGTTTACTATGAATTATTTTATTACTCTGATATTTTCTAAGTCTACATGTTTTTCACTCTGTTTGATATGATAAGTAATTGCTCTGATACAATCCTCTCCTAATATAAAATGTTTTTATGCTTTGTCGGGGGGGGAGCTTTGTAAGCTCTCTTAGGCTTTGCTACTCGAGTTTAATTTGTTTTTGTCATCATAAAAAAGGGGGAGATTATTGGAACCAAAGTAAGATTTAATTAATCTCTAAGTTTTGATGTAAGCTCTCTTAGACTTTGCTACTCGAATTTAATTTGTTTTTGTCATCATAAAAAAGGGGAGATTATTGGAACCAAAGTAAGATTTAATTAATCTCTAAGTTTTGATGTTAACAAAAGGATTAAATTTGCTTGGCAAAATGTTAATTGGTATCTAACTAGTTTACTCAGTTTCTGCAGGATCACTTGAATTTATAAAAATCATATTTTATATGAATTTCTGCTTGAAATGAGTAAGTGAATTCGCGTCCCATCGAGTAGATGAGCTGTTCAAAAACATGTGGTAATTCTTTACTCTTTATTTTGTTTGAGTAAACAAGAATTTGAGAAGATGAGCCTTAAATTTTCTAAGTAGACGTATCTCGCTTGCCACTTCAATAGACGGGAATAATTGGTAGAATTGAATGAAGTGAAAGATAAAATAATCAAGGAGACGAGCTCTAAGTGCAACATCACCAGACGGAGATTTTGATAAATCGCTGAGGAATAGCAAGTCCAAAGACTTGATAGACGAGCTCTGTATGCCATGTCATCATACGAGCCTTATGAAAGAACGAACAAACCTAGTCTCACAAATAACTGAGTAGACGGAGGTTTTTTTTAGTAGACGAGCTCTATCTCATGTGTAAATAAATGCAATACAGTTCTCTCAGATTTATTTCAAATGATTGAATTTATTTCAATAGAATATTTGTTCTTCACATTTGTTTCATCTGCTTTAATGTTTTACCTTGTTGTAAAAGAAACATAGTACCATCAAAGAAATACAAAAAGCATATTAGTACATTGAAAATTGCAACACGATCTGTACGATGACAACTTTATGGCTGGAAAAAGCTGGATTATACACAAAGGAGGAACAACGGTTTTGAAGCTGCAATGCTCAGAGCAGTAAACCTCCATTTCGTGCTACCTTGATAACCAATAGTACATTTCAGCATTACCAAGATCAAACCTTCAGTCACAACGGACATTATTTCATCTCTAAACGGAAAATTCAAAATGACCGTTGAAGCTTTTTAAGAGAAGGAGAAGGTCGCTATAAATAGAAGACCTCAAGTACTAAAGAACAACTTTTGCTAGCCCAACTTCTTCCAATACAATACTTGCTAGAACAAGCCCTTATTCTTTTATTCTTTCATAAGCAACAGTTTGTATCTTTTAGTTTGAATATTGTGAAAATATTCAACAGATCTTAAACTTTCATATCCTCACACATAGTGAGTTAAGAAGATCACAAGTTAAATCTCGTTGTTAGAGTTAGAGCCTGGAGAGGCTTGGTAAGAAAGGAATACTTGTAAGCTTGGAGAGGTGTTGAATACTTGGTTGTAATCTATTTGGAGAAATAGTGGATAAAACCTTCAAGTCGAAGGGACTGGACGTAGCACTTGGTTGGAAGAAAGTGAACCAGGATAAAATCCTTTGTGTGAATCTTCTATCTTTAAACTCTTTCAATTTTATTCGTTTTTACTGATTGAGGGGTTTTGATATTGGTTTTGTTAAAGCTTTTAAAAGACCTATTTCTGTGTGCTTGCTTCTGTTTTAATCTTCTTGTGTGCAAAATTAGTTTTAAAGGTTATTTTTAGAAAACTATTAACAAACACAATCAAACCCCCCTTCTTGTGTTTGCTTGTATCAACTTCAGGTTTTGGATTGTTAGTGAGAACTGAATGCTCCATTTTCCTCTTAGAAGATGACATGTAGATAGCTTCCTGATACAAATCCTGCTTAAAATGCACAACCTTCTCTTAAATCCTAACAATTTCCTCTTCCAAAACACCCACTTCATCCAAAAGTGCGAATACCTACATTTTTTTACATTAAAGTTCACCTGTCAAATAATCACTATTTTTTTCAGAGCTGTTTTTACCTGTTTGGATTTGATTACTATGCTAATTGTCTGCATATAAGGCAAGAAAGTTTTGCAAAAAGTGTTTTTAAGTTAGTGAAAAAGCATCAGCTTATGTGTTGGCAAAATGGGAATAAGACACTCAATTAGTATTTTAAGCCTCAACCATATATCTCAATAAGACACCTAATTAACTCAAACAAACTAAAGTTATGAGAAAGGAGCAACATACTCGGTAATGTGTAGTGTTTGTGTATATGAAAATTTCCTTGTATTTCCTCGGCTTACAAAGCAATGATTCCCCGTCTGGTTTTGCTGATTTGCTAAATACGAATCAAAGAAAAAATCAAAGAACTCATTAGAAATGTAATAGAGAAAGATAAAACCAAACCTGAGAACCTGAGCTTTATGCCCCTGCACGAGCTTTCTTCCAAAATTTAAACATGTAAGCTAAAATTTATCTAATAAGAGCAGAATGAAAATGTTCACCAAAATTAATACAATGACACCAACAACGAAAAAAAATGTTCATCCAAATTAATACAATGACACCAACAATGCAAAAATAAACTACATCCTAAATGCTTACCCGAGACTGAGAGAGACCTTGAACACCAAAATGATAAACCCAATCTTTATACTGATAAACCCAATCTTTCAAATCAAGTCCGGTAGAAAAACCCAAGGCTAAAACCGAAAAAACCCTTTTGTTGGAGCTGCAGGCCACGTGTTCTGGTTGCAGCGGCGGTTCGAGGGTGACGACACAGTATAATGGGCTGGTGTGAGGTGATGTTGCTATCTTGGAGTTGTTTTACAGTGAACTGATCTGTTTTGAGAGAAAATGCGAAATAGAAAAGTAAAAAAAAATAAAATGAAGGAGTGGCAGAAAAGAAAGAAAGAGAGAAAATGGATGCTGAAATAGTGAAGAGAGGGGGAAGAGAGGTGGATCTGATGTGGAATAGGAAAAGGAGAAAGTGAGAAGAAAAAAATGTGTGAGGATGAGGGAGAAGAGAAAGACATGGGAGAGAGAGGGAGAGAGAGATGAGAATTGTGATTTTGAAATTTGAAAATTATGAGAAAGAAGAAGAAATGAAATGCAAACACGTTTAAGAAGAAACAACTGAAGGAGGGGAGACAGTGTTTGAGTGGGAAACAATGTTTCTCAACATCTGAAAACAATGTTTCTCAACATCTGAATTTTTTCGAAAATAATGGAGCTTTTTATTTTCGAAAATAAAAAAATTTCAAAGTACATAAAGCTACGTCAAATCTCTATACCTTATACTGAACATGCAAGACGGGATAAGAAATGAAAAAAAAAAAGTCACTCAGCTCATAAAGGCCGACTCTTTTTATTATGCTCAAAATAATATAAATAAATAGTGTATTACAGCGAAGGGGTGAGGGAGTTCCAGAAAGGCCAACTTTCACGTGTTGAAGAGAAACAAAGCAATTGTGTGAGCCGGAAAATGCCAAAATAAGAGTGAATAAGAGTATGACAAGTGGTAAAAGGGACAAATTTTTATTAAATAGGTAATTGAAGAATATATAAAAGCTTCGACAATCGACTTCCCACCATAACCAAAGAAAATAGCAGATATTCAGGAATATCTTTGAAATGCAATGATTCTAACAATGTTGTAAATAGAAACGAGAAGACTAAATGCCTAATTTGGCCCCTGAGAAAAACACTCGGGTCTGAAATAGTCCATATCAAAAAAAAACTATCCATTTAATCCTTAAGAATGTAACTACCAGGACACATTAGTCCCTCCTATCGTTGACCGCCTTTGACCTCCATTAAACTGCTGAGGTGTCCTGTTATGTTGCTTATTTGGCCGTTACGGAACTCCTACGCGGCATTTTATTTTATTTTTCCACCTCTTCCCTGTCAAAACGACATTGTATTGGCCTACAACCTCCCATATTAAGCTTCTTCTTCCTCCACATTCTATGTTTCACTAATAGAAACCCTAGGACTTCTTCTCCCTCTGCATTATTAACCTTCTTATCCCTCTCTTCTCTGATTTCAACCCTCCTCACTACGCCCTCCTTTCCATTCGAACTGAAACCCTAACTGCTCATTCGTCCCCTTTCCATTCTTGGACCAACAACGAAATAAGTTGGGCATCTAAGGATGTGTCCACCCCTCTCTGTAGTCCCACTGCTTGCTGCTGCCAATGTCTCATTTGACACGCTTCTTTCACTCCGAGCATATCTTGGAGCCCTGTATGGCCTAACTGGAGGTGATGATGGGCATATTGATTTCATTCCCACTGCTGAAGAAGGACTTTGGGTGAAAGGAGGTGAAGTGAAATGTGGTCTAACTTGAGCACGTGGCCTGATAGGTGGTGGCCTTACAGCTGGTGGCAATTGTGGTGTTATCTGATCACTCATTTCTTGAAATCAGATAGATAAAACCAGTGAGGAACATACTACATCATAATTTTGTGGGCCAAATTAGTCCCTATTAAATTGTTTAGCAACCCAAACTAGTCCCTTGTGGCAATGCAGAATATGTTGTCTGGTTTCCTTGAACTGGTTCTTGGTTTCCTTGAACTGGTTCGTGAGTCTGAAACAAAAAAATGTCAATTAGTTAGCAAATTACTGATGGCTAGCTATCAAAACTTTGTACACCAATTTACCTATGTAGCATTTTCTTCTTGAGGCTGCGACTGTGTCAATGACACCTCCTCATTTCTTCTCCTTCGTGTGGAACTTCTCCTTTCTTTGCAGAGGATAGTGAACGAATTAGTGAGAGAGAATGAAGCTTAAGGGTTTGGCAGAGACGACCCTACACATTCAGACCCCACCCCCAACAAAACGACGTCGTTTCGTTACTCGCCCCTCCCCTGAACGCATGTGTTTTAGGTCAAAGGATTTTTGTCTTTTATTTTTAATTTTTTTTATGTTAATTTCCATGCTAGACTACAAGTAACCAAGAGTAACTGACAACTCATCAAAAAAAAAAGGGCCACGTAAGCGGTTAACCGGAGGTCAAAGGTGGTCAACTAACAGAGGGACTAATGTGTCCCTAGTCCCGATTATTACATTGTTAAGGATTGAATTGATAGTTTTTTTTGGATATGGACTATTTCAGACCCGAGTATTTTTCTCAGGGACCAAATTGAGCCTTTAGTCTAGAGAGATTACAACAATATACAGTGAATATCCTTTTTGGTCCCTGAAAATTTTGGTGGATCCCATTTTAGTCCCTGAAAAAAATAAACTCTTCAGTTAGTCCCCCAAATTTCATTCTGTGAGACCTTTTAGTCCCTCCATCAGTCAAAGCATGTTGACCACCGTTAAGTGTGTGACGTGTCATGTTAATTGCCAAGGTGTACTGTTAGCATTTTTCAGCTTGGAATTGTTATAAAAAAATCGAAATTAAAGGGCCATTTTGATCCTCAATAAATTTTAAGTGTGACATTTTAGTCTCTGACATTTTAGTCGTGACCCATTTTGGTCCCTCAATGACACATGTCAACACAGACACACAAGTAATTCATATGGCACCACTGTTGTACACTACATATGGCAAACCCGAAATGTCTTTGCACGAAACATGCTGTGATGGTCTAGTTTGACATGCTACTAGATTCATTTGGGGATTATCGGTCAATTTAATTCAAATGAATGCATGGTTAAATTTGCTCTGTCAATTCTTCCATTAGGCATCATAAGTCAATATCTCAACAACCTTGATGCAAATGTAAGGTTTGGTTTGACTGATCCAGTCCAGGATGTTGCAATGTAAGGTTTAGTTTGACTGATCCTGTCCAGGAGGGTTCATTTCAAATTCACATGTTATTGCCAGGGATGGAAAAATAAATGGACCGTCATAAACAGATTTACTCAAGAGTTCAAGTCCCGATATCATAAGAAAACCATCCTATTTATTTATACCGTGTCCTTTAGCTTATTTTTTGTATTAATGTACAATTGCACATGAAATTCATGTAATATGCTTCTGTTACTTCATGTTGCAGACAATCACTACATAACAAAAAAATAACCCCTTCAAAACAGCCCCTCTAGCACCACATAATAAAGCTGTTGCAGACAGTCACCAACAAAGAAGAAAGAATTGGTGTCAATCCTACTATATGCAGCACAACAACCGAAAAACACAGCATGGTAGGGTAGGGAACCAATTAAAGAACCAGCTAACATAAATTGAATAACATACCACATCAGATTCACACACTTGAAAATGAGCATCCATAATATAACAGATAATTGAATTCCATTGCACAAATGTTTGAACTGGAGAGGTTAAAGGGAGAAATGTCACATGGTTCATATAAGTGTATCTGGTTACTGGTATGGTTCATACAAGTGTATGTATATCTATTTTTAGCTATATATGTGTGTAGTTGTGTGCCTGTGTTGACATGTGTTAGTGAGGGACCAAAATGAGTCACGATAAAAAGGTCAGGGACTAAAATGACCCACTTAAAATTTATTGAGGACCAAAATGACCCTTTAATTTCAAATTTTTTTTATAACAATTCCAATCTGGAAAATGCTAACAGTACACCTTGGCAATTAACGTGACACGTCACACACTTAACGGTGGTCAACGCTCTTTGACTGACGGAGGGACTAAAAGGTCTCATGGAATGAAATTTGGGGGACTAACTGAAGAGTTTATTTTTTTCAGGGACTAAAATGGGATCCGCCAAAATTTTCAGGGACCAAAAAGGGTATTCACTCAACAATATAAATATATGGTTAAAGTAATATTTTGGTCCCTATACGTGACACGAATTCTCAATTTGGTCCCTATATATAAAAAATTATTAAAATGGTCCCTATACATACAGAAAGTCTCCATTTGGTCTCTGCCGTACAAAATTTTAGGGACTGATTTGATAATTTTTTGCTCGTATAGGGACCAAATGGGTAACGTATAGGGACCAAATGGAGACTTTCTGTATGTATAGGGACCATTTTAATAATTTTTTATGTATAGGGACCAAATCGAGAATTCGTGTCAGGTGTAGGGACCAAAATATTACGTTAACCTTTAGTTTTAATTATTTTTAATAAATAAAATGGAATAATAAAAAAAATTATATACTAGCATGTTTTATAAATAAATTTTATTTTTTATAGATAAAAATATATTTCCTATTTTTTTATCTTAAATATAAATCTAAATAGTGAAATTAATTCTTATTTATATATCATGCTATATGATTAGTATTTTATTTTATTTGCTAAGGATAAGTGATGAATTTAATTAAGATGGTAGGGATAAATATGGAAGAAAAAATGATAAGCTATACGCTATAAGCTTAAACCAAGGTTTACAAAACCGGACCGGTCATCGAACCGGTGAAAAACGCGGTTCAGGTTCAATGGACCAAGAGGGTTGAACGCGAGGTGGAAGATGGTAATTAAATAATATTTTTTAATTTTTAATATAATATTTATAACAATATTAAACAAAAAAACAACATAACAACTAAAATTATTAAGCACAATTTTTATTATTTTGAAATTAAACTAAATAAATATAAAGATATATGTTAAAATCATCTTCATAGGGAAAACCAACCCAAAATCTACAAACCATACATGTATTGTAAAACAAAGGATTGGGTTTTGGCTAGGATGATCAAACCCTTTTATAACTATTATTATTTTTTTTTAAGAAAAACCGGTTTAAGTTTCCCTAAGTTATCACTTTTGACGCTTTAATTTATTATGCGATTATGTATCTATTTTTCAAACACTGGGGTTTTAATGGTTGGTTTTAAGAGGAATTATCGTTATTAATCCTTATTTGTAGAGACGTTAAATGATTAGTGAAAATGCTTCGTACATTTTAAAAATGAGTCAAGGATACTTTTTACATCACGCCTAGCAGGTGACAAACCAAACAATTTGGTAAAAACTAGGGGATAGTATATGAGCTAGCGGATAGTAGATGAGCTAGCTGATAGTGAATAAACTAGCTGATAGCGGATAACAGATAAGCCAACGGATTGAATTTACAGTGTTTGATAAAACTAGTGATTGTATTAACTGATAAATATAAAATGACATAAAATGATATGTTTGCATTTTTTTTATTATATATATATATATATATTATTTTAAAATAATTATCACTTTTAACACTTTAATTTATTATAAATTATTTATCGTTTCAAAAACTAAAATTTAAATTTTTAATTTTAATATTAATTATCTTTATTAATTCTTATTTTTATATTATGTTAAATGATTAGTATTTTATTTTATTAGTTAAGGATACTTGGGGAATTTAATTAAGATAGTAGGGATAAAAATGGAAGAAAAAATAATAAGCTATCCGCTACTTTAAGTAACGTCTGGAAAAGCACTATAAGCTAATTTTAGAAACAGTTACAAAACGAGGCTACTTTTTAATCTGTTATAAATTATAGGCAAAATATGTAAATTGGTCTTATACGTTTATTTTATTTTTCACATTGATCCTATATGTTTTTTATTTTTCAAATTAGTCCTACATGTTACGTTCTGTTTTCATATTAGTCATTTCCGTCAATTTTGACCTAATACCGTCAGTTTTGATCTGACGTGGCTATCACCTTAGTCCGACACGTGATATCAAAATTGATGGTGTTAGGTCAAAATTGATGGGAAGGACTAATACGAAAACAGAACGCAACATGTATAACCAATTTGAAAAAAAAAAACTTATAGAACCAATATGAAAAATAAAATAAACATGTAGAAACAATTTTTCTATTTTGTCTAAATTATATGCTTTATGCTAGTGTATTTGACAAATCAAACATAGTCATAGTGTGGATAACTATCTTATCTTAGTAGAAAACTGCTTGCTTGATGGATAACTACTCATTATCCTGTAATGGATGACTATCTTTATCTCCATAGTAAACTGCTTTAGGATTAAGTGTTTACTGTATTTGTTACAAATATGACTAATTAGTTTGTTCTTAATGTATACTTGATTAGATTATCATTATGATTATCAATATAAAGATTATAGTTAGTTTCTGGTACCTCTCTTGAATCCTAATTTCTTAAGAACTAGAATTTAGGTATATATATTTAGGTTAAAAGAATACTTTGACCCTTATACTTGACACAAATTCTCGATTTTGTCCTTATGTATAAAAAGTTATTAAAATGATCCCTATACGTATAAAAAGTCTCCATTTGGTCTCTGCCGTACAAAATTTTAGTGACTGATTTGATAATTTTTTGCTCGTATAGAAACCAAACGAGTAATATATATGAACCAAATGAAGACATTTTATATATATAGGGACCATTTTAATAATTTTTTATATATGAAAGCAAATCAAGAATTCTCACATATAGAATGGAAAGTATTGCTCTAACCTTTAAAATTTAAAATACAAAAATGAAAAGGTGACAGAAGCAGCAGCAGGGTTATGATAGACGATTATCCGCTTGAACCTAAACTGGATCTGAAATATATACATTCAGATACAGCTCTCACTCTCCAAAGTTCCAAACATAGGAAGGAAGAAGAAACAGAGAGAGAAGAGAGAGAGAGTGTGTGTCAAACTGTGAAAACAGTATCTACTGTACTGCCACTGGCTAGTGGTAAGTAACAAACAACACAAACACAAACACTGTTGTTGCTACTTGTTCGGCACAGAGGAACACACAGACCACCGCTTCTACCAATTTATCTTTCTGTTCTACGAACAAACCCATCAAAAAGATTCCATCTTGATGGGTACATACGAAGCCACGAACGTTGTGATCACAAGAATCAACAACCTCGACCCTGAAAATGCCTCAAAGATCATAGGCCACATTCTTGTCACCCTTCAAGACACTGAACTAATACGCTTAGCTTCAAGCCCTGACTTTGTTCTTCACTCGCTCGTTCTTAGGGTCAAAACTTTCTTGGGACTTTCCTCCACACCTTCTTCTCCTAATCCCATACCAAGACCTCCCAATACTAACACTAACAACAACCCATTTTTCCGTTTCAGTGGCCAGCCACCATCTCCTCATTTTCCACCACTTTCTGGGTTCCCAAACAACCCCATTAGCCCAAAGTCAAGTGCTTTAATTCCTCTTGACAACATTCATCATGGGTCTGTGTCAAAATCTTGTCTTTCACCTCGTGTGATGATGGGTGAATGTGACACTGGTAGGGACGTTATTATTGACCAGCAACAAATGAATGGGTACTTTTCTTTCCTCAATGAGTCACCGAAGGATGAGGATTTGGTGGATCCAAAGCTTGAATTGGGTCATGGGGTTGTCAACAATGGCGATGCTCATTTCCACAGAAGGAGCTATTCAACCGGTGATGTTTGCTTTGGGTCAGAAGAAATTGGGTATAAGCCTTGCCTTTACTTCGCCAAAGGGTATTGCAAGAATGGTAGCAATTGCAAGTTTTTGCATATTGATTTAACTGATTCAGTGGGTGCCATTGTTGGTTCTCCGAGAAGGTTTGAGGGGTTGGAACAGCGTGAGGAGATTATCAGGCAGAAGGCTGCACAGCATCAAAGATTAATGGCTGCTTCACAACTCATGGCTGGAGCTTCGCCATCTTCATATGAAAAGTATATGAACTTTTTGATGCAGCAACAAAGTGATTCCCAAAGGTTTGTTTTATAAAATATAAACTAAAGTTCCCTCCTTTTTTTTTTTTTTTTTTGTTAATGTCTCAAGAAACTTAGCTTAGTAGTTTTTAAAAATCATCTTTTTTTGGTTAAAAAGGATATTTTGTTCTTCCTGTGTTTATGGTTGGCCTTGTGATGCATTTCAGAGCTGCCGCAGCAGCAGTTATGATGGGAGACGAATTTTACAAGTTTGGCCTGTGCAGACCGGAAAGGAATGACTTTATAGCCATGTTATCAGCTGAAAAGCATAACCCTTCTTCCAGACAAATTTATTTAACCTTTCCTGCTGAAAGCACATTTAAAGATGAAGATGTTTCAGAATATTTCAGGTAAAACAATGCCTTGTGGCTGCCAGGAACCCCATTTCTTAATGGCATAACTTGAATTATTTTAAGGAAGAAACTATAGGATATTGTTCAAAAGGTATCGGTTTAGTGACATGGTACATCACTAAAAACAATGCAGTGCTAGTGAAATGTGTGAAATTATATTGCATTATTGTAAACAGATTTTCCCATAGACACTGCTGAAGTCCACTCTCTGATATTGCCATTAGTTATTCCAAATTCTGTGTAAAAAGTGAAAAATGGGGCTGATTTTCCACTTTTTTCAGTGAGCATGCCTCTCATGGTTTTTGCATGTAGTCCTTTGTGTGGTCTTGGTTGGAAGCCTCAGTGAGTACAGATTTTTGATTGCCTCTGATATCGGTCCTGACTCCTAAGAAGATGTGCCTTTTTCCATCTTTGATCGATTTGAGCTTGCTTGGTGATTGGGGGTTTTTCGCTACCCCTTCAGCAATCTAGTGTCAGCAACTTAAAGTTAGTAGTTGGTAATAATTGGTTATGATGTTACTGCATGAAGATCTTCATGATCCTTGCTGAAAATTTTATATGTATTGCTAGTCTTTCGATCATGTTATAGAGCACATCTACCTTAATTGTGGTTATTCATAAGTGGTAGAGAAGGACAGAATTAGGATTGTAGCCTGATGAGGTTGCAGTTGAAAGACAGTGAATATTGTTTTATTAATTTTATGTTCTCTTCAATGTTGTGTGGACCTTATGTGTTATCAGATGGGAACTAAATTAGTTAGAATCATGATCTCTAATTCATCATCTTCCGCTCTAACAGTCTAACTTCATATTGTACTTGGAATACAGTTGAGTGAGTCTATGTTTATGCAACTATTTATCGTGTCTTTACATATTCATACATACATTCATACATTTGAGTCCAAATTGAAGAATTTCATTGAAGTAGCTGCTTTGTTCTTTTGAAGCAAATTTGGACCTGTGCAAGATGTGAGGATTCCTTACCAGCAAAAGCGGATGTTTGGGTTTGTTACCTTTGTCTATCCAGAGACAGTGAGACTCATATTATCCAAAGGGAATCCTCATTTTATTTGTGATTCACGTGTACTTGTCAAGCCCTACAAGGAGAAGGGAAAACTCCTTGAGAAGTATGTGGGAACCATCTCTTTGTTTGGTTTATATCTTCCTATTCCTACAATTCTATTATTGTGACTGATGTATGCAGGAAACAACAACAACAATTGGAGCGGGGAGAATTTTCGCCATGTTTGAGCCCCTCCAGTCATGACTCTAACGAACCTCGTGATTTCCATCTTGGTAATCAAATTTCTCTTGTCTTGATATTTTTATTCTACTTGGGCTGGAGTGGGAGTATACTTGAAAGAAATTGCTAAGCAATTGCGCTTCCTGTGAAGCCTCAGTTCCCAACAAAGTTTGTGTACGTGAAGATAGTCATAGAGTCTCATGTTTATGTTTTAGCTTTATTGAATCCGTTCTCTGCAGGAGCAAGAATGTTCCATAATCCGCATGAGTTCATGTTGAGAAGAAAAATGGAGGAGCAGGCTGAGTTGCAGCAAGCCATTGAACTTGAAGGAAGAAGGCTGATGAATCTGCAGCTTCCAGACTTTAAGAATATTCCCATTCGCCGTGGTGCTTCTTTGCCCCTACCACAACTTCGTAGTCATATTAGCAATCCAGGTCTTTCTTCTGATAGCATTAAAGTAGATATTACAGGATAGTCAATCCACAATAGTCCCAAGATAAAGTTCCAATGAAGTTGTTGATTTACATTTTGTTGCAGGCTTCAGTGCCAACCTGGTTTCTTCCATTTCTTCAGAGCCAATGCAAGAAGTTGATCCAGCTGGCATTCATGATACTGACAGTGGGAATGGAAAGGAAAGCTCAGTTGCAGAAATAAGAGATCCTGGTAATAGGTATGGAGCTTGACTCTCTTACAGATCTTATTCCTGTTGCACCTGTAGTGCCGACTTTATGGGGTGTTCCCTCATTTTAATTTTCATTCTTGTGGGTATGTATTGTATTTCAAGTTTTCTGATGTTTATTTGTGTTTTTCTTGGTTGTGGTGAAGCGAGGAGTCGGCTCTTCCTGATAGCCTCTCTGCTTCACCAACAAAAGCAGCTGGGGATAATCTGTCTGACTTCCCTACATTGGCAGAGGTCAATCAGAGTGCTGTATTCTCAACAAGCTTAATGAACAAGCTAGAACCGCATATCACTTTTAGCGACATGGCTTCTCATTAATTTTCTCCGAAATCTAAGGTACTGCTGGCTGTAATTTGTATGCCGATTTCCCCTCCCATAGTAATTATGTGATGACAAGAAGATATATGTTGGGTCTTGCTAACCAGTGCCCTAAGGCAGGCACTGGTTAAAGAATTCAAAAAAAGTAAGTTTTTATGAAAAATTTAAATGTACCATTTCTCAAAATAACAAATACATCACTTCCAATACAAACTTGCTTTTTTTTGTGTGTACACCTTTAAGGCACCGGTTAAGGTAGGCACCGGTTAGCATTCTCCATATCTGTTTTCAGGCTCCATTTTGCTTGTCTATATTTTGAACTGTAGGTAATAAAAATAGAAGTGGCTTTCGGGAATCACTTATATTAGTCATCTTAGAACTTGTATATGGTCTAGTAAAGTAGTCTCTTTCATTGAATGATTTTCTCTTGTTACTGGTTTGTTTGTATGCAGATTTATAGAAGCATAAATCATCTAGATGTATAGCAGAATACACCTATGTTATAAGACACAGTTCCTAGAGAAGATTCATAGGAGATCACCATCTTCAACAATACATACTGCTAACGGCAAGTGATATAATATTGCATAATTGGACAGACATTAGTTTCCAAGAGTATTTTTCTTTTTCACCAAGACTGAGTCAGGACAAAGTACTGTAGATTTACCTTACTGTATTCTATACAACTCTTTATCTTTCATTCAGTTCCAATTCTGTAAATTTTCCAATTAGATTTAGTAGTCTTAATACAGCACTGATATTCTCAAAGACACTACTTGAAATCTGACAAGAAAATATGCTGTTATTTTAGTGCATCTGTCTGTACTGTTCTCTCTTTTTCTTTTTCTTTTTTGGAGTGGGGGTGTGATACCTGTGCCTCCTGACCGAAAATTGATTTCTTCATTATTTGTCAGAAAGGGACATGCAATGAATAGATCTCACAGTCACAGGCAATCAGGCTATCAATGCAGTAATGGTAGCTAATCATATGTACAAAATTTAACTGATGGTGGTTGATTGTATTAAATCAATAACTATTAGATATTTTTTGGGTACAAATGTACAATAACCATTAGATATAGTTGTCAGTTTGTGTGACTATCCCTATGCAATACACATAAGTAATTTAAACCCTTTTCTTTTGTTATAATCTTACATCAAATTAGTTACAACTTGTTATAAGCCATTCTAAATAAAGAGTATATTTTCCCACGAGTTGCTTGAAGAAATTATCAGAGTACTCCTCTATTGTGGGACACTTGTGGGGTGTGACCAGTTTTGACCTAGTTCATTGTTATCAAATTAAACTGGCAATTTTAATTTATAAGTACTAGTTTGTCTTGTTTTGCATAGTGTGAGGTCCACATGTGGGGAAGGAGTGACCTGATGACACATGGTGCTGGCAATACAAGAACAATTGTACACGGGCATCACACTTCTTTCACTATCAACTCATTGAAATGGTTTTTGAATAATTTGTTTCATGAACAATAGAGCCTCTGTACTGGCATAGACATAGATTGTGGAAGTTCTGTCCATCGCTTTATGTGTTTTTGGATGTAAATGCAATATATTGGTATTGTAGAGATTTTTTCTGTCAATTAACTAGATATTGATGAGTTTTTTTTTTTTTTTTTTGTGTATTGACAGCATAAAGTTTTTTTATACTATCAACCAATTGAAAATCATGGTATATGTGATTTTTAAGGTCATTAGTATAAGAGTCAAACATTTCTTATGATATGATAATTTTTTTATGCAACGGTGGGTTGTCAATCTTGAATTGAGTACCCGGAGTTGAAAGACAAGTTCCAAACCAACAAACCACTCTAGGAAACATGTGACATTTTTTTATTAATTGACTATAAAAAATCTTTTAAACCTTAAGTGCATGGAGTCACCCCCATCGGGATGTTGAGAACCAAGGAGTAGAATCTTGTTTAATTAGTCGAACTAGATATTAGTCCCATAATGCCTAAGGGTCTAAGTCATGTGGATACTCCCGGTGGACTCATTCGACCCAAAGGACTAATTAGGTGGGTTTCAACCAAAAAAATATATTCATATTGATATATCATAAAAAATATTTGACATTTATAATAACTATCTTATAAGTTATATATAGAATGATGTGTGATTCATTGATAGTGTATACTAGTGTAATGTACCCGTGCGTTGCCCGGGTAAATTTTCCATTAAGGTCATTTGTTGTTAATGGTTAATAAAATGATTATCGTTATTTGACATGCTAAGAAAATGAAGATAGAAAATTGTATTTTGTAGTAAAGACACAATAAAGGTCTTTTATTACGGATTATAAAAAAAAAATTTCATATTTTATAATTAAATTGGTTCGATTCGGATTTTAGGGTTTATCGAATTATTGATTCAGATCTTACGCCCCTAAACTTTCTCGGAAAAAGTTAGCTTTGCTACATTTTCTGGCTAGAAACATTTAAAAACAAAAGAAACTATAAACTTCAAAAATTAAATAATAAAATAATATAAAAATCCAAACCAATAAAATTGGCTCGGTTTGTTTGATTCGGGACCAAAATTAAAATATAGTAAATATATATATATAAATAATTAAAATATAGTAATTGGTTCGGTCCAAATGTGACACCCCAATCTCGGGTCATCACATGGTTATCCGTTTGTGGAAATAAAAAACTTAATTTGTTTGTTACTTTCGGAAAATCATGTTTTCTCAACATTTATCTTTTCAAAATATGGTGATAAATTTTTTTTCCTTTTTCTCCTCATAACCATAACAACGCAATCAGTCGCCAAAATACATAATGTATATAAGTCCTCCAACTATCCTCGCTCATATGTTTTTTCACACAAAACATCATCACCAATTCTAACAACATAATATAACATGATCGTATCTCTCGCCGGTCATAACTATGGACACTACACCCCTTAAAACAGCAACAACATGCCTCGAGCTAGACAACCCTTCGTCTCCTTGTAGATATCATACCCCTCAGTCGATTTTGATATGTTTGCAAGGGTGAGCCGTAATATATGGATTCATCACCATAACTAAATCGCAACACAAAGAAGGCACATACACATATACATGTCTATAACAACATACTCATTCATATCATACTATCTCGTTTATCAATGGGTTTTAGCACCCAAACATCAACATTGGAAAACTATGCATGAACATACATCATCTAAACATTCATTCTTAATCTCATGAGATATCTCCAACCTCTTAATGAGTTGATCGGACTCAATTAACACAGTACACTGCCACAAGGCACTTCTAACGCACATCGTCCAACATGTGGGTACAATTTTGATAACACTGAGATGGGGCCCCATTGTCCAAACCCGAGTACAATGAGAACATCTTTGTAATGATCCTACCCCGACGCCGCAAGGTAATCCCTTTCTTTAATCATGGCATCGTCAGCAAATGCATGCAAGAAAACATTTTGTTCAACACTTTTCTTTAGTGCGATATCTTTTATTTGTCAAAGCTCTTAAAAGCTTACATTTAACATCTTTAAAAACATTTTTACATCTTTCATCAACAACACAGACCTCAAAGTCCAGTGTTCAATCAGTTAGCCTTTAGACCTTGCAATTAGTCTTAGGTTCGTGGTAATAGGAAAATCTACAATGTGTTAACTTTTAGTAGATACCTAGTCTATAAACACAACGAACCTTATACCTCGACGCCCTGCTATTAAGTTCCATAACATCATTTACATCATTTTTACATCTTTTACATCTTCTCTTACATCTTTTACATCTTACATCGCTCTAATCTTTTTACATCTTTAAATCTTTTTTACATTTTTTATAAAATAACGTCAAACCATCAATAACTTCTTTTATCGAAACTTCAACTATAATAAATCATTTCAGATTAAATCTCTTTTAAATTAAGCCTCATTTTCAAACTTTTTTCTAAATAACTTCAAAACTCGTCTGCTTAGCATTTTCGAGAAAATGTTCTAAAGTCAAACTTGACATTACTTTAAAATAATTTTCTTATAATAAATAAGGTCTTTTCAATATAATATCACAAAATCACTTTTTATAATATTTCTAATTTCTTGTGTAAATATTAGCATTTAAAAAATTTCATCACGCCTCACACGGACTCATAAACTTTTTTACACTAATAAATCATTAAAGTAATAATATTTCAAAACCCATTATTTTTCCAAAATCATATTTCCTCTCCACTATTATATTCCAACATTTCCCATAAAACGGGAATACAACTTCTTCACATCTTATTAAATCTTTTATCCCAATAACGGCCTAGCACCACCACCCGTAGCCTCTCGTGTAAACAACACCACAAACAACATTCAA
>CM061063.1:8672017-8794865 GCA_030762895.1 Sophora flavescens
ATGTTTGATAAAAGTGTGATTGTATTAATCGATAAATATAAAATGGCGTCAAATGATATGTTGCATTTTTTTATTATATATATATATATATTTATTTTAAAATAATTATCACTTTTAACACTTTAATTTATTATAATTATTTATCGTTTCAAAAACAAAATTTAAATTTTTAATTTTAATAGTAATTATCTTTATTAATTATTATTTTTTATATTATATTAAATGATTAGTATTTTATTTTATTAGTTAAGGATCTTGGAATTTAATTAAGATAGTAGGGATAAAAATGGAAGAAAAATAATGGTATCATTGACTAAGTAGCGTCACGGAAACGTTTATATGCTAATTTTAGAAGCGATTTGAAACGAGGCTACTTTTATCCCATTTATATTATAAACCCAAAATATGTAAATTGATCCCCTCGTTTTATTTTATTTTTAGCATTGATCGTATATGTTTTTTATTTTTCAAATTAGTCTAAGTGTTACGTTCGTTTTCGCATTAGTAAATTCGAATCAATTTTGTCCTATCGTGATTTTGATCGCGTGGCTATCGCCTTCCTAGTGGCTTTGATATCAAATTGATGGTGTTAGGTCAGAATTGATGAGGAAAAAGAGTATTGCGAACGTATGTAGAGGTGAAAAAAACTATTGAAACCAATATGAAAAATAAAATAAGCATGTAAACAATTTTTCTATTTTTGTCTAGAATTATATCTTTATGCTAATTGACAAATCAAACATAGTCATAGTGTGAATAGCTATCTTGTCTTAGTAGAAACTGCTTGCTTGATGGATAACTACTCATTATCCTGTAATGGATGACTATCTTTATCTCCATATTAAACATGCTTTAGGATTAAGTGTTTACTGTATTTTGTTACAAATATGACTAGTTAGTTTTGTTCTTAATGTATACTTGATTAGATTATCATTATGATTATCAATATAAAGATTATAGTTAGTTTCTGGTAGCTCTCTTGAATCTAATTTCTTAAGAACTAGAATTTAGGTATATATATTTAGGTTAAAGAATACTTTGGCCTCTATCTTGCTGTGAGTCGATTTTGTCTGTATGTATAAAAGTTATTAAAATGATCTTATACGTGTAAAAAGTAATGCGTTTGGTCTCTTAGTACAAAATTTTAGTAGTGATTTGATAATTTTTGCTAAGTGTAAATAAGGCGAGTAATATATGGGCAATGGGTATTTTATATATAGGGGCCAATTTTAATAATTTTTATATGTGAAGCAAATCAAAATTCTCACACTATAGAATGGAAAGTATTATCTAGCCTTTAAAATTTAAAATACAAAAATGAAAAGGTGACAGAAGCAGCAGCAGGGTGATGATAGACGATTATCCACTTGAACCTAAACTGGATCTGAAATATATACATTTTCAGATAGCTCTCCCTCTCAAAGGATTCCAAACATAGGAAGGAAGAAGAAACAGAGAGAGAAGAGAGAGAGTGTGTGTCAAACTGTGAAAACAGTATCTACTGTACTGCCACTGGCTAGTGGTAAGTAACAAACAACACAAACACAAACACTGTTGTTGCTACTTGTTCAGCACGAGGGAACACACAGACCCACCGCTTCTACCAATTTATCTTTCTGTTCACACGACAAACCCATCAAAAAGATTCCATCTTATGGGTACATATAGAGAAACCACGAACGTTGTGATCACGAAATCAACAACCTCGACCTGAAAAGCCTCAAGATCATGACCACATTCTTGTCACCCGCTTCAAGACACTGAACTAATACCTGCTTCAGCCCTGACTTTGTTCTTCACTCGCTCGTTCTTAGGGTCTGGACTTTCTTGGGACTTTCCTCCACCTTCTTCTCTAATCCCATACCAGACCTCCCAATACTAACACTAACAACAACCCATCTTTTCAGTTATTGCCAGCCACCATCTCTCATTTCCACCACTTTCTGGGTTCCCAAACAACCCCATTAGCCCAAGTCAAGTTTAATAACCTCTTGACAACATTCATCATGGGTCTGTGTCAAAATCTTGTCTTTCACCTCTGTGATTGATGGGTGAATGTGACCTGGTAGGGGTTATTATTGAAATGCAACAAATGAATGGGTACTTTCTCCTCAATGAGTCACCGAAGGGATAGGAGTTTGGTGGATCAAAGCAGATTGGGTCATGGGGTTGTCCAGCAATGGCGATGCTCATTTCCACAGAAGGAGCTATTCAACCGGTGATGTTTGCTTTGGGTCAGAAGAAATTGGGTATGCCTTGTATTTTACTTCGTTAAAGGGTATTGCAGAATGGAGGCAGTTCAGTTTGTTATATTGATTTAACTGATTCAGTGGGTGCCATTGTTGGTTCTCCGAGAGGTTTGAGGGTTGGAACAGCGTGAGGAGATTGTCGGGCAGAAGCTGCACAGCATCAAAGATTAATGGCTGCTTCACACTCATGGCTGGAGCTTCGCCATCTCATATGAAAAGTATATGAACTTTTGATGCAGCAACAAGTGATTCCCAAGGTTTGTTTATAAAATATAAACTAAGTTCCCTCCTTTTTTTTTTTTTGTTAATGTCTCCAAGAACTTAGCTTAGTAGTTTTTTTAAAAATCATCTTTTTTTGGATTCAAAAAGGATATTTTGTTCTTCCTGTGTTTATGGTTGGCCTTGTGATGCATTTAGAGCTGCCGCAGCAGCAGTTATGATGGGAGACGGATTTACAGTTTGGCCTGTGCAGACCGGAAAGGAATGACTTTATAGCCATGTTATCATCTGAAAAAGCATAACCCTTCTTCCAGACAAATTTATTTAACCTTTCTGCTGAGCTTTGTTTAAAGATGAAGATGTTTCAGAATATTTCAGGTAAAACAATGCCTTGTGCTGCCAGGAACCCCATTTCTTAATGGCATAGCTGATTATTTTATGAAGAAACTATAGGATATTGTTCAAGGTATCAGTTTAGTGACATGGTACATCACTAAAAACAATGCAGTGCTAGTGAAATGTGTGAAATTATGGCATTATTGTAAACAGATTTTCCCATAGACACTGCTGAAGTCTACTCTCTGATGTTGCCATTAGTTTTTCCAAATTCTGTTAAAAAAGAAAGAAAAATGGGGCTGATTTTCCTTTTTTTCAGTGGCTCCTCATGGTTTTGCATGTAGTCTTTGTGTGGTCTTGGTTTGGAGCCTCAGTGAGTACAGATTTTTGATTGCCTCTGATATGGTCCTGACTCTAAGAAGATGTGCCTTTTCCATCTTTGATCGATTTGAGCTTGATGATTGGGGTTTTAGCTACCCTTCAGCAATCTGTGTCAACAACTTAAAGTTAGTAGTTGGTAATAATTGGTTATGATGTTACATAGAAGATCTTCATGATCCTTGCTGAAAAATTTATTATGTGTGCTAGTCTTTCGATCATGTTATAGAGCACATCTACATGTATTGTGGTTATTCATAAGTGGTAGAAAGGACAGAATTAGGATTGTAGCCTGATGAGGTTGCAGTTGAAGAAGTGATTATTGTTTTATTGGGTTATGTTCTCTTCAATGTTGTGGACCCTTATGTTGTTATCAGATGGGAACTAAATTAGTTAGAATCATGATCTCTAATTCATCATCTTCCGGCTCTAACAGTCTAACTATTGTTATTGCTTGGAATACAGTTGGTAGTCTATGTTTGGCAACTATTTATCGATTAATCTTTACATATTCATACATACATTCATACTTTGAGTCCAAATTGAAGAATTTCATTGAAGTAGCTGCTTTGTTCTTTTGGAAGCAAATTTGGACCTGTTGCAAGATGTGAGGATTCCTTACCAGCAGCGGATGTTTGGGTTTGTTACCTTTGTCTATCCAGAGACAGTGAGACTCATATTATCCAAGGGAATCCTCATTTTATTTGTGATTCACGTGTACTTGTCAAGCCCTACAAAAAAGAGAAGGAAAACTCATTGAGAAGTATGTGGAACCATCTCTTTGTTTGGTTTATATCTTCCTATTCCTACAATTCTATTATTGTTTTGACTGATGTATGGGGAGCAAGCAACAGCAATTGGAGGCGGGGAAAATTTCGCTTATGTTTGAGCCCCTCCAGTCATGACTCTGACGAACCTCGGTGATTTCCCATCTTGGTAATCCGTTTCTTTGTCTTGATATTTTTATTCTACTTGGGCTGGAGTGGGGTATACTTGAAAAATTGCTAACGAATTCGCGCTTCCTGTGAAGCCTCAGTTCCCAACAAAGTTTGTGTACGTGAAGATGGTCATAGAGTCTCATGTTTGTGTTTTGGCTTTGTTGGATCGTTCTCTGGGAATAAGGCATCTTCCATAATCCGCATGAGTTCATGTTGAGAAGAAAAATGGAGAAGCAGGCTGAGTTGCAGCAGCCATTGAACTTGAAGGAAGAGGCTGATGAATCTGCAGCTTCAGACTTTAAGAATATTCCCATTCACCGTGGTGCTGCTTTGCCCTACCACAACAATGGTAGTCATATTAGCAATCCAGGTCTTTCTTCTGATGGCATTAGAGTAGATATTACAGGATAGTCAATCCACAATAGTCCCAAGATAAAGTTCCAGTCAAGTTGTTGATTTACATTTTGTTGCAGGCTTCAGTACCAACCTGGTTTCTTCCATTCTTCAGAGCCAATGCAAGAAGTTGATCCAGCTGGCATTCATGATACTAGTAGGGAAAGAGAAGCTCAGTTGCAGAAATAAGGGATCCTGGTAATGGGTATGGAGACGACTCTCTGCACAGATCTTATTCCTGTTGCACCTGTAGTGCCGACTTTATAGGGTGTTCCCTCATTTTAATTTTCATTCTTGTGGGTATGTATTGTATTTCAAGTTTTTCTGATGTTTATTTGTGTTTTCTTGGTTGTGGTGGGCGAGTCGGCTCTTCCTGATAGCCTCTCTGCTTCACCAGCCACAACTAGGGATAATCTGTCTGACTTCCCTACATTGGCGGGGGTCAGTCAGTGCTGTATTCTCAGTAAGCTTAATGAACAATTAGAACGCATATCACTTTTAGCGACATGGCTTCTCGTTGATTTTCTCCAAATCTAGTACTGCTGGCGTGAATTTGTATGCCGATTTCCCCTCCCATAAGTAATTATGTGATGACAAGAAAGATATATATTTGGGTCTTGCTAACCAGTGCCCTAAGGCACGCATGGTTAAAGAATTCAAAAAAGTAAGTTTTTATGAAAAATTTAAATGTACCATTTCTCAAAATAACAAATACATCACTTCCAATACAAACTTGCTTTTTTTGTGTGTGCACCTTTAAAGGCACCGGTTAAGGGGGCACCGGTTAGCATTCTCCATATCTGTTTCGGCTCCATTTTGCTTGTCTATATTTGAACTGTGGGTAATAAAAATAGAAGTGGCTTTCAGGAATCACTTATATTAGTCATCTTAGAACTTTGTATATGGTCTAGTAAAGTGGTCTCTTTCATTGAATGATTTTCTCTTGTTACTGGTTTGTTTGTGTGCAGATTTATATGACATAAATCATCTAGATGTATAGCGAATACACCTATGTTATAAGACACAGTTCCTAGAGAAGATTCATAGGAGATCACCATCTTCAACAATACATACTGCTAACGGTAAGTGATATAATATTGCATAATTGGACAGACATTAGTTTCCAAGGTATTTTCTTTTTCACCAAGACTGAGTCAGAATAAAGTACTGTAGATTTACCTTACTGTATTCTATACAACTCTTTATCTTTCATTTCAGTTCCAATTCTGTAAATTTTCCCAATTAGATTTAGTAGTCATAATACAGCACTGATATTCTCAAAGACACTACTTGAAATCTGACAAAGAAAATATGCTGTTATTTTTAGTGCATCTGTCTGTACTGTTCTCTCTTTTTCTTTTTCTTTTTTGGAGTGGGGTGTGATACCTGTGCCTCCTGACCGAAAATTGATTTCTTCATTATTTGTCAGAAAGGGACATGCAATGAATAGATCTCACAGTCACAGGCAATCAGGCTCTCAATGCAGTAATGGTAGCTAATCATATGTACAAAATTTAACCCATGGTGGTTGATTGTATTAAATCAATAACTATTAGATATTTTTGGGTACAAATGTACAATAACCATTAGATATAGTTGTCAGTTTGTGTGACTATCCCTATGCAATACACATAAGTAATTTAAACCCTTTTCTTTTGTTATAATCTTACATCAAATTAGTTACAACTTGTTATAAGCCATTCTAAATAAAGAGTATATTTTCCACGAGTTGCTTGAAGAAATTATCAGAGTACTCCTCTATTGGGGGACACTTGTGGGGTGTGACCAGTTTGACCTAGTTCATTGTTATCAAAATTAAACTGGCAATTTTAATTTATAAGTACTAGTTTGTCTTGTTTTGCATAGTGTGGGGTCCACATGTGGGGAAGGGTGACCTGATGACACATGGTGCTGGCAATACAAGAACAATTGTACACGGGCATCACACTTCTTTCACTATCAACTCATTGAAATGGTTTTGAATAATTTGTTTCATGAACAATAGAGCCTCTGTACTGGCATAGACATAGATTGTGGAAGTTCTGTCCATCGCTTTATGTTTTTTGGATGTAAATGCAATATATTGGTATTGTAGAGATTTTTCTGTCAATTAACTAGATATTGATGGTTTTTTTTTTGTGTATTGTGAGTATAAAGGTTTTTATCTATCAGCTGGTTGAAAATCGTGGTATATGTGATTTTTAAGGTCATTAGTATAAGGGAAATCGAAACATTTCTTATGATATGATAATTTTTTATGCAACGGTGGGTTGTCAATCTTGAATTGAGTACATGAGGTTGAAAAACGAGTTCAACCAAATGACCTCGGGAAACATGTGACATTTTTTTATTAATTGACTATAAAAAAATCTTTAAACCTTAAGTGCATGGAGTCACCCCATCGGGATGTGGAACCAGGGTAGAATCTTGTTTAATTAGTCGAACTAGATATTAGTCTATGAGCGGGCTAAAGTCTAAAAGTAATGTGAATCTTTCTGGTGGGTAATTAAGTACAAAGGACTAATTAGGGTGGGTTTCGAACCAAAAATATATTCATATTGATATATCATAAAATATTTGACATTTATAATAACTATCTTATAAGTTATATATAGAATGATGTGTGATTCATTGATAGTGTATACTAGTGTAATGTGCCGTGCGTTGCAGGAGTAAATTTTCCATTAAGGTCATTTGTTGTTAATGGTTAATAAAATGATTATCGTTATTTGACATGCTAAGAAAATGAAGATAGAAAATTGTATTTTGTAGTAAAGACACAATAAAGGTCTTTTATTCCGGTTATAAAAAAAAATTTCATATTTTATAATTAAATTGGTTGATTAGTTTTAGGGTTTATCGAGTTATTGATTAGAATCTTACGCCCTAAACTTTCTCGGAAAAAGTTAGCTTTGCTACATTTTAAGCTAGAAACATTTAAAAACAAAAGAAACTATAAACTTCAAAAATTAAATAATAAAATAATATAAAAATCCAAACCAATAAAAATTAGCTCGAGTTTGTTTCGATTAAGGACGAAAATTAAAATATAGTAAATATATATATATATAATAATTAAAATATAGTGATTGGTTCGGTTCCCAGTGTGACACCTAATCTCGGGTCATTACATGGTTATCCGTTTTGCGGAAATAAAACTTAATTTGTTGGTTGACTTTAGGAAAATCATGTTTTCTCCAACATTTATCTTTTCAAAATATGGTGATAAATTTTTTTCCTTTTCTCCTCATAACCACGACAAACGCAATCAAGTCCCTTAAATACATAATGTATATAAGTCCTCTAACTATCTTGTCTCATATGTTTTCTCATAAAACATCATCGACCTAATTCTAACAACATAATATAACATAATCGTATCTCTGCTGGTCATAGCTCATGGACAACACCCAAAAACAGCAACAACGTACCTCCCGAACTAGACGACCCTCGTCTCCTTGTAGATATCATACCCTAAATGATTTTGATATGTTTGCAAGGGTGGCCGTCAATATATGGATTCATCACCATACCTAAATGCCTGACACCAAAAGAAAGCCACGCACATATACATGTCTACATAACAACATACTCATTCATATCATACTATCTCGTTTATCAATGGGTTTACTTTTGAAACATCAACATTGGAAAACTATGTGAACATCGATACATCATCTAAGCATTCGTTCTTAATCTCATGAGATATCTCCAACCTCTTATGAGTTGATCGGACTCGGTTGCCACGAGGCACACACCCCAGGAGCACTCCGCCTGCTGTCAACATCGTGGCACGGTGATAACACTCTCGAGATGAGGCCTCGTTGTCCCAGGCCAGTACAATGAGAACGTCTTTGTATGATCTACCCCGACGCGCAAGGTAATCCCTCTTCTAATCATAGCCGTCGCCAAATGCATGCAAGAAAACATTTTGTTCAAAACTTTTCTTTGTGCTATATCTTTATTTGTCAAAACTCTTAAAAACATGACTTAACATCTTTTTAAAACATTTTTACATCTTTCATCAACAACAGGACCTCAAAAGTCAGGAGTGCTCAATCCGAAGCCTTTAGACCTTGCAATTAGTCTTGGGTTCGTGGTAATAGAAAAACATCTTACAATGTGTTAACTAACTTTTAGTAGATACCTAGTCTACAACTATCGCGAACCTTAATACCCCGACGTCTCTGTTATTAAGTTCCATAACATCATTTTACATCATTTTTACATCTTTTTACATCTTCTTACATCTTTTTACATCTTACATCGTTCTACATCTTTTTACATCTTTTAAATCTTTTTACATCTTTTACAAAATAACGTCAAATCATCAATAACTTCTTTTTATCGAAACTTCAACTATAATAAATCATTTCAGATTAAATCTCTTTTTTAAATTAGATTCTGCTTTGTTTTCAAACTTTTTCTTAAATAATTTCAAAACTTATGTCGTTTAGCATTTTCAGAGAAAATGTTCTTAAAATCAAACTTTGACATTACTTCTAAAATAATTTTCTTATATAATAAATAAGGTCTTTTGAATATTAATATCACAAAATCACTTTTTATAATATTTCGGAATTTCTTGTGTAAAAATTAGCAGTACTAAAAAAATTTCACGGTTACGCTCTCACAGTGACTCATAAACTTCTTTTACACTAATAAATCATTAAAGTAATAATATTTCTCAAAACTCATTATTTTCCAAAATCATATTTCCTTCATTATTATATTCCAACATTTCCCATAAAACGTGGAATACAACTTTCACATCTTATTAAATCTTTTATCTGAATAATCGGTTGTGCACCGACCACATCAGGCCTCTCAGACAGCACTCACAAACAACATTCAACATCATCGTCATAATTATATCCCCAGGCAGATCATGCGTCATAACATCATAATGTACTACTGCAGATAATTAAAAGCGGATCAATCAGCGATGCAGATAAACAACACATCATAAACAACAAAAACAATTAATCACAAACCACATATAAATCATATAAGCCACGCTAAAAGCAAATAGTTATTGAGAAAATCCCTGGGTAAGCTCCCACCTCTTGAAGACTTCAACTAACGTTTTCAAGCAACCTCGGTTTAATCGGTTTCCTCCGTCGGCTTTAGGTCAAACCAACCGATTGATTCCTTCAAGCGAATTGCAACTAAAATAAATCAAATCAAACCACAACATACTTAGCTCATAAGGGTTGGGTTTGGCCAAGGGCTGACTTTTAGGGTTCAAAATCCTTAAAATTGCTAATCATGATTAAGTCATGGATTAATGATCCTTGATTAACCTAAATCATGGATTAGTGACTAAACAACTAAGTTTCAAACTCAAAAATTCCTAACTCTTCTATACCAAGATTCGGCCTCAACATGTTCATGGGGCTAGGGTTCTTAATTTAATAAACCAGCTTGGATTTATAAGGCATACATACTAAGAGATTGATTTCTCAGATCATTTATGAAAACCATGAACAAAACTCAACAAAACTCACCCACTTAGGGTTCGACCAACATAAAGATTTTTGAGAAAAATATTCATTTTAAGAGACTAACATGGATTAGAGTGTGTAGTCATACATGCCACATAGAATACATGAACATACATGAAAACACATGAACAAAACTCTACCAACCTAAGGTGATAGATTCGCCCAAGGCAAGGTTTTCAAGAAATAAATTTTTGATTACATCATGCTCTTGGATTTAGATAATATGCATGATATCAAGAAGATAGAAAGTAGTTTCATCATCATTAGATTTTTCTAGAATTTATTATGACTTTTCAAAGTTCTAGGGTTAGAAACTTTAAGTGATGAACAACTATGATATAAGCCTTGAATCAAGAAACTTGCTAAAGAACATAGGCATGATTAAGAATGAAGATTAGAATTTACCTCTTTAAGATCAATGACAAAGGAAATCCAAGAACTTGCTTTACAAACTTAGAACTAAGAGACTTATGAACTTTAGGGTTTTGGAAGCAAATGGCAAAAGAAACTAAATGAAAAGTGAGAGTATGGTATTTATAGTGATAGTGGCGCAATCTTAAGAAGACTTTAGATGATGATGAGTTGTCTTGTTAAAGGATCCAAATGCAATTAAGTTCTAAGGACCAAGTTGCAAAGATTCCAATAGTTGAAGGACTAGTTTACAAATTGTCAATAAAGTGTCATGATGATGATTTTGCCACATTAAATGCTAGCTTATCTTGACTTTGTTGACTGAATTTATGAGTCAAAGATAGGTTAGGACAATTCAAGAATTTGAGAAGAATCAAGAACATTGTGGAAAAATCAAGGATAATATAGGATAATGTAGAAACTTGTGGAAAACTCTAGAAACATCATGATTCATTCAACAACAATGAGGCAGCCATAAATCCTCATGGGCTTGCATGGACTGGGTAATTTTGGGCTTGGTTTCATTCTTGTGGGGCCCACTGAAAATTTAAGCATTAGACTTAAGATATGAAACTTATATAGTTTCAATTGGGCTTTATGGACTCAGACATGGGTAGAAAATTTTTGAGCTTCTAAGCCACGAACATTTGAGATTGGAAACAAGGATTCTAGCCCAATTCCTTGAAAAAACTTAAAAACTAATTTAGGGACAAAATGGTAATTTCTGAGAAAGTTCGAGGACTTACGTAAAATTCATAAGTTTTCACTTTAACCTTGAAAAACCTTCTAGACTTAAAAATATGATTCATCCCCATGAATCATCTCACAATCTAAGATAAACTCTTTATCGACTCTTAGAAACTCAAATCCTCAAATCGTCTACGGAATTCGATTAAGTTAAGTAAAACGTAAATTATTTTATTTTTTTACAAAATTTTCAAAACTTCTAGTATCGTAGAGAAATACGATAAAAACATTTTTCATCTCGTTCGCGAATTAAAATTGGGTCTTACAGCCGTAAACTTTTCTTTGTCGGTGAAAACATAAGGCGAGTAAACCTAGTCGAATTTTCAACCCACAAACTTCCCGTAACTTATGAAAATAAGTATAACATGGAAATGACCTTGGTTTATCCAAAATCATTTTCTAAGTTTCGGATAAATATATATATTTATATATTTATTCACGATATCCAAGCAGGAAAATCGGGTGTTACACCAAAATCCTCGAACACGATAATCGAATCAATCACCATCGGTTTCGGTTTGGTTAGGTTCATATCTAAACACACAAAAATATGAATCAATTTAATTGATTGATTCAGATTTCGGGTTCATCAAATTATTGGTTCGGGTCTTCCTCCTAAACTTTCCGAAGAATATGGTAGGTTTGCTATCTTTCTGGCTAAAAACATTTAAAAATAAAAATATTATAAATTTTAAAAAATTAATAATAAAATAATACAAAAATACGAACCAATCACCATCGGATTGATTGGTTTTGTTGGATCGGACAGAAAATATTAAACTATATATATAAAATAAAATATTAAACTATTAAATTATATTAAAATATAATAAATAATAAATAATATATATTAACATTAATTTTAAAATATAGTAATTAGTTCGGTTCCAAAATCCTTGAACCTGATAATCAAGCTAATCACCATCAAGCTTTGTTCGTTTCGGACCCAAACACAAAAAAAATCCGAACCGATTTAATCGGTTCGGTTTGAATTTTCGGGTTCATTGAATAATTGGTTTGGGTATTACTTCTCTAGACTTTTTCAAAGAACACAATTTGCTACCTTTCTTGGCTAAAAACATTTTTTTAAACAAACTAAAAAAACAAAAAAAATAAAATAATATAAAAAATTCCCAAGCATGACACTAACCTTTACTGTTATGCTACAGTAAAATGGGGTTCAACCTTATTAATGATATAGAAAAATTATAAGCTTAAAAAAAGTAAATAATAAAATGATATAAAAAATTCCACAACATGACATTCACCCCTTTGCTATTACAGCAAAAGTAAAAGTCAAGTTGTCAATTGTATAATTGTATTGAAGTATTAATAATATCAGAATTGATAAATTGACACACAAAACCAACATCAGACATCGTATACTACTGTTACAAAGTACTATTTCAATAATGAATAGAGTATTAACAATAAAGCAAGACATATATGAACTAAGAAAATACTTAGAAGTATTAGAAAAATTAGATCAAAATAACTATATTCTTTTCCAACAAAAAATGATTAGAAAAAGAATAACAAGACTAAAACAAGAATTAGAAAATTATATAGGACAATGGGATTATCCGAAGAAATAGAATTAGGATTTAAAGAATTGAAAAATATCATGAAAGAGATGAATAAAAATATTATTCAATTAATAGAAAATACAGATAAAATTGCAAATTACACTTGCAATAGAATACAAAAAGGACAAAATGAAATAAAAGACATTAAAGAAACATTATATAATATAAGTAGAGGAAAAGAAATAGATAAAAATGAAGATATTGATAGAATAAAAATTATTCTAGAACAATTAGAAGACCTTTTTAAAAAATGAAGAAAATAATAGATGTGTAACAAAAAATGAATTAGAAGAAATTTTTGAAGCAAAGGATTTAGAAAAATAATAATTAAACAAGAATTAAGTCAAGAACCATAAAAAATACCTACACCTGTATCCGCATGGAGAGGATAAAAGATGAATATATGGAAACATTAAGAAAATCAAATGATTTAGAAGAAATTCAGTAATTACTAGAACAACTTATAATTGTCGAAGAAGAAAATAATCAAATACACAAAACATATCGAATAGATAAAAAGATATAGAAAATGATGAAAACGAAGAAATAATTCTAAATTATAGTTCATCCTCGAGAATCGAAGAAAATCATATAAGAATGGAAAAAGGAGAATATAGCGGAAAAAGTCCTAAAAGAAAATGGGAAGAATATAAATATACACCCGATGGAGCTTGTGATAGACATGAAGAAGAAACCATGTATAATAAAGGATATGCAAGAAAGATTAATAAATGGACAAAAGTTCAAGAAGAATTTAAACCTCGATATAATAATACGGGGAAATATTTTAGACCTTGATTGTATAAGAAATAAAGAAGATGTCTTATTAAAATGGACCAATGAAATGATATTAATAATCTTGGTGATGAAAGATTTAAAAAACTAAATTTTATAGAAACCAGGAATTAGAGATGAAGACTGGATTAATTATGGAAAAATGGTAGATAATAGCATGGATTATGTTAAATTGGTAATGACACTAATTCATCAGGAATTCCTAGGATATAATATGATGGAACACAAAGAAAAAGCAAATAAAACCTTACTTGAAAATGCTAAATCACATTTAAATAGAATGCAAATATGTGATATGTGCCAGATTGAAAGTTTTATCCGCGAATATCAAAAATACTATTATCAATTGAATGAAGAAACTAAAGAAATATATAAATATATCTTTATAAATAAATTACCTTATCCACTTAATTCAAAAATTAATAGACTATGGGAATCAAGACCAGAAGAAACGACAAATACACTAGGAGGAATTATTAAACTCTTATATCAAGAATTAAGAGAACAATGTTTGAAAAGGGAAACAATAAGACAATTGAATAGAGGAAGTACTGTCATTTGATGTGACATTCCAGAAATAGGAAAACCAGGAAAATATGGTTTTGATAAAATAATAATAAGAAAAACAAAATACTATAAAAAACCAAACTCACGAAAAACTTATCCTAGAAAGAAAACTTATTATAAAAATAATAAGAAAAAATATTTTAGGAGAAAAAGATTGACACCAAGAAAATACTGCCCAAGGGGGAAAAAAAAATGTGTCTGTTGGATATGTAATGTTGAAGGACACTATGTCAATGAATGCCCTCAAAGAAAAGAAAAAGATTTTAAAGAAAAATCAAAATTAATAAAACATGTTTTCCAAATATATGAACTCGAACCATTAGACGAAGAACTAAGCAATTCAGATATAAGTATATATGAATATTCAGAAGATGAATTATCTTCAGAAGAAACAAAATCCGAATAATACTTATATAAAAATATTGATAGAAAAAAGTAATAAAGAAACAGAAGTCTGTATAGATACTGGAGCAAGTCTTTGTCTTGCAATAGAAGCCCTTCTTGATAATTGGGAAAGATTAGAAAAACCACTAAAAATACAAATAGCAGATGGAACAATCCATCCTCTATATTGGATAGTAAAAAGAATTATTTTAGTCATACAAGGAAAGATATTTATAATACCCACAATATATAAACAAGAAACTGGACTAGATATAATTATTGGAAATAATTTCTTAAGACTATATGCACCATTTTGCCAATATCTGGAATATATTACCCTGAAAACACCATATATTTATCAAAAACAAAAACGTGAAATCATAAGAATTCCAATTATTCATTTTTCTGACTGTACTTATTCATCAAAGTTTCAACAGCTGAAACGTGGTGAGATAATTAGCTTAATTTGCACCAAAATTCGCCATGTACTAATAAATTTAGAATCAAATAGAATAGTTCCAGCCCACATAGAAGAACTTTTGGACAAGGTTTGTAGCGAAAACCCTTTAGATCCAAAAATTAACAAAAATACTGAATTAGTCGAATTAAAATTAAAAGACCCAACAAAAGAAGTAAAATGCAAACCAATGATTTATACAAAAATAGATAGAGATGAGTTTGCAAAATATATTGAAGAAATGTGTCAAAAGGGATTAATTAGACCATCGAATAGTAAGCACTCCGCACCAGCTTTTTATGTAGAAAATCATAATAAAATCAAAAGAGGTAAAAGAAGAATGGTAATTAATTATAAACAAATTAATGATGCTATGGAAGGAGACGCTTATTTTGTCCCAAGAAAGGACTTAATTATTGAAAGAATTAGAAATATGGATTGGTTTAGTACTTTTGACTGCAAATCAGGATTTTACCAAATTAGATTGACCGGAGAATCAAAAGCTCTAACAGCATTTAGTTGTCCTCAAGGACAGTATGAATGGAATGTACTTCCAATGGGAATCAAGCAATCACCAGGAATCTTCCAACGAAGAATAGATTCAATTTTCAAGGAATTTAAAGACTTTTGTCTTATCTACATTTATGATATATTAATCTTTTCTAATAAGGGATTAAATGATCATTTCAAAAAGATAGAATTAGTTCTTAATAAATGTTATGAACATGGAATAGTTTTAAGCAAGAAATCGGCCGTCTTAGCCCAAACAGGATTAATTACTTAGGACTAGAAATTGAAAAAGGGAAAATAATAATGCAGCGACATGTATTAGAAAAACTTCAGAATTTTCCAACAAAACTAAAGGATAAAAAGGATTTACAAAGATTTCTTGGACTATTAACTTATATTTCAAATGAAGGGTTTATCAAGAATCTTGCAGCAGAAATAAGAATACTTCAACAAAAGCTGAAGAAAGATGCCCTCTAGACATGGACCGATGAGGATGATAGACTTATTATAAAAATGAAAGACTTATGCCGGGATCTTCCTGAGCTATATCATCAATCGGATGATGATTTAATTATTATTGAGACTGATGCCTCAAATGACTGTTGGGGAGGTGTTATGAAAGCAAAACCCCCTGGATACAAAAATGAATTACTATGTCGATACATGTCTGGAACTTTTTCAGACAGTGAAATTAATTATCCTACCCATGAAAAGGAAACACTGGCCTTGATTCGAATGTTAGAAAAACATCAGATTTATATACTGGATAAAGAATTCATTGTCCGAACGGACTCTACTTATGTTCCAGGTTTTAAGAACTTAAACCATAAAGGAACTTATAAACAAGGACGATTGATTAGATGGCAAATGAAACTTGCCGAATACAATTACTCAATCCCCCACATTAAAGGAGATAAAAATGTTCTTGCAGATATATTATCAAGAGAATGGAGCAACAAACAATTGAAGAAATACTGAAGCAGATCAAGCTTCAAAGGATGCTGGAGAAACAAAAAGTAATGGAATTAGACTTGATCAAAACAAATATTGAAGTACTGGAGTTTCAGCTACAAGCAAAAGGAAAATCCGTAGACGAAGATGTACTGAAAAATATAAGTCAACAAGTACGGGAAAATACTAAAGAAAAATGGTACGCCATTTTCAATGGACCACATCCAGGTATTTATGATGAATGGCACAAAGCAGCCCCTCACTGTATTGGACTTTCCGGAGTTCATCACAAAGGATTTCGCACTAAAGGAGAAGCTGAACAAGCTTTGAAGAATTATCAAGAAGAACATAATAAGGTCAAAGAAGTCTATCTTGGCCCAAGAACTTTTTCTGAAACAATAAGAACTCCACCAGAACCAAAGACTTCATTAAAAATACTCGGAAGAATTCCTTCTTCCATCGATGACTATCAAATTACTTCCAGAAAAGATCATGAACTTCAAATCCAATTTTCAAAAGAAAAATTCCGTGAAAATCTGAAAAGACCGACCAATTGGTCTGAGAAAGAAAAAATTAATTATTTTTATATGGTAAACCAAAACATTTTCGGGGTTAAAGCCATAATTACTCTTGGAGCAACACCAATACTTGCATTTAATATGTTTCAATTTGGACTTATTGAATGTCTTTACTTGAACAAAGACTTTGAAGAAATTAGCCTGTTCCCATATAATCTGAAAGAAGCCATCCAAAATTACAAAAGAAATGTTGCAAAGGATAGGACTATCTTCTTGAAGTTCTATTCAACTTATCCAGACTTTGCTACCAAACAACCACCAAAGAACTTAATCTTTATTGGATTAAGTAATAATAGCTTCTCCATGAGATATGAACCAACTGGCGAAGACTATGATGAAGAAAAAATTACTACAATCTTGGCTAACCAGCTAGCAAATATTTTCACTCTGTCAAATTATTGGAAAGGATTCCTTCATCAAAGCACTATACAAAGGACCACATACTTTGTTGCTAAGCAAGACAAGTGGAAAGACTATCAGAGAAAAGGACTTAGCACTACTGACAAACTTTGAACTACCCTTTTACACGCACCAAGGACTTTCCATGAACTATCAGCCAGCTGTACTCAACTTACTCTGTTCAATGATTAAAGAAAATGGAAATCATGCATGTGAAAGATGCGTGGCAAAAAAGGACTGTCGGCAGGAGGATAAAGACTCAGACGAGACAATAATAGAAGAATGACGTAAGCGCTCACGTCATCATGTGAATTATTAGTCTGATAGACTAAAATAATGTAAGGACTTTTGTGTAAATTACCTAGCCCTCATAGGTGTATAAATAAGTCCTCTTATGCTGAGGCAAATCAGAGTGAGTTAAGAAAAACCCTCTCATCTTTGAGAAATTCTCTCTAGAAGAGAATTGTGCTAGCTCTGCTAGTCGAATACTTGAGAGTGGATTCATTAGGTTCTATGTATTTCCCCCTACTTTTCATCAATAAATACTACTTTCACTACTAGAATTTCTCTCCAATAACTTTACTTAAACTACTTCACGATTGAATTTCAACTTGACTAAACGGAAGCAGCAGTGGACCAAAGAATTCAGAAAGAATTTCAAAAGAATCCAAATCAGGTATGACTTATCAACCTTCAACTTATATTAGAAATTAGGTATGTCTGAAATAGAAAGAGAAAAAATTGATAATATTGATATAGAACATATACAAATCACTGAAGAAGATGGAAATTATGAAGGAAGTATTCTGATAGATCCAAATTTATTTCAGAAAATACAAAAAGAAGATATAAATTTAGTAAAAGATGCAAATATGAAAAAACTTGGAGGAATAATGAAAAGAATAAATCAGAAAGAAAACATCATATACTATGGAAAGATAGTTAATGAAACTCCCATAGATATATCAGAAGCACAAGGAAATACTTATATACAATTACCGAATAAAAAGAAATTAATCGATCTAAAAAGAAATTTAAAAAAGGAAGCACATAGAAGGAAGATTGGCTATATTCATATAGGATCCATACAAGTTTTAATTAAAGCAACCTTTCAGGAAGGAATAAATTCACCCATAGAATTAGTATTAAAAGATGATAGAATAACAGATCCGAAAGACAAAATACTAGGAGTAATTGAATGAAATTTAGCTTATGTTAAACTAAAATTTGAGATACACCCAAATATTGGTATACCATTAGATACCCAGAGACTAGATCAATCATTAACCATGGAACATAGATTCTTAAGAAATAACTTAATGAGATTTGGAGATAAAATCTTCTCAATTACTTACTGTGTTAATTATGCATTAACAAATTCTCACCATAGCATTACTTTCAGAAATAATGATAGAATAGATATACCAAGACTTTTTGAAGAAATAAGAAAAATTTACTACCCTAAAAGAAATGAATCAACTGAATTAGGAATATCCATAAGAAATCCAAAATCATTAAGTTTTAGACAAATCCCAAAACCAATTACTTTTCCTGAGACAGAAAGAACAAATGAAGATGAAAACATAGATAAGCTATCAAACCAAGTAAGAGATTTAGCTTAATATTTAAGAAATAGAATATGAATAAAGAAAAGGAATTAAGAAATATTTACGAAGAATCTTACAACAACAAAAAAAACAAGATAAAAGAAATATGAAAGATTTCATTAACATCTACGATCATTATCTTAAAAAATATTTAGAAGACAAAAATCGAAAACAAATGGAAAAACATATTATAGAAAAAGAAAAAGAACTTATTAATCTAAGAAATAAAAGAGAAAAATATAAAAGACAAATAATAGAAAAAATAGAAAAAATGGCATCAATAAGAACTCAACCATCATCTAATTATTTTAAATTAACTGCACCACCCTTTGAAGATAGTGATAACAGATAATCAATGGAAATATACTCTGAATTTGATGATCAAACTGAAAAAGAAATAATAAGTGTACTGGTAATGAATTTACCCACCGATTGTAAACAATTAATAATTGAAAAAATAAAAGCTCAATATAGACAAGAAGACTATTATTTAGTAGTTATTTCATTAGACATAGAATGAAATTATATGGAAGAAATATGACTGACTTTTGAATATGATAGACTATCTGATTCTGACATATATGAAGAATATGACTTATTAGATGACTAATTTTCCACTAATTAAAATAATAATTAAAATTATTAGGGAAGTTAATAGGGTGGTACCATTTTGGTATCAGAGCTAATTACTTATGGATCCTCAAAATATAGAAAAATTTGTACACAAATTAAGTATGCTAGATTTAACAAATCAAGATGTACTAAAGAGATTAATACAAGAATTAAAAGCTGAAGCTACTGATACATGTAACAAACATATGGAATATCACTATGAGTATTGTGATTGTAAACAATATGATAGAAAAATAGATTTAATAAAAATCATAATTAATAAATTAATTTTATGGACATAATAACATTAATCATAGATCCAACGACTCACAACACGTACGTCACTGTAGCAATGTCGCATACGATGTCACGAAAACTGTGTTCAAATAGCACGGCTGTAATAATATTGACGATTGATTATCCCAAAAAATCATAGGAATACACCTCACCAAAAAAGATTTCACCCTTGTTAAAAGCAATCATCACTGTTATAGGAACAATAGAGGTAGAATTCACAATTGTTAAATTGTATTGATATGTAAAAATAATAATATATATAAAAATAAAATATAAATCAAAAAATAAAAATATTAAATATTAAACTATAAAATTATATATAAATATTAAATAAATAAATATAATAAATATATATATATATATAGTAATTTGTTCGATCACAAAATCCTTGAACTTGATAACCGAACCAATGACCTTCGGTTTGATTTGGTTCGGTTTGGACCTGAACACAAAAAAAAAAAATACGAACCAATTTAACTAGTTCTGTTCAGATTTTCGGTTTCTTCGAATTATTGGTTCGGGTTTATGTCCCTAAGCTTTCTTGAAGAACACGGTAGTTTTGCTACCTTTCCTAGCTAAAAACATTTTTAAAAAACTAAAAAATTTTAAAAGTCAATAAAAAATTTAATATAAAAATCCAAATTGATGATAATTGATTTGGTTTGAATTTTCGGGTTCATCGAATTATTGGTTCGGGTCTCGGGTATTACTTCCCTAAACTTTTCCAAAGAACACAGTTTGCTAACTTTCTTGACTAAAAACATTTAAAAAAAGAAAAAAAGCTATAAGCTAAAAAATGTAAATAATAAAATAATATAAAAAATTCCCAAACATGACACTAACCTATACTGTTGCGCTATAGTAAAAATGGGGTTCAACCTTAATAATTATATAGAAAAATTATAAGCTTTAAAAGGTAAATAATAAAATGATATAAAAAATTCCACAACATGACATACCCCCTTACTATTACAGGAAAAGTAAAAGTCAAGTTGTCAATTGTATAATAGTACTGAAGTATTAATAATATTAATAATTGATTATCCCAAAAAATCATAGGAATACACCTCACTAAGAAAGATTTCATCGTTGTTAAAAGCAACCATCGCCGTTATAAGAAAAGTAGAGGTAGAATTCACAATTGTTAAATTCTATTGATAAGTAAAAATAATAATATGTTAAAAAATAAAAAATATATAAATATATAACCTTTACTGTTGCGCTAGAGTGAGAATGGGGTTCAATAAGCTACTTACAAAAAAAAATTATAAGTTTTAAAAAGTAAATAATAAAATAATATAAAAAATCTACAACATAACATACACCCCATTACTTTTATAGGAAAAGTAAAATGTAAGACTAAGCCCTCATTTATGTTTTGATGTATGACAAATAAAATATATTTTGCGTAAAATTTTTTATTTGACTATATACTTATTATGTATTAAGTTGTATGCAAGATCACTCATGAAAAAAGAAAATCAAGGATTAAAGGATGGAAGACCAATGACACAGAGGAATGGACAAGGACTAAAGCATCAAGCAATGAAGATCTCATACTTTAGATACTGTTGTAAAAATAGCACATTTGATTTCTTAGGTGAAGCACTTAAATTTAAGAAGAAACTAATTTTTACAAAGGATAAACAAAATAGTTTTTCAAAAGAAAGGTTTTTCAAAAAGTGATTAATTGATAAAGAAATAAAGTTTGTTGTACACATGTGTTATACACATGTGTATGTAAAGCTAAATTTCAAATTTTAGGAAGAACCTTTATGTACACAGGCATCATACACATGTGTATGAAAAGTTGGGTTTTAAAAACAAAAGAAAATTTATTTGTACACATGTGTTGTACACCTTTGTATACGAATACATGCTCTCGGGTTCAAAGTTGAAAGACTGTACACATGTGTTGTACACTCTGTACACAAAAGTGAGATCTCGGGTCTGGAACTAAAATTCATACACATGCGTTGTACACATGTGTATCAGTGTATTGTTTTGAAAAATATGACAATACACAGATGTACAAAAATGATACACCTGTGTATTGGACATTCTGGGTTGATATTATACTATACATCTGTGTACGCAAGGTATACACATATGTATTAAAGCACAACGCAAGAAATACACATGTGTACAAAAGAAGCTAATCTGTGTATACGTTTGAAAAAGGTGAAAACTTGGTTTAATACACAGATGTACAAAATATCTAATATGTGTACAAGCTTTGAAAATGTCTGAAAATTATGAATACACAGATGTAGTACACAGACTATTCTATTACAACTTTTCAAACCGATTTGTAATCACTTTTAACAAGTTTTGTGATAAGACCCACATATCTAAATCTTCAAAAACCTATAAAAGGACTTCATATCAACACTTTTCATTACCTTACACATTCTGAAAGTGAAAATACGAAAGATTCAAAAAGTTTCCAAAAGTGCTTCATCTTAGAGAAAAAAAGTGTGATATTTCTTAGAACTTCAATTTGTATAATCAGACTTTTAGAGTCTTTCTTCTACTCAATTCTTTCTGCGAATTAGTGTGATTAAGAGAGGGTGTCTCTTAGGATTGAACAATGATAGAAGGGATCCTTGGGTATAGAAAAGCAAGTGTGCTTTTTGGTGTGTTCTTGAGCAAGGAAGTTATTCTTGTGAATGCTGTAACTGGATATTGTAATTTCTGGTTATAGGGGAGAAAACCACAGAGGTGTGGGACTGGATGTAGGAAAGCCAGAGGAGGTAGCCGAACCAGGATAAATCGGTTTGCGTGTTCTTCTCATCTCCAAACTCCATATACTTGTTATATGCACTTGTGTGTTGTGAATGAGTTTTAAGAATGCTTGTTAACTTGAATATTTGATCTGTAATATGTGTTAAACTTGTTGTCCCTTCTTATAGTTCTTCTTAACATCATTACTTGTTACATAACCTGATTCTTGGGAATTAAAATTGAGTGAAAACCAATTTTCTTTAAGAAAACTCTATTTTGCTTTAAATTGTTGAAAATATTTTCAATATCTCAATTCACCCCACTCTTGAGATTGTAGCAATTACCAACATAAAAGTCAAGTTGTCAATTGTATAATAGTATTGCCTCAAAAACAAAAAAAAAATTTGTATAATAGTATTGAAGTATTGATGATATTGATGATTGATTTAAGCAATTAAGTTTTTTTTTAAAAAGAAAAAAGAAAAAATCCCACAAAATCTTAGAAAGACACCTCACCAAGAAAGATTTCACCCTTGCTAAAAGCAACCATCGCTGTTTTAAGAACAGTAGAGGTAGAGTTCACAATTCTTAAATTGTATTTATGTATTGATAAGTAAAAATAATAATATATATAAAAATAAATAACATATATAAAAAATAAAAATATTAAATAGTAAACTATAACTTTATATATAAATATTATATATATATATATATATATAAATATTATATATATATCTATATATTTATATATTAAAACATATAGTAATATGTTCGTTCCCAAAATCCTTGAACCTGGTAATCGAACCAATGACCTTCGGTTTGACTTGGTTCGGTTCGGGTCCTAACACAAAAAAATACGAACCAATTTAATTGGTTTGGTTCGGATTTTCAGTTTCGTTGAATTATTGGTTCGGGTTTACGCCCTAAACTTTTTAAAACAAAAAAAATTATAAACTTTAAAAATTCAATAAAAAATAATATAAAAATCCAAATCGATAAAAATTGGTTCGGTTCGGTTTGGATCCGAAAATATTAATATATATATATATATATATATACATAAATAAATATATATTAAAAATATAAAAATATTAAACTACTAAATTATGTATAAATATTAAATATAATATATATTGATGATATTGATGATTGATTTAAGCAATTAAGTTTTTTTTAAATAAAAAATAAAAAATCCCAAAAAATCATACGAAGACACCTCACCAAGAAAGATTTCACCCTTGTTAAAAACAACCATCACTGTTATAAGAACAGTAGAGGTAGAATAAACAATTGTTAAATTGTATTGATAATTGATAAGTAAAAATAATAATATATATAATATATATATATATATATATATAATAAAATATTAAATATTAAACTACAACTTTTTATATAAATATTAAATATATATTTATATATTAAAATATATAGTAATTTGTTCGTTCCCAAAATCCTTGAACTTGATAATTGAACCAATGACCTTCGGTTTGATTTGGTTCGGTTCGGATCCAAACACAAAAAAATACTAACCAATTTAATTGGTTCGGTTCGGATTTTCGGTTTCATTGAATTATTGGTTCGGGTTTACGTCCTTAAACTTTCCCAAAGAACACGGTAGTTTTGCTACCTTTCCTAGCTAAAAACATTTTAAAACAAAAAAAATTATAAAATTTAAAAATACAATAAAAAATAATATTAAAATCCAAATCGATAAAAACTTGGTTCGGTTCGGTTTGGATCCGAAAATATTAATATATATATATATATTAAAAATATAAAAAATATTAAAATATTAAACTACTAAATTATGTATAAATATTAAATATAATATATATTAAATATTAATATATATTAATAAAATATATATTAAAAATATAAATAATATTAAAATATTAAACTATTAAATATTATATATATATATATATATATATATATATATATATATATAATTTGTATATTAGTTTTTATATAATATATTTATAAATTCTATAAAGTATACAATAAAATAATATTAAAAATTTGACCCTATTACACATACACGATTACAGATATAGAAACATTAACGGTTGAGTTCCCAATTGTTAAGTGTATTGAATTTAATATTAATATATATATATATATATATATATATATATAACATATATATTAAAAATATAAATAATATTAAACTATTAAATTATATATATATATATATATATATATCAATTTTATAATTGTATTGATATAAAAAAATGATCAATTCTATAAAGTACATAATAAAATAGGTTTTTTTTTCCCCAAAATGACTCATATTTAGAAACTATATACCAAAGTAACCACATTTTGAAACAATTTACCAAATTAACCTACTTTTGAGTAAATAATTATTTTTTAGTGGTGCTAGTTTGACTGGCGTCATTGACTTGTTGACCTGTCACGTGGCTGGTCATGATTGGTCCGAAAAATTTGCAAAAAAAAAATTATTGGCGAAAAAAACAAAAAAAAGTTAGTGTCACGTGATGCACTCTGGTGGAGTGGCGCCAGTTTGACTGGATCAATTGACCTGCCACGTTGTCGCTCTTGATTGGTCTGTCAGTTTTTTTTGAAAAAAAACTTTAAAAAAGGTTTTTCTGGTTAAATTTAAAAAAAAATGAAAATTAGATTATTAATTAATTAATATAATTCTATTAATAAATTTTATCATTATATAATTATACTAATTAATAATACTAATAATATAATTAATAATTAATTAATACCAATTAAATTTTATCATTATATAATTATACTAATTAATAATAATATACTAATTTTAAAATACAATTATACCAATTAAAAGGTTTTTGGATTAAAAAATTAAAATAAAAAAATAAAATTATATTATTAATTAATTAATATAATACTATTAATAAATTTTATCATTATATAATTATACTAATTAATAATAATATACTATTTTTAAAATACAATTATACCAATTAAATGGTTTTTGGGTTAAAAAAATTAAAATAAAGAAAATAAAATTAGATTATTAATTAATTAAAAGGTTTTATCATTCAGGAACAAGTTGTTTGACCCTAGTGATGTTCACTTTGTGGACATGGCACTGCCCATAGACAGGAAGATACTGTCTATGATGGACATCAAGGGAATCCCTCTTGCTAATGAGGAGGATGACAAGAAGAAGAAGCAGAAGAAGAAGAACAAGCCTGCTATTTAGAAGAAGGAGGAAGAACCAGTGGTTTCCACTAACGAATCAGAAGTCCCCATTTCTGAAAGACTGTTCAAACCATCTGGGAAGATGGCCAGACAAAACCAAATTCCAAAGGTGCAACCTTCAGTGTCTGAAGATTCTGTTGAAACAGTTGAGCCCTTGAGGTTCAGGCTGAGGAGACCCTCTCCCAAGGGGAAGACTAGTGAAGCCGAGGAATTAGTGGATGTTCCTGCTCATCCCAGCAAGAAAAGGAAGCTGGTGAAGACATTTGCCAAGGTCAGACAAGTTGAGTCTGAGCCTAGCAAAGAGGAAGCATCTGCTCAGGGGGAGCAGACAGAGCAAGTCCTGGAAGAACCAAAGAAGACTTTCATTTTTGGAATTATTCCCAAAAAGAGAAGATCTGGTTACCCAGTACCTGCAAAAGCTAACACTACAGAAGACCTGTCTGGAGGAGCTCAGACAATTGTACCCAAGGATGACCAAGTGCCTCCTTCTCACAAAAAGTTGAAGATATCTGAAGAGCAGACATCTCCTTCATTCCATTCCCTTTCTCATCAAGGTATCATCAACCCATCTGTCTCTTCTCCATCTACCCTTTTTGTTCAACCTCTTTCTGTTGCATCTCCTATTTCTTCATCTGTCTCCTCCTTTCAAACTCAAAAATCTTCTTTCACTATTGTACCTGATGACTGTCAGTACACAGTTGTTCACAGGGACTCTGCTCCCAAAGAACAAACTGGCATATCATCAAGACTCTTTGTGTCTGATCTGCAATCTCTTTTATTTGCAAGTACCTTACATGTTTCTTTCATCCCTTCTCCTCCATCTCATATTCTTAACCCCTGTAGAGAACTTTTCTTCTTTCCACCTATTATTATCTTCATTACAACATTAGCTGGAACTCACTATCCTGCTTCTGTTGTAATACTACCATATAGGTCTAGGTATTTCTTTATGTTAGCCACAGGATCTAATTCTTTTTTCTGCCATATTGATTCTTTATTACCTAACCCTCCCTCTATTTTAGCTCAAACACCTCTTCCCCCACCTAGTCAAATAACAATCATCAGACTGTCTCCGTCCGAGAGACTTTCCTGTGTGTTTCCTTCACTTGATACTGACTGTCTCAGAATCGGTCTTATCTTCAAATTCGTCTCTCTTCCTTTCTATTCCCTTCAAACTCTCCATGAACTTTTCTTCCCTTCCATCACCTCTCCCCTATCTCTACCTAAGGCACCCCCAGTTCTAGTCTTACCCAGGCACTCTTCTCTGTCTGTCTCTTCTCAAACAGTGGCCTTACAAGACTTTCATCTGCTTCAAGGACAAGTAGAAGACTTAAGAAGACAGCTAGATGAAGAAAGGCGAGCTAGGCTGCTCTAAGAGAAAAGGGTTGCTGCTTTATTTTTGTTAATTAGTGAATCTAGGTAGTTTTTAGGTATATAGACTACCTTGTACTTGTAAACGTTCATGATGAATAAAATAAATTTCTCCTTTATTTATTTAATGCTTTCATAGTTTATTCCTTTTTGATGTTGACAAAAGGGGGAGAATGAGAGAAATGTGATATAGGAGAATGGGAGAATGAATATGATATGATCTTAAATAATACACAGACATGAGTATGTTCTGATAGTTGCTATAATTACTCAGATAAATCTTAAGTAAGACTTCTCTGATAATAATTTCAAGTAAAACAAGTCAAACTTATGTGTGACTAAGTTAAACGGATTATATAATTAATCTTAATGTCTGATCAAGCATCTGCATGACCTGCCCGCTTAAGAAAATTTCAACCTGTCTGGTATATGCTGTTTTCTTTGTTGATATTTTTTTAGGTTTATTAAATCATCTCAATGTTTGTCATCATCAAAAAGGGGGAGATTGTTAAGTCTATAAAATGTCTGATGTGCATTTCCCTAAGTTTTGATGAGAACTAAACATTGGTTAATGATTTAATTAACCTTCATATGGTTGCTAACCTGTCTATCTAGTGTGCAGATTAAAACTGTAAGAATCATTTATCTGCTCATAAGTGACTACCTGTTTGGATAAGCGAAAGTCAACTTGTCTGTTGACTATGATTATTGACTTCTTTCAAGATACGTCTTCCACCTGTCTCCCCACGAGTTCGTACACTTGTCTGAGGTTACTCGTTGAAGAATCAAGGACCAAACAAGCTTTTGTTGGCTGTCCCATCAGAAAGAGACGTGAAGCCTTCTTTCCTACTCAGTCTCACGCCTATCAAGAAAAGTCAGAAGTTACTCTCTCAGGAAACCTCGGTTATCACAACCAAAGACCAGTTAAAGAATGCTTCCAACTTGCTTTATTCCCTTGCACCTCTGGTCCTTACACGAAAAGGGAATTGTACTCAGCAAAGTACAAAAAGCTCTCTACACAACTCTGATATGGATGTATCACGATGTATAAGGCCATGATCCTTCATGTTAGAGTACAACCAACGTTCCTATTGCATTAATGGTTGTCCAGAACGACTCTATTGCATTTATTGAAGTTCTGCTTGAAGCCAACATCTGAGGGAATGTCTCTAACGGATCCTAAATGCTTGAAGACTATAAATACGGAAGTCATTGAAGATGAAGTATAGATAATACACATAGCATTAAAGAACCATTACTCTGCGCATTAATATCTTCATTCTTTCATTCTGTATTCTTCAATCATTTGAAGTTATTACGCATACTTTCCTAAGCTTTACATTTAAACCATTGAGTGTTAGTGAAAGATCTGTCTGTCTGAAGTTGTATTTATTACAAATCAAATATCTCAAACAAACCTGTGTGAGCTTGAAGAGGCTAGGAGTGCAAAGAATACTTGTCTTGGAGCCTGAAGAGGCTAGGTGTGCAAACAATACTTGGAGTCTGTAACCTGATCAGTTATAGTGGATAAAACTTGGTGCTGCCAAGGAATGGGCGTAGCTCTTTGCTTTGAAGAGTGAACCATGATAAATAGCTATGTCAATCTCTCTTTCCTTGTAAACACTTTAGTTGCCTTAGTTTTCTTATCCGTTTTTTCAAGTGGCGTATTTGTCTAAGTCACTGTTAAAATTTCATCAGACAGGTCACCTGTCTGTCCTGTATCTTTCCACTCATCTGAACCAAGCTTCCGCATGCGAAAAGATTTCAACTTTGGTTAAATTCTGATAAACACAATTCAACCCCCTTCTCGTGTTTATAGTTGTCTATTTCGGTTGGTATCATAGCTCAGCCTCTGGGTTGAGCATCTAACAGTGTAGAGGTAAAAGGTCCTGAAGAATAGACATGACTGCTGGAGCTAGTTCAAGTGGAAGTCACCAGACTGAAGGAGCTTCCCGAACCATACCTCCTTACTTCAATGGAGAAAACTACAACTATTGTAAAGATAGATTTTAATAGTTCATTCTATCTACAAACTCTGATCTTTGGGATGTCATTACAGATGGTCCATTCATTCCCAAGAATGATGATAACACAGACAAACCAAAAGCTCAATGGACTACTGCAGAAAAGACAAAATGGGAGTTGAACCACAAAGCTAGATATAACATCATTTGTGCTCTCAGTCCTGAGGAGTTTGAGAAGGTATGTGCTTGTGACTCTACCAAATAAATATGAGACACTTTAGCTGTCACACATGAAGGAACAGTCAAAGTCAAAGAGTCAAAGATTGACATACTTGTCAGAAAGTATGAACTATTTGTCATGGAGGAAGGAGAATCTGTTGCTCAAATGATAGGAAGATTTCAAACTATAGTCAACAGTTTAAAATCTCTTATCAAAGTCTATACTAATGCTGAGAAAGTTGGAAAGATTCTGAGAAGTCTACCTAAACAAAGGAGACCTTTGGTCACTGCTATCTCTCAAGCCAAGGATCTCACTACCTTGACTATGGATGAACTTCTTGGAACACTCACTGTTCATGAGCAAGAACTTGGAGATGAAGTTGCACCAAATAAGGGCAAGTCAATTACTCTGAAAGCTGATCAAAATTCAGCAAAAGTTTCCAAGGCTCTAAAGGCAGACGAGTCATCCAGTGATGCTGACCTGTCTGAACACGAGGACTTTGAGAGTGATGAAGAATTGTCTCTCCTGACCAGGAAGATAAAGCTTTTCCTTCAGAAAAAGAAGTTCAAGAGGGATAAGCCATTCAGAAGGTTCAACAAGGACAAGAACTTCAAAGAATCCACTCCAACAAACAAAAGTCCAATTGTCTCCTATGAGTGCAAGAAGCCTGGTCACATCAAGGCTGAATGTCCTCAACTCAAGAAGGACCCTTTTAAAAAATTCTTCAAGAAGAAGAAGAAAGGAATGATGGCTACTTAGGAGGATCTGGAGTCAGCATCTTCTGATGAAGAAACAGAGGAAGAAGCCAATCTCTATCTGATGGCCAACACTGATTCAGACGATGAGGTACATCCTGACTATGAGGAATTACTTGATGCCTATGAGGAGTTGTTGGAGGAATCCAATTGCTTATCTAAGGCTTTCAAATCCCTCAAGAGAGAGTATGTAAAGCTCACCAGTGAGCATAAACAGAAATCTCAAGAGTGTGAGAAGCTGGCTAAAGAGAACAGTGAGCTGATGTCTGAAAAGTCTGATGAAGCTAAGATCTCAAGTGAAACATCACCATCTGAAGAAGTTGAAAAACTTCAACAGAAAGTGGAAGAGCTCACTTCTGATCTTGCCAAATTTGTTAATGGTAGAGATAATCTGACTAAGCTACTTGGCTGTCAGAGGCACTCTCTTAACAAAGAAAGTATTGGATATGTCCACCAGACACATCATAAAGTATTAACTAAAGCTTCTACAGTATCTGTTAAGTCAACTGTAACCAAATATACACCTATCTGTAACTTTTGTGGAAAAATTGGACATGTTATGTCTAAGTGTATCCATAAGAAGAGAAGGAAGTCTTCACAGACTCCTAGAACTAACAGAAAAGGACCCGGAAAAATATGGGTACCTGAAAATCAAATAATTTTTGTTGCAGATGTCCTCAACAGGACAAAGAAAATGCCACTGCTGGTACCTGGACAGTGGTTGCTTGCGTCATATGACAGGAGAAAGGTCTATGTTCCTAGACCTCCAACTTAAGAAAGGAGGACACGTTGCCTTCGGAGGGAATCACAAAGGGAAAGTTATAGGAATTGGTACTATTGGTGGTAAGCCCCATCTTCCCTCTATATCTAATGTTCTTATGGTTAAACGATTAAGACATAATTTGCTTAGCATAAGTTAATTATGTGATAGTGGTTTTGATGTCTTCTTTACCAAGGATGTATGCATAGTTAAAGATTGTTGTGGCAAAACCCTCTTTTCGGCTAAAAGGCAACAAAATCTTTATAAGATTGAACCGTCTGATTTCTTAGATCAAAGTGTACCCCGTCTGATGTCTAAAGAGGATGAGAAATGGTTATGGCATAGGAAACTAGGACATGCTAGTATGAAACTAATTTATGAATTAAAAAGGAATAATCTTTTGAGAGGATTGCCTGATATTAGTTTTAAGAAAGATGTCTTGTGAGATGCATGTCAGAGAGGTAAACAGATAAAATCAAGTTTCAAATCTAAAAACCAAGTATCAACCTCTAGACCTCTTCAGTTGTTACACATGGATCTGTTTGGACCAGTTAGTGTTGTCATCCTGGCTGGAAGAAAATATGGATTTGTCATAGTTGATGACTATTCTAGATACACATGGGTACTCTTCCTAACACACAAGGATGGGTCTTTTAAGGTTTTCTCAGTATTCTGCAAAAGAGTACAAAATGAGCAGGGTTTCTGTATTTCTGCCCTTAGAAGTGATCATGGGGGAGAATTTGAAAATGAGCAGTTTAGACAGTTCTGCGAAGAGAATGGAATCTCTCACAATTTCTCTGCACCTAGAACTCCACAACAAAATGGAGTGGTTGAGGGAAAGAACAGATCTCTGCAAGAGATGGCTAGATCTATGCTCAATGAAAATAATCTCCCTAAGTACTTCTGGGCAGAAGCTATAAACACTGCTTGTTATGAACAAAACAAAATACTTATTAGGTCTTTTCTAAAAAGGACTCCTTATGAAAAGACCCAACATATCTTATTTTCATTCTTTTGGATGTGAATGTTTTATTCTGAATACCATAGATAATCTTGGAAAGTTTGATTCTAAGGTAGATAAAGGTATTTTCGTAGGATATTCTGAAATGACTAAGGCTTTTAGAGTTTACAATTCAAGAACTTGTATTATTGAAGAATCTGTTAATGTTAAATGCAATGATGGATTAAAGACTGATGAAGAACTATCAGATCTAGAAGATGATCTTGCAGGTCTTGATATAAATAATCCAGAAATTCAACAACCCGATCTAACCAAGACAGAACATGTGCCTGAGGCTGACAGACAAGTGGAACAGACAAGTCAGCAGACGAGTCAGCAGACAAGTCAAGATCTTCATGATGATCTCAAAAGGGATTGGAAGTTTAACACTCATCACCCTAAGTATCTTATTATTGGAAATCCTTCTGAAGGAGTAAGAACCAGATCCACATTAAGAGAATCAAGAAATGTGGCCTTTATTTCATATTTGGAGCCTAAACGCATTGAAGAAGCTCTTGAGGATGAAAGCTGGATTCTTGCTATGCAAGAAGAACTTAACCAGTTCACCAGAAATGATGTCTGGACTCTTGTCTCTAAGCCTAAAAACAAGTCGATTATTGGAACAAGATGGGTCTTCAGAAACAAATTGGATGAAGCTGGTAAAGTTGTCAGAAATAAGGCAAGGTTAGTAGCTTAAGGCTATAACCAACAAGAAGGTATTGATTATACTGAAACCTTTGCACCTGTAGCTAGAATATAAGCCATACGTATTTTAATGTCATATGCTACACAACACCAAATTACCCTGTTTCAAATGGATGTAAAAAGTGCTTTTCTAAATAGTATAATTGAAGAAAAGTGTATGTTAAACAACCCCCTGGTTTTGAGGATACTGATAAACCAGATCACGTTTTCAAACTTAAAAAGGCATTATATTTTTTGAAACAAGCACCTAGAGCATGGTATGATAGACTCGGTTCTTTTCTCATACATAATGGTTTTACTAGAGAACAAGTAGACACTACTCTGTTCAAGAAATGCTCTAAAAAGAACTTTATTATAGTTCAAATATATGTTGATGATATTACTTTTGGAGCAACTAATGAAAAGTTGTGCAAGGAATTTTCAAATCTAATGCAAGCTGAATTTGAGATGAGCATGATGGGAGAATTGAAGTTCTGCCTTGGATTACAAATCAATCAGACAAGTGGTGGAATTTACATCCATCAACAAAAAGATACCAAGGAGATACTCAGAAATACAAAATGGAAAATGCAAAGCTCATTAAAACCCCTATGCAACCCAATGCAAAACTAAGCAAAGATGAAAAAGGTAAAGCTAGATCAAACTGTCTACAGGGGTATGATTGACTCTCTACTGTACTTAACTTAAAGCAGACCTGACATTCAATTTAGTGTCTGTATGTGTGCTAGATTCCAATCTGACCCTAGAGAATCTCATCTTAAGGCTGTTAAAAGAATATTTAGATATTTGCTTGGAACTACTAATCTTGGTTTTCTGTATTTTAGATCAAAAGAATACAGATTAGTGGGATATTGTGATGCTGATTTTGCTGGAGACAGAATAGAAAGAAAAAGCACCAGTGGAGGATGTCACTTCATTGGAGCAAGTTTAGTCTCATGGTCAAGCAAGAGGCAGACAACCATTGCCCTATCTACTGCTGAAGCAGAATACATCTCTGCTGCTAGTTGTTACTCTCAACTCTTATGTGTAAAACATCAACTTGAGGATTACTCTATTTATGAACATAACATATCTGTATGGTGTGATAGTTTGATGAGTGTGATTTCACCTCATATTTCTTTATCATATTACATACATTTTCATGTAGTTTAGGCATTTTTAATTTGATTTTCGTTAGTTTTTACCTTGGAACAGGTAAGGTGGTTTTGTGGTGTTTAGGTGTAGGAATTGAAGATTAAAATGTTAAGGATCAACCATAATGGTGCTTGCATGAAGATTGAGCTTTAAAAGCAAGAAAACTGAGCCAAACAGAGCCCATCACGGCCTGGCCGCGATTGGCATCACGACCATGATCGAGTAGGGCTGAAAAGAAAAAAGGATAAACTCAAAACTGGTCAAGGCCAGGCCGTGATGGCCATCACGGTCGTGACATGCCAACTGAACAAGACCCTCACAGGCAGAACCGATCACGGCTAGGCGGTGATGGTGGTCACAGCCATGACAGACCAAGCAGTGAAGTCACCTCCAAGTCCGAACCCATCACGGCCTGGCCGTGATAGGCATCACGGCAGTGACGCGAAAAATCTGAAAATTTAATTGCTGATTTGATTTGATTTTGTAACAACTTTAATCCCAAGTTACCCTATATTATAAATAGGACTCTAAGGCTCAAAAATAGGGATCCCTTGGACTGCTACCCATAGGTAAAAACTAGGATTTCTCTTCTTCTCAATTTCTTCTTTTCTCTTAGGTTTTTTTTATGCTTTTGTTAATCAAGCTTGCTATGAACATGTCAATGCTTGAGTAGTCTTTTTATTTCTAGGATCTAGGGCTATGCCCAAGACTTGTTTTATGTTATGAATTGATGTTTTCCTTTTGTTAATTCCAATTTCCTTTCGATTTGATTCCTATTGCATGAATTACTTGTAAATTTGGTGCGCACTTATTTGCATATCATAGATACTCTAAGGAGGAACCTAGCGGTGAACTTAGGCATTGGATCTATAGGGATTGAACTTAGGACTTAAATCACGAGAGTTAGAAGCGGTCCTTCGAGGGTTCACGAATTGTCACAAAGCTTAAAGGGTTCAATTTAAATTCAATTACCATGAGAGTATGGGTTGTTTAATTGGGCACGGTTCTTGTATCCCGAGAGGGAACATTAACTTATTTAGGATAAATTCGCCTTCAAATCAATTTTGATAATTAACAAGAGGGTAGTCAATTTAGTAGCATGAGCAGTCTTGTTGGTAACCCAATTCCTGGAAATCTCTTTTGATATTTGAAAAAATCCCATATTTGATTTGATTGCGATTTTGTTTGATTGTGTTTCAGATATTTGATTTGTTAGTTAATCTTTTAAAAACCAAATCTTTTCAAAATCTTTTTCTAGTCCAGTTTAATTGATTTAATAATTGATAGTTATTTAAGATCACGGTCCCTGCGGATTCGATCTTTTTATTACTTGACGACAAAGCCGTACACTTGAGGATTCACGCCCATCATAATTCCAGTGCTATATGCTTAACTAAAAATCCAATTCAACATTCTAAGGCTAAGCATATTGAAATCAAACATCATTTATTAGGGATTATGTTCAGAAAGGCATCTTTGATATTAAGTTTTTTAAAACTGAAAATCAATGGGCTGATATTTTCACTAAACCCCTCGCAGAAGAAAATGTTTTTATTTATTAGAGATAATCTAAACATGCATTGGATTGTTGAATGACATGTCTGAATGTTAACCTCTCTGTGCCTTATCACCTGTCTATGCTTACCTGTCTGACTCTGCTGAGTCACTATGCTAGAACTTAACAGTTTTGTTGAAATGGTTATTAATTAATTAATGCCATTCCCTTATCCGAAACTAATCGTGTGCACAGTAGTTTATATATCTCGAAACCATGTTTTCATTATGTCTTAAGTGGGTGTTGCAGTTCCCCATACAAATCGTGCCTTTTTTTTTAATTAAAAATATCGTTTTTCTTTCTCCTACCTTTATGACTATAAAAGATAATAGATCAGAAAGGTTGAACCTTTATGTTTCAATATTCCAAAATCTCTTTGTCTTCTCATCTTTCAAACCCTTTTCTCTCTCGAAACCCTAGAATCATTTTCTCTCAAAAAATGGCATCATCCAAGCGTCTCTCTACAAAAGAAATCTCCGAGAAATACAATCTCAAGGTTATTGAGATAGAAAAGATCATTCCGGGAAAGACTATTAATCTTCAACGGATGAAGAAACTAGGAATGGATGTCACTGAAGAGTTGGAGTACTCCAAGTGGACTCCTTTCTTCGACATCAAGGAGCTTGTTCACCCTAAACTCATTTAAACGTTCTAGAGAAATGATGTGGTTGTCACCAACTGACTCAACGGAATCAAAAGCTTTAACACTGAAATGGGGGATATAACCCTTCTCTTCCCCATTAGCTCTCTGGAGCTTGTCACAAAATATCCGAGAATCGGAGCTGGCTTCACACCCAACTGGGAAGATGAAGTGGGAGCTGACAATTTCAACATTTCCATCTATGGTGTTCCCAAACCAGTGAACCCTAAGCCTGTCAACATGGTGGTCAAGTGCATATTCCTGCACAAATTGTTGTTGGAGTGTGAGATACCAAGGAAAGACTCATGAGACAGTGTGACCAAGATGGACAGATTTGCTCTGTACCACTTGATCCACAAAATCAAGGTTGACATCAACGACCTTATCTACATGTACCTTGAGAGTCTGATCGAGAGAACCAGCATGCAGACCTATCCTTATGGGTTGTTACTGATAAGGGTATTTAGGAACAAGTTGTTTGTTCCTAGTGATGTTCACTTTGTGGACATGGCACTGCCCATAGACAGGAAGATACTGTCTATGATGGACATCAAGGGAATCCCTCTTGCTGATGAGGAGGATGACAAGAAGAAGAAGCAGAAGAAGAAGAAGAAGCCTGCTGTTGAGCAGAAGGAGGAAGAACCAGTGGTTTCCACTGACGAATTAGAAGTCCCCATTTCTGAAATACTGTTCAAACCGTCTGGAAAGATGGCCAGACAAAACCAAATTCCATAGGTGCAACCTTCAGTGTCTGAAGATTCTGTTGAAACAGTTGAGCCCTTGAGGTTCAGGCTGAGGAGACCCTCTCCCAAGGGGAAGACTAGTGAAGCCGAGGAATTAGTGGATGTTCCTGCTCGTCCCAGCAAGAAAAGGAAGCTGGTGAAGACCTTTGCCAAGGTCAGACAAGTTGAGTTTGAGCCTAGCAAAGAGGAAGCATCTGCTCAGGGGGAGCAGACAGAGCAAGTCCTGGAAGAACCAAAGAAGACTTTCATTTTTGGAATTATTCCCAAAAAGAGAAGATCTGGTTACCCAGTACCTGCAAAAGCTAACACTATAGAAGGCACATGCGGAGGAGCTCAGAGCAGGTTGTACCCAAGGATGACCAAGTGTCTCCTTCTTATAAGAAGTTGAAGATATCTGAAGAGCAGACATCTCCTTCACTCCCTTCCCCTTCTCATCAAGGTATCATCAACCCATCTGTCTCTTCTCCATCTGCCCTTTTTGTTCAACCTCTTTCTATTGCATCTCCTATTTCTTCACCTGAATCTTCTTTCACAAGTGTACCTGATGACTGTCAGTACACAGTTGTTCACAGGGACTCTGCTCCCAAAGAACAAACTGGCATATCATCGAGACTCTTTGTGTCTGATCTGCGATCTCTTTTATTTGCAATTACCTTACATGTCTCTTCCATACCTTCTCCTCCACCTCATATTCTTAACCCCTGTAGAGAACTTTTCTTCTACCCACCTATTATTATCTTCATTAGAACATTAGCTGGAACTCACTATCCTGCTTCTGTTGTAATGCTACCACATAGATCTAGGTATTTCTTTATGTTAGTCACATGATCTAATTCTTTTTTCTGTCATATTGATTCTTTATTACATATCCCTCCCTCTATTTTAGCTCAAACACCTCTTCCCCCACCTAGTCAAATAACAATCATCAGACTGTCTCTGTCCGAGAGACTTTCCTGTATGTTTCCTTCACCTGATAATGACTGTGTCAGAATCAGTCTTACTTCAAATTCGTCTCTCTTCCTTTCTATGCCCTTCAAACTCTCCATGAACTTTTCTTCCCTTCCATCACCTCTCCCCTATCTTTACCTAAGGCACCCCCATTTCTAGTCTTATCCTGACACTCTTCTATGTCTGTCTCTTCTCAAACAGTGGCCTTACAAGACTTTCATCTGCTTCAAGGACAAGTAGAAGACTTAAGAAGACAGCTAGATGAAGAAAGGCGAGCTAGGCTGCTCTTAGAGCAAAGGGTTGCTGCTTTATTTTTGTTAATTAGTCAATCTAGGTAGTTTTTAGATATATAGACTACCTAGTACTTGTAAACGTTCATGATGAATAAAATAATTTCTTCTTTATTTCTTTAATGCTTTCATAGTTTATTCCTTTTTGATGTTGACAAAAGGGGGAGAATGAGAGAAATGTGATATAGGAGAATGAGAGAATGAATATGACATGATCTTAAATAATACATGGACATGAGTATGTTCTGATAGTTGCTATAATTGCTCAGATAAATCTTAAGTAAGACTGCTCTGATAATAATTTCAAGTAAAACAAGTCAAACTTATGTGTGACTAAGTTAAACGGATTATATAATTAATCTTAATGTCTGATCAAGCATCTGTATGACCTGTCCGCTTAAGAAAATTTCAACCTGTCTGATATATGCTATTTTCTTTGTTGATATTTTTTGAGGTTTATTAAATCATCTCAATGTTTGTCATCATCAAAAATGGGGAGATTGTTAAGTCTCTAAAATGTCTGATGTGCATTTCCCTAAGTTTTGATGAGAACTAAACATTGGTTAATGATTTAATTAACCTTCATATTGGTTGTTAACCTGTCTATCTAGTGTGCAGATTAAAACTGTAAGAATCATCTATCTGCTCATAAGTGACTACCTGTCTGGATAAGCGAAAGTCAACTTGTCTGTTGACTATGATTATTGACTTCTTTCAAGATACGTCTTCAACCTGTCTCCCCACGATTTCCTACACTTGTCTAAGGTTACTCGTTGAAGAATCAAGGACCAAACAAGCTTTTGTTGGCTGTCCCATCAGAAAGAGACTCGAAGCCTTCTCTCCTACTCAGTCTTACGCCTATCAAGAAAAGTCAGAATTTACTCTCTCAAGCAACCTCGGTTATCAGAACCAAAATCCAATTAAAGAATGCTTCCAACGTGCTTTATTCCCTTGTACCTCTGGTCCTTACACGAAAAGGGAATTGTACTCAGCAAAGTACAAAAAGCTCTCTGCACAACTCTGATATGGTTGTATCATGATGCATAAAGCCATGATCCTTCATGTTAGAGTACAACCAACATTCCTATTACATTAATGGCGGCCCAGAACGACTCTATTGCATTTAATAAAGTTTTTTCTTGAAGCCAACATCTGAGGGAATGTCTCTAACGGATCCTAAATGCTTGAAGACTATAAATACAGAAGTCATTGAAGATGAAGTATAGTTAATACACATAGGATTAAAGAGACATTACTCTGCGCATTAATATCTTCATTCTTTCATTCTGTATTCTTCAATCATTTGAAGTTATTACGCAGAGTTTCCTAAGCTTTACATTTAAACCACTGAGTGTTAGTGAAAGATCTGTCTGTCTGAAGTTGTATTTATTACAAATCAAATCTCTCAAACAAACCCGTGTGAGCTTGAAGAGGCTAGGTGTGCAAAGAATACTTGTCTTGGAGCCTTAAGAGGCTAGGTGTGCAAACAATACTTGGAGTCTGTAACCTGATCAGTTATAGTGGATAAAACTTGGTGCTGCCAAGGACTGGGCGTAGCTCTTTGCTTTGAAGAGTGAACCAGGATAAATAGCTGTGTCAATCTCTCTTTCCTTGTAAACACTTTAGTTGCCTTAGTTTTCTTATCCATTTTTTCAAGTGGTGTGTTTGTCTAAGTCACTGTTAAAATTACATCAGACAGGTCACCTGTCTGTCCTGTCCACTCATCTGAACCAAGCTTCTTCATACGAAAAGATTTCAACTTTGTTTAAATTCTGATAAACACAATTAAACCTCCCATTCTCGTGTTTATAGTTGTCTATTTCACTGTGTTCCAATCACGAGGCCCGTGCCTGTCCTATAACCTGATATAGACCAATTTCTAAGGCCTGAGGCTGACCTACTTTAAAGTCTGGCATGACCTGAAAGCTTATATAAAAGCATTCTTATTAACAAGATCTTTAAATTTGTCTCCATCTCTACATAGGTCACAATCCTTCACTTGTAAATAGGCTCCTAGGTCTCTAATGACAAAGAAGTTGGTAGACATATACTAATAAATATGTCATCAGGCATTCACAAATAAATAGACAAGTATGCCATTATATGTCAATAGGCCTTTACCTTTAACTATTACGAATAATGTAAAAATATATATTATAGTATTACAATATATTATATTATACACACACACACACACACACATATATATATATATATATTTATTTATATGTGCGTATGTAGCATGTTTAGCTATATAGGCTTTTTATAAAGCTTTGACTTGACATTTTTACTAAATAGGCTAAGCCGAGCTAGGTCTTAAATAGGCTATGCCGTAATCCCCCACGAACGGCTTGTCCTATTCCACCCTTAATTGCAGCCTTCCGTAAAGTTTCTGAACCGTAGTCGGGCAAATAATTCGGTCTTCATTTTAAATTCAAATTCTAAAATTTATTAAATATTAATAGGTAAAAATTGAACAATAATTTAAACGCATGACGGCATGAGTAAAGCGTCTTCTTTCATTTGAATTGTTGCATATATATATATATATATATATATATATTTGTAATCATGATATATGTACGAAGTATCCATCACTGTTAACAGTGACTAATCTTTGTCAGGGAATCTATTGGACATATAAGGTGGGTTCTTCCCTCATAACCAGGTTTTCTCCATATACAAGAGTCAGAATTTGATCCCCTAACTATTTGATTAAGATGTCCAAATCTCTTGTCACTTGAATTGGCGGTTGAATTGTTGCATATAAGAGATTATAAATTTTAATTTTTTTTTGTTGTTGTTGTAAGATGGACATTCTTATTTATTTATTTATCATTTCTTATTTTATAAATAATAAAAGTAAAGTACGATTCGTTAACTAAATAGGCAATAGTTACTCCTTTAAAAAAAAAGTGTGAGGGATGATGCCATAGTCTAAAGCAGATAAAACCTTCGAGTTCTATGAGTACTTATAAAAGAATATTTACATTCATCTCACCCCAAGAAAATTAGTGGGGGCTCAAACCTGCAACCTATCAGATACGAGACTCTGTCATACTCTACTAAACCAACCTCTTAGATTAATAGTTACTCCTTTTGTTACACTGTATTCTAACTTTGTTAAGGCACTATTTGTTTAGGATTCCTTTGAATGCAAACGTCCACAATGCACGTCCCGAGACACTTTTCCCAAAGCTCAAAATTGTAGCTTCTTTTGAACGCGGCTGGAACGCCGGGTCGCGTTGAGAACTATCTCATTAAAACAGGCACTAAATCATTGAAAGCATCATTTGAATAGTCTGAATAATAGAGTGAAGGTAACAAAAGTTTGAGCTTTTTTTATTTATTTATTTATCTAGAGTATAGTTTTTTCTTTTGAAAATACGTAGTTGCAAAAATAAGTTATTTGATTTACACTAAATAAAATATATTTACAATTTATTCTTTTTGTATTTCTTTTCTAATTTGGAGTTTAATTGAATAGTAATGGTATTTTGGTTAAAACAAAATTTTGGAGTTCCTGAATCCTTGTGTTTTATAATAGCTCATGATGCTATTACCATGCACTAAAATAATCATGAAATATTTTAAATACAATAAATAAACATTAAATAATAATTATAATAATTTTATATTCAATGATAAAGCTTAAAGACTCATCAGTAGTGACATCAAACTTTGGTCAGCTTTTAAAGGTACATTTAACATTTTCAAATAATTATGAAGTGCTTATCTATATTCTATAATTATTTTCTAAAACTTTGGGCCTCCTTTAGTTTATGATAGATGTAAAGGAATGTTTTTCTCTCTGTGTCTTATTCATCAAGCTGGAGGAAAATATATACATGAATGGGCAGCAACTTCTAATAACTCCTAATAACTCCTAATAATGTTACAACAACTATCAAGGGATACAAATCAAATGTGATAGTCACAAAATCTGCTATAATAACTCCTAATAATGTTACAACAACTATCAAGGGTTACAAATCAAATGTGATAGCCACAAATCAAGGGATACTAATAAAGGCTATTAAAGCTAATAATGGCTAATACCCCCTCAAGGTGGTGCATGCAAGTTTCGAATGCCCAGCTTGTCAAGGAGGAACTGAAACTGTGGTTTTCCTAATGCCTTTGTGAAAATATCTGCAAGTTGACTTGTAGTGGGAACATAGGTTGGTCGAATATTCCCTTTGAGAATCTCATCCCGGACAAAGTGGCAATCTACTTCAATATGCTTGGTGCGTTCATGAAACACAGGATTTTTGGCAATATGTAACACTGCCTGGCTATCACAATGAAGAGTCATGGGTTTGTTATGAGAAATACCTAGGTCGGAGAGAATCCCCTTTAACCATTTTAACTCACATGCAACAGTTGCCATGGACCTGTATTCGCCTTGGGAGGAACGAGATACAGTGTGTTGCTTCTTTGTTTTCCAGGATATAGGGGAGCCACCGAGGATGACTAACCAGCCAGTAACAGAACGTCTGGTTAAAGGACAACTGGCCCAGTCGGAGTCGTACCAACCATGAAGCTGGAGGTCACACGTACTATCCAGAAGAATTCCTTGTCCTGGATTCCCTTTCAGAAATCAGACTACTCGAAGTGCAACTTCCCAATGCTCGGTTGTGGGATGTTGTATAAATTGAGACAGCGTGTGGACACTGTATGATAATTCAGGTCGAGTGAAACACAAGTAAATCAGACGCCCAACCAAGCGCCTATACTGCTCGGGATTAGGGAATAGCTGATCCAAAGCCAGTGCCAAGCGGTGGTTTTGCTCTAATGGAGTGGCAGCAGGTTTAGCACCAAGGAGACCAGCTTCAGATATAATATCAAGGGCATATTTATGATGACAAAGAAAGATCCTCTGGGATTTCTGGCAACTTCAATGCCCAAAAAATACTTCAATACGCCAAGGTCTTTCATATGGAAACACGTTCTCAAGTAGAGTTTAAAGCGCTGGATGGCAGAAGAAGTGTTTCCAGCAATAATCAAGTCATCAACGTATACTAGGACCACGAGGTGAGTGTCTTGTTTTTGCAAAGTGAACAAAGAATAGTCAAGAGATGATTGTTGGAACCCATAAGCTTTGAGGGCAGTAGAGAGCTTGGCAAACCAGCAACGGTGGGCTTGCTTTAGACTATAAAGTGATTTGCGAAGCTTACTCACCATATCTGGTTGCGGTGCGGCAAAGCCAGGAGGCATTTTTATAAACACTTCTTCGTGAAGATCACCATGGAAAAACGCATTGTGCACATCCATTTGATGAAGTTCCCAAGCTTTTGCTACTGCCATAGCTAGGACAGTGTGTACTGTGACCATTTTGGCAACTGGTGCGAATGTTTCGGTGTAATTGATCCCTTCCACTTGATGATTTCCAAGAACAACCAATCTGGCTTTAAAATGTTCAATCGTTCCATCAGAGTGATATTTAATGCGATAGACCCATTTGCATCTCAGAGCTTTCTTGCCAGGTGGTAAGCGCATGGTCCAGGTGCTGTTACGTTCAAGGGCTTCAATCTCGGCTTGCATGGCTTCTCTCCACCGAACATCTTTCACTGCTTCATGGAAGTATAGTGGTTCCTTTTCTGTAGTAATTGCTGCAAGAAATTGTCTATGTGGCAGAGAAAATTTATCACAGTTTACATAATGTGTTATAGGATAGGGTGTACCTGAAGAATGTGATGGAGTTAGTGAACGAGTGGGAGGACTCAACTTTTGAATAGTGTTCGTGACGTAACCTTTCAACCTGGTAAATGGACGTTTAACACGACAACCTCGTCCCAGTGGCCCAGAATCATCGAAAGGATTTGTCGTGACACCAGTGTCTTCTACATCAGCTTCAATAGTATGGGGCGTTTCTGGCGGGTTCAGTATGACAGTAGTGTCTTCTACATTCACCTCAACAGTATGGGTGCCCCCCTATCGTTAAGACTCGCTTCATTGCTTTGATTCTAATGTGTCTAGATAAGAATCATCCACTTCACCCCCTGCTTCGTTATGATTCGCCGAGTTTGATGTAGATTCACTGTGTTGGAAGGGAAATTGTGTTTCAAAGAAGACTACATCTCTTGACACAAAAAAATCATGGGTATCAAGGTCATAAAACTCGCCATCCTTTTTGCCCATAAGGATACCCAACAAAAACACACTGACGACTACGACTTGCAAACTTATCTCCTTTAGTGCCTTGGTTGCGAGCATAGCACAGAGAGCCGAATATGCGTAGATGAGTGTAGGAGGGTGGCTGACCGTGCAGGACTTCATATGGAGTTTTGCCATTGAAAGTTGGGGTTGGAGTGCGATTAATCAAGTACCCTGCCATCAAGATGCACTAGCCCCAGAAATTAAGGGGAAAACTTCCTTGAAACCGCAAAGCTCTTGCAACATTGAGGATGTGACGGTGTTTTCTTTCGACCCTTCCATTTTGCTGCGGTGTCCCTACACAAGATGTTTGAAAAACAATTCCATGTTCCAGAAAGTAATTTTTCATGCAAACAAATTATGTTCCATTATCACTTCTAATAGGTTTAACCCTTGTATTATATTGTCTTTCCACTATTGCAAAGAAATTTACCAAAATCTGTGACACTTCTTTCTTATCAATTAACAAATAAATCCACACTACACGCGAGCAATCATCCATAACAGTAAGAAAATATGAAGCGCCACAAGAAGATGGAGTTCTGTAAGCTCCCCATAAATCACAACGTATCAAATCAAATGTATTAGAAGCATGATAATTACTCAATGGAAATGTTTCTCTAGTTTGCTTAGCTCTTTGAAAAGTGTCACAAGCTTTATTTAGTAAATTACTATCTTTCCCACCGCTGTCTTTAGAAATCAACTGAGTAGTCTTCCAAGATGGATGTCCCAAGCGTTTATGCCACATTTCTAGTTGGTTCATCCCTTCAGATCTACAAGCCTTCATTCTTGGAATTTCCCGGAAGAAGTAGAGTCCATCCCTCCGTTCACCCGCTCCAATCAGCATCTTCGAAGTTTGGTCCTGTATACTACACATGTTATTAGTAAACTGAACAATACAACGGGATTCATCTATCAGTTGTGATATAGAGATTAAGTTGCAATTTAATTGAGGAACATAAAGCACGTTCTCGAGTTTTAAACCCCCAGTAAGCCTTATTATCCCTTCCTTAGTGGCCATTACAGATTTTCCATTAGGAAGTCTAACAGGACATCCAGGCACTTCACGTACATCAACAAAGTATTGAAGGCTTCCTGACATATGGTTGGATGCCCCGCTATCTAGGATCCATATATTGGGTTTAGTCTTACCAGTCATCCACTCATTTGGAGTGACCTTAGATGTATTAAACATTGGCAACAAAGTTTCCCATTGCTCATTGCTTAACCCTGCCATGACAGAGCTCTTTCCTTCGCTACCAGCACTGTGTTCCAAGTTCTGGACAGCATGGGCACGTATTGAACCAGCACGTCCAGCATTGCCTCCAGCGAGATTCTTACCCTTTCCTCTTCCTCCTACTTTGCCATCACTTCTTGCACGTTCACCCCACCATTCGGGTATCCAATGAGCAAGAAACAACTTGTTTCATCATGACCAGCTTTGTTGCAGTTCGTACAGATCAATGATCTGTTCTTGGTCTCACGCACTTTCATTTTTGCACCTGTTTGGACAGCCAAGGCCATGATCTCTGGTCTTTCTTCCTTAGCCCGCGTGATGTTTTGCACCCTTTCCTCTTGTACCAAAATGGAGTACATCTTGTTCAAAGATGGCATAGGATCTGTGGCTAACAAGTTGGATCGAACTGTTCCATAGAGCACGTCATCCAGTCCCATCAAAAACTGATGTCCTCGTTCTTCCTATTTCCGTTTTTCCAGTTTCGCTGCTATGTCACACTTGCACCCTCCACAAGTGAAAATCGGCACTTGTTCATAATTGGCCAGGTCATCCCACAAGGCCTTCAGCTTTCCATAATAAGCCACCATAGTCAATCCACCTTGCTTGCACTATGCTAAATCTGATTTCAGCTGCTGAATGCGTGGGCCATTCACAACCGAAAACCTTTCTTTGATGTCGTCCCAAAGCTCCTTGGCAGTTTCCAAGTAAGACAAGGTTGATCGTAAGGTAGGCTCTCACGTGTTCAAGATCCATGACACCAACATGGATTGAACGGTCCACCAATCCTCCATCTCGGGAGGGTTCTTTCGCAGGTTCCTTTATGGTTCCATCAATAAAACCCCATTTTCTCCTTGCTCTCAAGGATGTCCGCATGGCTCTTGCCCATTCTTCATAATTCTCACCCCGCAGCTGCACCCGTGTAATCACGTTTTCGGTGTTATCGCTGGAGTTCAGATCGTATGGTGATGGGTGTTTCTTCCCAGCATCTGATTTTGGTTGCTCAGTTTTTGGTTGCTCGAAATTTTCTGCCATAGTACTCGTCAGGTATAAGAATTCTAACCTGATGCTCTGATACCATGTAAAGGAATGTTTTTCTCTCTGTGTCTTGTTCATCAAGCTGAAGGAAAATATATACATGAATGGGCAGCAACTCCTAATAACTCCTAATAATGTTACAACAACTATCAAGGGATACAAATCAAATGTGATAGCCACAAATCAAGGGATACTAATAAAGGCTATTAAATCTAATAATGGCTAATAATAGATCTTTTGGGTTGGCCCAAAATAAATGTGAGAGAGCATGGGAAAATGGCAAAAAAAAGAAGAAGAATCTTTCTACCCAATTGACAGAAAACATAACAAAAAAGTGTTGGGTGTTGTTTTTTACATCACAAATATCTTTAATACTCCACAAATTTTTTAAAACATTTAAATACCCCTAAAATACCCTCAATCATCTTAATACATCCCATAATCTATATCTGGTACGTCTGGAACTTTGAACTACCGGAAGAATACTGTTTTTAAATACCGGAATATAAAATCCGGTAATCTATTTTAGTTTTGGTTACCAACTAGAAATAAATTTTTGGTAGTCACTTTATAGCATACCGGAAATTAACTTCCGGTATTGTATAATAAAGCTACCGGAAGTTTATTTCCGATATTAATTTTAACTATTCTCCATCTTTGCTACTAGTATCAACATTGTAATTTCCTCCATTCCATTGTGTCTTGCTGATTGTATAGCACAATTCCAAAGTTGAGCTCGTAGTTGAGAATGGGAATTCTTATCCGCATTCAAAGACTATTTCCACTGAAAATGTAAGTCAAGATGGAATACAGGATAAAGATGTTGTCACTGAAAGCTTTAGTTCAGTTGGGAGTCTATGATCAACTGATAGATGTAGACCAATAATTTACGCATAGTTAACATGCATACGAAAGGCATAGAAGAAACATTTTATTTTACTAATACTCCCCCACCCCGAGTGATAAGGTTAATGAACATTTTCTATTTTTACAATTTTTCCGCACCCCATGAACCATGATCCCTCTTCCGTTGAACTCAATCACCAGCAGGATAATGGATATCCAATCCAAAATTACCAAATAGTAGAATATAGAAGGCAAACAAGTAAATGAAAGACTTGTTCCTGCCGAGATCCGACTTGTCGGAATCTCGTCGTAGAACGTCAAACCAAGAGTGAACAATGGGGGTTGTTTTAGATTATAGCTTGACAGAATATTGTACTCTGGTCCTACGTATCCCAGTGGGAATTAAAGCCATACATAGTTCTTAGTTTAACCCTTGGTCATAAAGTGATCTTAATCTTGTATCTGATGAATACTAGCGAGTAAGGACTCTTCAATAGTCTCTTGGTCAAGCTGGTTCCTCTAATACGCTTAAGGGAGATTCACCTAGATTAGTGAAAAGTGAGTATCTCTTTTGGGCTATCCTCCTTTTATAATAGGATCCCTATATCTTTAAGAGATCTGGATTTATCTCCTTTTATTTCTTAAATCTTCTTTGAGATACGACTTCCTTAATTTGAGGGATTTTATCTCTTCTAACCAGATAAGGTCATTTGAGATAATATCAGGATTATTAAAGATAATATCAATATCTTATCCTTCCCACCTTTATTGGATCGGGTATCCAAGCTCGGTGACCGAGTTTTACTCCTTGACTAGTACACAAGCCCCCCAAGCTTTGAGCTAGTAGAAGCGTAAAAGTTTTCATGACAGTAGCCGAGCTTGGCCTTTAAAAACCTTATTTGGAGAATCTAAGGTTTATAGTGTAGGTTCTATTCCCCTTTTTACCATAGTTTTAATGACCGATCTTGTACCTTGGCCAATCGTTAACCTCGGTGACCGAGCTTAGAAACTTGGTCTCTTTAGCCTTTCAAGTTGGCGAGGTAAGTGGTCGAGCTTTACACCTTGGTGTATATATATATATATATATATATATATATATATATATATATATCATTTCGGTGAACCTGGTGGCGAAGCTTTAAACCTCGGTGGAGTTTTACACCTCGGCCCATACACAAGCCCCCAAGCTTTTGAGCTTTTAAAAAGCGAGGAAGCTTCTTTGAAGGAGCTGATCGTAACCGAGACGGGGGTAGTCGTTTCATTTTTGCACTGTGACCAATGTTTCCGAGCTCCCGAGATGAAAAGAAATGCTGCCTTTGTTGTTAAGGCGAAGCTGACTTGTGAGGCGTGGCCATTATGACCTTATTTCCGAGGCCTGCTCCGATGCTGCGTGCTCATATTATTAATTGTGACAGCATATATTCCGATGTCTCTGCCATGTGTTGCTCCTCCATTGGTGCGTCGAATTTGCAAGGACTTGAAGAGACATCTCTCTTCTCTCACACGTCAACCACCATCATTACTTCGAAAAGTAATGTTTCCTTTCTTTTTTGAAACGTTACTCTTTTTCTATAAATCGAGCAAGCTCCGAATACAGGGCTTCACTTTCCCTTAACCTTCTATTTTCTTCTCTCCCGAGCCTCTTATTTTTCAAGCTTTTACTATCTTTACTGTTCAAGGTACGTCCTTCTCATTTCTTTTTTCTGGTTTCATTTCTGCTTTTTTTTAGCCATGGAGATTTCATTCGAGGTATTCCATAATGCCTCTTATGTGGTTCAGATCATAGAGCCCAAAATCAATCCGATTGGGGGCTCTCCTCATCATTCTCTGTCTTCCTCTCATGGTGATGGGGGTGCTAATGGTGCCTCCTCCTCTTCTGATGAGAGTAGCTCCGCCACTCCTGATGCCACACCCGTTCCTAAGCATCGTAAGCGCACCAATAGGATGCCTAGAGTCCCATACCCAGATATTACTAGTCCTGGGTATTTTTGGATAAGGCCAGATGCGGGAGCCTTTCACTCCAACTTCAGGGACCTTGAATCCCTCGAAGCCATAAAAAACAAGGTTGCTGCTAAACATGGCACTGTAGAGTGCCTTCCTTATGCAGAAGATGATTATGTTTTTCTTCGCCCCCCTTCGGATGAGCCATACTTTACATATGCATACAAGACCAACAAATTGGTGTTTCCATTCCCTTCACCCTATTCGGGTGCGAAGACCTGAGAGCTATGAACGTTGCTCCTACCCCGTCTTCACTCGAATAGTTAGGCTTTATTGAAATCCTTCCAAATTCTGTTGTGGAAGTTATGGTTAGTGGCTTATTCTCCTAAGTTTCTTTACTTTTATCGAGTTCGGTTCGGGGACCGAGTTGACTGAGTCTCCCTGAGTGGGGTTGAGCAGAGAGGGATCGTCGTGCTCTATAAGAGCTCGTATAAGTTTTTCAAGTGGGATTTCTTCAAAGTCCGACCTACTAAGGGTAATGAGTCTTTATTTTTTGACTCAGCTGGAAACCCTAAATTCCCCTTCTACTGGCAACCACACCCTTCCAAATTTTCTAGCTATGACCTCGACTCTATGACCGCTCAAGAGCAAGCCGATGTTGAGGCTCTGAAACTTTATCCTCGACCACTGCCTTGTGGAAGGCTTTTAAAGCTTCCCACCTCTTCACTCGGCAAGCCAACTTTGAATGTAAGTAGCTTTTTGTTGACAAGTGTTAATTTATCATGTAGCGTTCTTATGGTATCTGGCCGATTTCCTTCTTGCAGTGATAATTGGGAAGTTCAACTACAAGGCCCTAATGAAGAAGTCGGCAAATCAAGCTACTGGTATATTAGCTCCAGCTTCAAATGTCAAGGGGAAGAAAAAGAAGGTTGCTAAAGCTTCTGACCTGAACACTCGCCTTCCCAAAAGGACTCGAGAAGACATTCAGTCCGAGGTCCCGATAAGAAGTTCTTCTCCCATGATGATGGTTGAAGAAACTCATGCTGCTAATAAGAGGTTGGGCAATGCTCCCATGGTGACCGATCTTACTTCGGACACCAAATGGTACAATGGAAACTGCAACCCGGGCATCAGCTCGCTCTGGCGGAATAAGTTTGACCCTGCTACCCTCATCGACGGCCAAGTACTGAAACCTTCTGATGCTCGGCTCTTGCTGGAGCAAGGACCTGATGAGAGTATGGAGGCGGCTGCTGCCTATATTACTCGCTTCTAGAGTCACCAGATTGCTGATAATGTCAAGAAAATGGAGGTGATGAGGGCCGACGCGGCTCGTGCCTTGAGGGTGAGGGACGAGCTGGCTCAAGTCGTAGCCAAGTGTGAGGAACAAGCTCGGGCTGTTGGCCAGATGAAGGCCCAAAAGGCAGAGCTGGAGAAAGGTAAGACTGCTCTTCAGGTCGAGCTTGACAGAGAAAAGGAGGAGAATGCCATTTTGAAGAAGGCCTTGGAGGACTCTTGTGCTTCCTGTTCTCAGCCTCAGCAATCGTTGGAAGCTGAGAGAGGAGCCAAGCAGAGGCTTCAAGGCGATCTGGACGAGGCTGTCTCCAACATTATGAAGGAGCATGTCAGCGGGATCTACCGGGCTGTGAAGCAGCTTCAACGTTTTAACCCTAATGCTGACTTTTCTTGGGTGGATGTGGATAAGGACTTCAACAAGGATGGAGTCATGGTCCCTTTGTCAGAGCTCGAAGATGAAGAAGAGGCAGGCCAGGAGGAAGAGAAAGTTGAGGAGCAAGCTGCTGAGGAGGGGGAAATGGGGAAACGGCTTTGCCTGATCCATCTTCTGCTATTCCTCTAAGTGACGAGGATGTCCTCAACTCTACTCCTGTTGAAACTGTTGCTCGTGGGGATGCCCATGAGTAACTTAGGAAAACAATTTTTTATTATGTATTCCGCTCCTGGGGTAGTGCCATTTTTATTTTGGAATCTTATGTACTCTGGGCCTTGCCCTTTTAAGTAATGTAATTGTGTTTTTGTTTCTGGTTTATGAGTCGTTTTTTACTTTTCAAACTTAGAAAATTTTCGAAGTTTTTTTATGTTCATGCCTTGTTTTTTCCTGTCGGCTTTTGGAGCTCAAGCTTGTAACTTTTTTCTAAGTTAGTGCTCGATTTTACATTTTTGCATGTTACTCGGCTTATTCAAGTTTTTGGAGCTCAGAATACCTCTAGGTTTTTGAATAACTTTTAGGCATTGTCTACCTCTTTAGGTTCGGCCATGCGACCCCAGCTCGATCGATTTTAGCTCGGATTACCTCTTTAGGTTGTTAGTTACCTTAAGGCATTGTTTACCTCTTTAGGTTTTTAATTACCTTTAAGCATTGTTTACCTCTTTAGGTTCGGCATTTCGACCTTAACATGGTCGATTTTAGCTCGGTCAACCTTTTTAGGTCTTTAGTTTTTACCTCTTTAGGTTCGGCATTTCGACCTCAACTCGGTCGATTTTAGCTCGGTCAACCTTTTTAGGCTCTTTAGTTTTTACCTCTTTAGGTTCAGCATTTCGACCTCAACTCGGTCAATTTTAGGTCTTTAGTTTTTGCCTCTTTAGGTTCGGCATTTCGACCTCAACTCGGCCGATTTTAGCTCGGTCAACCTTTTTAGGCTCTTTAGTTTTTACCTCTTTAGGTTCGGCATTTCGACCTCAACTCAGTCGATTTTAGCTCGGTCAACCTTTTTAGGCTCTCAACTACCTTTAGATGTTGTTTACCTTTTTAGGCTCGGCATTTCGACCTCGGTTCGGTCAATTTTAGCTCGGTCCAACTTTTTAGGTCTTTAATTTTTACCTCTTTAGATTCGGCATTTCGACCTCAACTCGGTCGATTTTAGCCCGGTCAACCTTTTTAGGCTCTTAACTACCTTTAGATGTTGTTTACCTTTTTAGGCTCGGTATTTCGACCTCGGTTCGGTCAATTTTAGCTCGGTCAACCTTTTTAGGTCTTTAATTTTTGCCTCTTTAGGTTCAGCATTTCGACCTCAGCTCAGTCGTTTTTAGCTCGGTCAACCTTTTTAGATCTATAGTTTTTCATAAATAAAATTTTGACCATATAACAGTATTCTTGCCTAATAATGCAACTGAAAATGATTCTATTTATTTATTTTCCGGGTGTGCCTCATTAAAACCTTCCTGACCAAAACCTCGTGGAAAAAAGATTGGAGTAGGAAAAAGAGTATATCACATACTTACATGACTTTAACTAAAATAAAACTTAAGGTAAGAAGTGTTCCATGTTCTTGGAACAACTTTTCTAGCCTATAAGCACCATTTCCTAGATTTTCAACTATTCTGAATGGGTTAGACCAGTTTGCTGCGTGCTTAACCTCTTTGGAGTCTTTTCTCGCATCGTTTTGCAATCTTAGCACTAAGTCACCTTGCACAAATTCCCCTGGCTGCAACCTCGAGTTGTACTTCCGAGTTGCTTTCTGCTTGCATAGTTCTTCTCTGATTTTTGCCTCATCTCGGACTTCCTCAACCATGTCAAGCTCAACTCGAATTTCTTCTTTGTTCTTACTTTGGTCATGATGCTGCCTTCAGAAAGAGAGTTCGTCGAGCTCAACTGGAATCATTGCATCGGTTCCATAGGTTAGCTTGAATGGTGTTTCACCAGTTGAAGACTGCGGTGAACAATGGTAAGCCCAGAGGATGCTTGGTAATTCTTCAACCAATGTCCCTTTTGATTGGCCTAACCTTCTCTTGAGCTCGTTAAAAATGACTTTGTTGGCTACTTCTGCTTGGTTGTTTGTTTGTGGATCCTCAACCAAGGTTACTCTGTGTTTGATTCCGAGGTTGGAGTAGAACTCTCTAAGCCCTTTATCGGTGAATTGTTTTCCATTATCTGTGACACTTGCATAAGGGAGGCCATTGTTGAGTCACCAGCAAAGTGTGTACCGGTCGTCGTAAGTAATAAACACGGTAAGTAATTACCGAGGTCGGGACACAGGGATTGGGCTACCAATTCTACCAATTTGCAAGAAATTCGATACGTTTGACCAAGTAAAAGCAAGTGGTTGAGAAGAGAGGGGAAATAGGATAGCAATTTAAATCAACAAATCAATTAGAGATAAAGTAGGTAGCGATAAGATAAGATAAGAATTAAAATCTGGATTAACATATAAGGTCACAAATCCACCTACCCAATCATGCATAGCACCCAAGTGATGATGATCCTCTCCCTAAGTTCAATTGCAATGTCAACCAGGACCCCCAAATTCTCCTAATGACACTATCATGCTCAATAGGACGTATTCAACGATTGAGTTAATTACTTGCTACGGTCTCATAACCCAATCATCAAACTCTATTAAATCTTGTTCCCTATAAGGTTGCACTGATCTCCTACTCACTCTCATGCAATATTCAATCAGTGATCCCAATTCAAGTTCTAAACGCGAATTACCTATCAAGCCTCATCACGTTAACTAGTCAATCATGCATGCTTATGATCAACGCAATAAATTCAGAATTGGAAAACATGAATTGAGGTAAAGGAGGGAAACATACATCACATTGAACGCTACACCGTCATGGGTGGTTTCATTGATCCCTTAGACAAGGGAATTAGTTCCTCATGCTTGTAACAATGCACAAACAATTGGAGGTCATCATAATTGTAAAATAGGAAAAGAACATAGGGAGACGCAGCTCCAGAGAATAAGGATTTGTCTCAAAAACGATCTAAAACAAGTGGTGAACAAAAGGTATCTAATCTGCCCTAAAACAACCTATAAATAGAGGTTCTGGGTCTCACCCGCTCGCGGGGCGAGACCTGGTTCGCGAGGCGAATCTTATGAATCATTTCTTCAGAGATTGGTTTTCTCGCGAGGCGAGATGGTGATTCGCGAGGCGATACAGAAAGGGTGACATCTCTGGCACAGTCAGGCCTTCAGGCTCGCGATGCGAGCTGGTGATTTGCGAGGTGAGACAGAAAGGGTGACTGTTGCTGTTCAGGCTGGTCTTCAGGCTCGCGAGGCGAGATCCTGTCTCGCGAGGCGAAACTTCCAGAATTGCTTTTCCACTGTTTTCTTCATTTTCCTTGACTCTAAGAGCTTCACTTTTAACCTGAAATAATAAAAGGAAACGAAAAGCGTAAATCTACTCAAAATAAACTAAAAACTACTAAAAATGCATTAAACGAATCAAATTCTAACTTAGGAACAAAACAAGGCCAATTTGGGAGATTAGCGAGGTTGACTCGCCCGATTAGGCACAAAATCTACCCCTTTTCTAGCTGGAAACTAGATGAGCCAGAGGCTTATCAAAACACCCCAAACTTAAACCTTGCTTGTCCCCAAGCAAGTTAAACAAACAATACAATCATTTGGATTTAACTGAGTTAACCGAGCTTCCTGCAGTTATTCACAATTTCTATCTTGCAAATTCAATGTCCCTTCCCCTTATTCTTTATATCTACCCCACTCATCAAGTGAACAAAGAGAGATCAGTCATGAATGCAGTCAATACGACTAAGCTAGGGATCCAGTACTGTGCAAAGGAAGATCACCAAATTCAAATAATTGCCTTCCTCTCTAAGGGTATTTAGTAAACACTTTTGCGCTCAATTTGTCTACGTTAGCAACATTCACTCTATTTCACAATTCAAGAGCACTTTCCATGGATTTGATTTTCATCTAAACAAAGTTCCCACAAAAATATGTATGCATCATCAAAAGGTCTTTCATAGGTTGTAATGAGACCTGGCTCAAGGTAAGATATGCAAAGGATAGAGGCTTAGTCCCTAGGATCAATGAGAGCATGAAACTAGCATTACAACAATTTAATTTACTCTCGTATTATTGTTCTATTCCTTGTGTTGGGTGGCTACAAACCTCTTCCTTTTTATACTTTTCACTTTGCCCTTTTTAGCATATATTCAATACTTTTCATCACTTTTTTTTTCCTCAAGCCTTCGGCCTTTAATTTTGCTTTTCTTTTTCTCAACTATGATTCATGAACCTTGTAGCCACCCCAAACTTAGTTCCACAACAACACTCACAGAGCTAAAATTCCATGCTCTCCTAAATCCTAGGATAGGGGAAAATCATGGTTTTTCTGAGTTAATGGCTTGTAATGTAAGGTCATCAAGAACAATAGGCTTCAAGGCTCAATGTGGCTAACTAGGGATCATTCATCAAGGTTGGTTCAATTTATGACCAAGTAGTTATTTCAAAGAAAAATTGCCTACATCATTTGATGCAACATATAAGTATGCAAACCATGCACAGATTCAAGCAAATCCGAGAAGGTGCAACTTAAAAGTGATTCACACAATTAAAACAATGTTAGAGGCTCAAATTCCTCGCCGGGTTATTTTGCAAATTATTTGACCGAGATACAATTCCCAAGCATGCACCCCCTCAACCCCAAACTTATTGTACATCATGCATTCACAATAATCAAACTAAGTTCAACCTCTTTATTTTCACTAGGGGCTTTTCAACATTCAAAGCATCGAGAGGGGTTCATTGAATTTCTATTTTTGGTTAGTTCATCCATTCAACTTGAGAGTTTCCTCAATTAAATCCATTTTTTTTACATTGACATGCATTCACAAGTGAAATTACTATTAAGATTAGAAGGAGAAGGAATAGAAAAAGAGAAAGGATAAGAAATTTTTATTTCGAGGGGGTCCAAGCGGACCCCATGCTTTCAGTTGATTGCCTTGCCTCTTTTCATCTCTCTACTACCCCGCTTCACAGCGCAGCTAGTTTCGGCCTCATCCTCATCCAATTGGTTGGCCCAAGATATTCCGGGCTCTCCATGTTGATCCATTCACAAGCAAACACGAAAGTTAAAACAATAACATAAAAAATATATATATACAGCTATCCAAGTTTGTCAGTAAAAGGCCAGTAGACAGAGTTTCTAGCTAGCTATCAGTGTACAACCATATCGAAACTACTAGCTAGAACTCTAAATAAAGTAATGCAGGGGCCCGGATCACTGATCAAAATCAATGTCGTCCGCCGGGTCACCCTGGTCCTCTGGTGCCTCCTCATCCTCTGGTCCCTCGGGCACCCCCCAGTGGCATAGCACCCTAGTCCCTAAGGTAGTCCTGCCACCCAAGCCGAGGGGACAACTCCTCCTCGGAGGGGTATACGGGCACCCGACCCTCCTGCTGGGCCAATGACATCTCCCGAAAGAACTCTCGCAGTACCTCCTGATCCCGCCTCATCGCCTGTTGGTTCTGCAAGAGCAGAGCCATGTCCGCTGATAGTGGCCTCTGAGTGGGCAGGGGTGGCGGCCTCCTAGGTGGGGTCGGGGCTAAGTAACAGAAACGCCGGATGTACTCCCGGTCGATGGGCTGCCGCGGGACCTTCTCCATCACTGTACTCACCGGCACCCCCGCCCGGTGGATGAGCTCGGTGATCAGCAGCCCATGCCTCAGGCTCTCCTTCAGCACCCGGGAGTTCGCCTTCATCTGGATATCTGTGGCGATGACTCCCTCGACGTTGATCGTGCGGCCCGTCAGTATGCCGTAGAGGAGATGGGCTCTAGCGGCGGTGACTGTGGACTCATGAGAGCTCACTCGAAGGTTGGCATGTAAGAACGCCGACCAGACCATGGCATTCGGGGTGAGGTCCTGCCTCCCCAACCTCAAGAGGTTCCCCGACGTTCCCATCTCCCAGGCAGCTCCTTGGACACAGTAGGTGTCGATGATGACCTGAGTTAGGGCCTGCACCGCGGGGAGCTGCTCGTACCCGCAGGCCTCCTCTCCGATGGGGATCCCCAAGCATGAGTTAATATCCGATGCAGTGAATGTAATGGGGACCCCCTGAACCTCCGTCACACAACTCGGGTCTGAAACCTCGAGTTTGAGAGCGTTGGCGTAAAATTCCTGCACCAGTTTGATATCATACCGGTAAGGAAGATCAGCTAACACCTCCCAACCTTGGTTGCGTATCTGCTCGGAGACGCTGGCGCAGTTGTTGCCCACCAGGGACACACGCCGCTCTAGGACCATCTCCTTTCTCACCACCAGGTCCCAATGCTTCCTGTGATCAGGAGAGCGGAACCTGGGAGAGTAGGAGGTGGCCCCAGAGGAGGCGCCCGGCCCTGAAGGCAACTCTATGTCGCCCCCGAGCAGATGCGCTTTGAGCTTAACCGACCGCTTTTGGCAGCGGTGTTCTTAAGCGGGGCCATAACCCGAAAATCGGAAAAATCCCGAAGATGCGTTCATAAATCAGTATTGCAGAATATGTATAACAGAGGCACAAGTTTAGTGTAATTCTATCCTGCTAAACATCCCAGTTGCTCACCCCACTGTCCCACTAACATGCAAATATGCAACGAATACCCGGACAGCATCCCAACTATATTCCTAGCACAACTAACCATAATACTCAGATCAATCATTAGGCAGTTAGTTTCAAATTGCATTCGTGGAATATTAAAGGACTCTAAGCCTTCATGATCAACATTCATCGTTTTACTCAGATCAGGTGACAATGAGCAGTAACACTCCCTAGACTAGACAAGGTCATGATCATGGCGTCTACCCTACTACCAGTTATAACAGATACCGATTACAAAGTGTGTGGTCGTGACTGTTTGAATTCCACAAAGCATAAACAAGGGAAGAGTGAAGTCAAGTGAGATGTTACTTACCTTGTAGAGATGAAGGAATGCGAATGCGTGAGGGTGAGAGTGTGAGAGTGAGTGAGGCAATGAAATGAGTGGGAATGAAGTTGAACCCACGCGAGAGAGGGAATGAACAGTGAAGGGTCGCGAAAGTGCTTCGTGATCCGCTCGCGGGGCTGATAAACTTTTCAGCTTTCGCGAGGCGAGAGACTCCTAGCGACGCGAATTTTAAATTTTCCCCCAAATTGAAAACCCTAATTGCAGATTCACGAGGCGATACATCACTCGCGAGGCGAATTTGGAAAAATTGTTCTTCACACTTTCCAGAATCGTGAGGCGAGTAATAGCGCGCGAGGCGAATCTGGAATTCCAACAGCTGATGATGCCCAGATTCGCGAGGCGAAGGTGGCTTTCGCGACGCGAGACAGAAGCGTGAACAAGCCTCTGAGATTCAGGGCTTCTGTCTCACGAGGCCACTGTGGATTCGCGGGGTGAATCTGTTTTTTTTTTTCCTTTTTCAGATGAGAAAATGACAGAAACTTAAAAAAAAATAAAGGATATCTAGCTTGGGTTGCCTCCCAAGTAGCGCTTGTTTAACGTCCCGAGCCTGACTCAAGTCACCCCTAAGGGTTAATCCAGAAGAAGAACTTGCTTGCCATTTGGGATTGAACTTGGAGGACCTTGAATGGTCCCGACCACCTTGATTTTAGCTTTCCAGGAAAGAGTCTCAACCTTGAATTATAAAGAAGTACCATTTGTCCGGGCTCAAACCTCCTAGGCAAGATGTGCTTGTCATGCCATGTCTTAGTCCGCTCTTTGTAGATTCTTGCATTTTCATATGCTTTCATGTGGATCTCGGATAACTCATTTAAGTCCAAAAGCCTTTTTTCACCAGCCTTCATCAAATCAAAGTTGAGTTCTCGAATTGCCCAATAAGACTTTTCCTCCAATTCCACCGACAAGTGGCGTGCCTTTCCAAACACCAAATTGTAAGGAGACCTTCCAATTGGAGTCTTGAAGGCGGTCCTATAAGCCCATAAAGCATCATCTAACCTTTTTGACCAATCCTTCCGTGAGCAGTTGACGGTTTTCTCAAGAATACGCTTCAACTCACGGTTGGATACCTCCACTTGCCCATTTGTTTGGGGATGATAAGGAGTAGAGACCCTATGCTTGACCCCATACTTCTCAAGAAACTTGTGCATTTGATTGTTGCAAAAGTGGGATCCCCCATCACTAATCAACACTCTAGGGACCCCAAACCTCGGGAAGATATTGCGCCTTAGGAATTTCATGACTACCCGCGCATCATCCGTAGTTGTTGGGATTGCTTCTACCCACTTTGACACATAGTCCACCACCACCAAAATGTATTGATAGGAGAAAGATGGTGGGAATGGTCCCATGAAATCTATCCCCCACACATCAAAGAGCTATACTTCAAGCATGCAATTCAAGGGGAGTTCATGCCGCTTAGAGATGTTGCCAACTCTTTGGCAACGACCACAGTTCTCAACAAAGGTGTGGGCATCCTTGAAGAGCGTTGGCCAATGAAACCCGTTTTGGAGGATTTTTTCTGCGATCTTATTTCCCCCATAATGCCCACCATAATCTGAGCTATGACAATGTCACAACACGTTTCCGATTTGGTCATGGGGAATGCACCTTCTTAGGATCCCATCCGAGCATTGCTTGAAAAGATATGGGTCCTCCCACACATAATACTTTGCATCCGAGAAGAACTTCTTCCTTTGTTTATTAGTCCAACCTTGCGGAACCACATTTGAAGATTTGAAGTTGGCCATGTCCGCGAACCAAGGAGAGAAATTTTCAATGAGTGCAAACAGTTTTTCATCAGGAAATTCTTCCTTGATGTCTAACAATTCCTCCTCGGTGTCGGGATTGACCAACCTAGATAAATGGTCCACCACACCATTGTCGGATCCCTTCCTGTCCTTAATCTCTAGATCAAATTCCTGCAAAAGAAGAATCCACCGAATTAATCTAGGTTTGGCCTCTTGTTTTGTCATCAAGTGTTTTATGGCCGCATGATCGGTGAAAACAACAATCTTAGACCCCACAATATAGGATCTAAACTTATCTAAAGCAAAAACCACAGCAAGTAGTTCCTTTTCAGTGGTGTTATAATTAGCTTGTGCCTCATTCAAAACTTTACTTGCGTAATAAATGACATGAGCTAACTTTTCCACCCTTTGTCCCAAAACAGCCCCCACCGCATAATCACTAGCATCACACATGATTTCAAATGGTAAATTCCAATTAGGTGCAGTGATTATGGGTGCGGTGACAAGCATATTTTTCAAAATAGTGAAAGCATTTAAACAAGAAGCATTAAACTCAAAGGATACATCCTTCGCAAGAAGGTCACAAAGCGGCTTTGCGATTTTGGAGAAGTCCTTGATGAATCTCCGCTAGAGAACCCGGCATGACCCAAGAAACTCCTCACCCCCTTTACATTGGTTGGTGGGGGAAGCTTCTCAATCAACTCAATCTTGGCTTTATCAACCTCAATCCCCCTTTGGGAGATTTTGTGCCCCAAGACTATACCTTCCTTGACCATGAAGTGGCATTTCTCCCAATTGAGCACAAGGTTAGTCTCTTGGAACCTTTTAAGCACCAAAGTCAAGTTATTCAAGCAATTGTCATATGAGGTCCCAAAGACCGAGAAGTCATCCATGAACACCTCAATGCATTTCTCCACCCATGTCCAAGAAAATAGAAAGCATGCACCTTTGGAAAGTAGCAGGAGCGTTGCACAATCCAAAGGGAATCCTCCTATAGGCAAAGACTCCGTAGGGACAAGTGAAGGCCATCTTCTCTTGGTCTTGAGGATCCACCACAATTTGATTATAGCCGGAGTAACCATCTAAGAAACAATAGTACTCATATCTGGCTAACCTTTCAAGCATTTAATCAATGAAGGGAAGAGGGAAGTGATCTTTCCTTGTTGCCTCATTTAGCCTTCTATAATCGATACATACTCTCCACCTCGTGATGGTCCTTGTTGGGATCAATTCATTGCTTTCATTGACCACCACGGTTGTGCCACCTTTCTTTGGGACCACATGAATTGGACTAACCCAATTGCTATCCGAGATTGGATAGTAGATGATTCCGGCATCTAAAAGTTTAATCACTTCCTTACGCATAGCTTCTTTCATGATGGGATTTAACCGTCTTTGTGGTTGAACCACCGGCTTATAATCATCCTCCATCAAAATCTTATGCATGCATAGGGAAGGGCTTATACCTTTTAGGTCAGAAATCTTCCATCCAATGGCGGATTTGTGTTCCCTAAGAACTCTCAATAGCTTTTCTTCTTCATCCTTTTTCAAGGCATTACTAATGATTACCGGATGTTGTCCCTTCTCCCCCAAGAATGCATACCTTAAGTGTGTTGGGAGTTGCTTCAACTCTGGTGCTTTGTTATCTTCTTCCATTACTTCGTTGTTGAGTTTTTCCTTTGCACATTCATCCTTTGGGAGACTCGGTAAGGCTTCCATGTTTTTTAAGCACTCAAGATAGTCCTCATCCCCCAAAGGGTCTTCTTCCTCACTATCATCATCATGGGATTCTACCAACACTTGTGCAAGTGAAGAACCATGGGCTTCTCTAGTGGCCTTTGCCTTGACAATTGAGTCCACCATATCCACTCGATACACATCCGACCTCTCAGCGGGCTGCTTCATTGCTTCAAAGACATTGAAGACTATATTCTCATATTGCACCCTTAGGGTGAGTTTCCCTTGTTGCACATCTATCAAAGCACGCCCAGTGGCCAAGAAGGGCCTACCCAATATGAGAGGGATCTCGGCGTCTTCATCCATATCAAGCACCACAAAACTTGTCCACCTTCACTAACAAATCTTCGACCACCCCATAAGGATATTTTATAGAATGATCGGCTAGTTGGAGTGACATCCGTGTATCTTTGGCTTCTTTGATCCCCAACTTCTTCATCATAGAGAGGGGCATCAAGTTGATGCTTGCCCCTAGATCACACAATGCCTTTCCTAGAGTCATCTCCCCAATGGTGCATGGTATAGAAAAAGAACCGGGATCCTTCAACTTTGGAGGTAGTTTTCTTTGAAGAATGGCAATACACTCCTCGGTCAAAGCAACCATTTCCTCATCCACTATTTTCCGCTTCTTGGAGAGAAGCTCCTTCATAAACTGGGCACAAGATGGCATTTGTTCCAAGGCTTCCGCAAATGGAATGTTAATTTGAATTTTGCGGAAGACATCAAGGAATTTATTGAACTGTTTATCTTGTAGAGGCTTCTTCAATCTTTCAGGATATGGTACCTTCATGAAGGGCGGGAGGTATTTGGGTTCAACCCACTTCTTTCTTCGGAACTCTTCATCTACAAGTTTTAACCTTCCCCCTTGCTCCGGTGCCTTGTCACTTGCCAACTCCTCTTTCTTAGGTTGCTCTTACTCAACATGTGGTTGTTCCGAGGCCTCAGCTTCCTGAGAACTAGTTGCACCCCTGTTAGATCCCAACACCCTACCGCTTCTAGTTGCTACGACATTGCATTGGTTCTTAGGGTTGTTCTCGGTATCACCTGGGAAAGTGCCTGGGAGACGCTCATTTAGTTGCTTTGCGAGATGAGCCATCTGCGTCTCTAGATTCTGAATTGCCGACCCTGTATAAGTTGCCAACTTATCAATGGATGTGCTTGTATTGATTGACGACTTCTCAATTGCCGCATTCATCTTTTCTATAGCCAACTCCCAAGGTTGCCTTCCACCATCTGTTGTTTGCAATTGATTAGGCCCTGGAAGAGCCTGCTGAGTATTGCGTTGATGGATTCCATAGTTTGGCCTCTGATTCTGTTGAGGTTGTTGTTGCCCGGCTAGACCACCACTAGCATTAATCCAAACAAAACACGGATGGTCTCTCCTCATATAACCCCCATTCTGATTCTGACTGTAATCATACTGTCTGTTCCTCTGATAGTTGTTCTGGGGCACGCTGTCATAGAAATTGTGGCATGAGTCCACATGTTCTTGAGAAAAGTTGAACGGACAACTCTGAATGTCATGATCTCCATTACAATTATCACAACCCGGTGGCATTCCTTCGTGTATCACATTAACCTTTTTGTTACCAGACAATGCCGCATTTTGCATCTTCAACAGTTTATTTTGCTCTAGAATGGCTTCTATTGTTGCAGAACTGACTCCACTTGAGGTTTCCCTACCACGGTTGTAATCATTGTTCGACATCTTCTCCAATAACACTCATCCATCCTCAGCTGATAAATAATAAAAAGAACAGTCCGTTGCGGCATCATAATTCATCTGGTAGCGCCCCCTTAACCCGTTAAAGAAATCTTGAACCTTGGAGACCGGGTCAAAGAAGGCCGAAGGACATCTTCTCAAGAGCACATTATACATCTCCCAAGCTTCATTATAAGATTCATCTTCTGTCTGCCTGAAAGATGTGACGGCTACTCTTGCTTGTGCCGCTTTCTGAGGAGGAAAATATTTAGTGAGGAACTTTTGGGCCATTTGCTCCCATGTTGTGATACTGTTGCGATCCAAACTGTCAAACCAATCGCGAGCGGTATCCCTAAGAGAGAGAGGGAATAGCCGCAAGCGAAGCTCATCTTGAGAAACTCCTCTTGTCTTCTGCATGTCACAAGCTTCAAGGAAGCGAGTGATGTGTTTATGAGTGTCTTGTTTGCCACCCGCATCAAATTGATTCTCACGGATATGGGCTGTGACACATCCTTCCACTCTGAAGTAATTTGTATTGACGTTGCCCCTCACGATAGAAGAAGCACAATCATCCAAATTGGGTAGATTGTACTCGAAGAGAGGCTTGTAAGGAGGAGGAGGAGGAGGGTTTGCTTCGGCCATCCCCTCAAAATTAATTGCTTCAAGCCTCTTTCGTTCTCTGGCTTCTTTCCTTAATCGTTTCTCGGTCTTGGTGATCTCCGAATCAAATAGCAAGTCCTCTTGTGAAAGGGTACCTCGCATACAAAAACTAGGCAAGACCAAGTGGAATCAAAGAAGTAGAGAGAAATAATAGTAAATAAATAACAGAGAATAAAAATAAAAATAGCTTAACCAAATAATCAAACTTCCCAAAAATTATGAAAATTGGTTGTGCCAATCCCCGGCAACGGCGCCAAAAACTTGTTGAGTCACCGGCAAGTGTACCGGGTCGTCGTAAGTAATAAACGCGGTAAGTAATTACCGAGGTCGGACACAGGGATTGGGCTACCAATTCTACCAATTTGCAAGAAATTCGATACGTTTGACAAAGTAAAAGCAAGTGGTTGAGAAGAGAGGGGAAATAGGATATCAATTTAAATCAACAAATCAATTAGAGATAAAGTAGGTAGCGATAAGATAAGATAAGAATTAAAATATGGATTAAACATCTAAGGTCACAAATTCACCTACCCAATCATGCATAGCACCCAAGTGATGATGATCCCCTCCCTAAGTTCAATTGCAATGTCAACCAGGACCCCAAATTCTCCTAATGACACTATCGTGCTCAATAGGACGTATTCAACGATTGAGTTAATTACTTGCTATGGTCTCATAACCCAATCATCAAACTCTATGAAATCTTGTTCCCTATAAGGTTGCACTGATCTCCTACTCACTCTCGTGCAATATTCAATCAGTGATCTCAATTCAAGTTCTAAACGCGAATTACCAATCAAGCCTCATCACGTTAACTAGTCAATCATGCATGCTTATGATCAACGCAATAAATTCAGAATTGGAAAACGTGAATTGAGGTAAATGAGGGAAACATACATCACATTGAATGCTACATCATCATGGGTGGTTTCATTGATCCCTTAGACAAGGGAATTAGTTCCTCATGTTTGTAACAACGCACAAACAATTGGAGTTCATCATAATTGTAAAATAGGAAAAGAACATAGGGAGACGCAGCTCCAGAGAATAAGGATTTGTCTTAAAAACGATCTAAAACAAGTGGTGAACCAAAGGTATCTAATCTGCCCTAAAACATCCTATAAATAGAGGTTCTGGGTCTCGCCCACTCGCGGGGCGAGACCTGGTTCGCGAGGCGAATCTTATGAATCAGATCTTCAGAGATTGGTTTTCTCGCGAGTCGAGATGGTGATTCGTGAGGTGAGATAGAAAGGGTGACTGTTGCTGTTTAGGCTGGTCTTCAGGCTCGCGAGGCGAGATCCTGTCTTGCGAGGCGAAACTTCCAGAATTGCTTTTCCACTGTTTTCTTCATTTTCCTTGACTCTAAGAGCTTCACTTTTAACCTGAAACAATAAAAGGAAACGAAAAGCGTAATTCTACTCAAAATAAACTAAAAACTACTAAAATGCATTAAACGAATCAAATTCTAACTTAGGAACAAAACAAGGCCAATTTGGGAGATTAGCGAGGTTGACTCGCCCGATTAGGCACAAAATCTACCCCTTTTATAGCTGGAAACTAGATGAGCCAGAGGCTTATCAGCCATGCCTGCACATGATGTTTTTCCATACAAAACTCTGAACCTTTTTAGCTGTTATGGTAGCTAATGGTTCTGCTTCAATCCACTTAGTGAAGTAGTCTACTCCTACTAGCAAGAACTTGACTTGACCTTTAGCAACTGGGAAAGGACCGACTATATCCATCCCCACATAGTAAAGGGCCACGGCGAGAACATGGAATGGAGCTCTTCACCTAGAACTCGTGTTATTGGCTAATTTCTGACAAGGCTCACACCTATTAGTCCAGGTAGCACAATCCAATCTCATGGTCAGCCAAGAAACCCCACTTGTAGGACCTGAGCTGCTAGAGATCGACCACCTGAATGCATTCCACAGATTCCTCGGTGCATCTCGTCCATTACGTGCTCGGACTGCTCCTTTGCTATGCACTTTAGTAACGGCATGGAGAATCCTCTTCTGTACAGCTCTCCATCTCGGATGGCGTAATGGCAAGATTTTAGTCGAATTCTCCTCACCTCCTTAGGATCATTGGGCAATTTGTTAGAGGCTAAATATTCCCAAATTGGTGTCATCCAACCACAATCATAGTGCTCGGTCATTATCACCTCGGCATTTTTATGCTTGGTTCAAGGAGATTCCCCTGAATGAAAGTTCTTAGCTGGCCAGCTTTTTTGGTGCTAACCACCTTAGACAACATATCTGCCCTGGAATTTTCCTCCCGAGGTATATGCTCAATAGTAAAATTATCAAATTCATAAATTAGACTATTAACTTTGTAGAGATACCTGGTTAGTTGGGGTTCCTTTATTTGATAATCACCCGAGACTTGTCCTATTACAAGTTGTGAGTCACTTCGGCATTTTAATTCTTTGACTCCAACCACTTTAGCTAGCATCAGTCCTGCAATAAGGGCTTCATATTCTGCTTGGTTGTTTGAAGCAGTAAACTCAAACTTTAAAGATTGTTCCAATATTATATCATCAGGACCTTCCAGAATTATTCCAGCTCCGCTTCCTTTTAAGTTAGATGAACCATCAACATATAGAAGCCATATGAAGGATCCTGACCTCGGTTTAGAAGAGAGCTCGACAATGAAGTCGAAGAGGCATTGTGCTTTAATCGGTCCCCTCGGCTCATATTGCAAACCGAACTCGGACAATTCTACCGACCAAGCTATCATTCGTCCGGCTGGATCGGTTTCCTTAGCAACTGCTTTATTGGATGATCTGTTTTGACTATAACTTGGTGTGACTGGAAGTAAGGTCGTAACCTCCAGGCTGCCATGATTAAGGCGAGGGCTAGTTTTTCAATTACTTGATACCGTGTTTATGCATCTTTCAGAATTCTACTAACGTAATACACCGGCATCTGTTGTTTTTCTTCTTCCTGGATGATTCTCGTATCGGATTGTATAATCATTGACAGACAGATACAGGTACAGATCTTTGCCGAGCTGCGGCCGAGTGAGGATCGGGGGAGAAGCTAGAAAAAGTTTCAGATCTTCAAATGCTTTCTCACACTCCTCGGTCAAAGTGAACTCTTTTGGTCTTTTCAAAAGCTGGAAGAAGGGTCTTGCCTTTTATGCGGATTTTGGGAGAAAGCGGGATAGAGAAGCTAATCGGCCAGCTAGCTGCTGAATCTCTTTCACACTTTGTAGGCTCCACATTTCTATGACAGCTTTGCATTTATCAGGATTGGCTTCAATTCCTGTGTGTCAGCATATAACCTAAGAACTTCCCTCCTTGCACACCAAAGGAGTATTTCTCTGGATTTAACCTCATGTTGTACTTTGAGTTGACTAAAAATTTCTTCGAGGTTGGCTGAGTGTTGATTTAGGTCATCGGACTTTACCATCATGTCATCAACATATACTTCTAGGCTCTTTCCGATCTGGTTGACAAAAACTTTGTCCATAAGCCTTTGATATGTTGCACCATCATTTTTTAAACCGAAAGGCATTACTCGGAAGCAGTAGTTTACCCCATCGGTCATAAATATCGTTTTTTATTCATCGGGTGGATACTTCCTTATCTTATTGTAACCTGAGTATGCGTCCAAGAAGGACAAAATTTTGTACCCTGAAGCTCCGTCTACCAATCTGTCAATGTTGGGAAGAGGATAAGAATCCTTTGGACATGTTTTGTTGAGATCGGTGTAGTCGGTACACATTCTCCACTTACGATTGGCCTTTCTAACTAACATCACATTGGCTAGCCAAGTAGTGTATTTCACCTCTCTGATGAAATTTACTTTGACCAGCTTGGTAGTCTCCTCGGCTACAGCCTGGCGCCTTTCTTCGCCAAGCTTTATTTTTCTGAGCTACAGGCCTGGCTTCGGGACATATAGATAGCTTATGGCATAGAAAATTAGGGTCTATGCCAGGCATATCCAATGTCTTCCAAGCAAACAAGTCGACATTCTTCTTTAGAACAACTTGAATCTGTTGTTTGAGCAAGGGGTCGAGCTGACTGCCAACCTTGGTGCACTGTTCAGCTTGGGCTCCCAGTTGTAACTTCTCTAAAGAGTCTGTTGGTTTGGCTCTGGACTCATACATCTCCATCCTTGGATCTAGTTCAAACATACTGACCGAGCTTGCTGAGCTCACCGAACTGACCGAGCTTACCACTTCCGCTTTATCATCTTCGACATTCTTTGGGATGTTCTCGTTTCGGGTAACCTTCAGACTATCCACATGCATTGCATGGCCAACTTTTGGTAAGCTCAGACAACGACTATCTCTCCAGACTCGGGTGGGAACTTCATTGTGAGGTGTGGGGTAAAGACAATCGCTCCGAGTTCATTCAACGTCGGTCTTCCAATAAGGATGTTGTACGACGTGCTGGCATCCACAATAACATATCTAACTGATACGATCTGGGAGAGTTTTCCCTCTCCAAACGTTGTTAAGAGGTTTATATAACCTCGGGTTTTTACTTGCTCTCTGGTGAACCCTACTAGCTTGTCTTCCTGCTCTTTTGTCATCTTTTCTGGAATTCCAAGTTTTTTGAAGGTCGCCAGGTATAAAATATCAGCCGAGCTTCCCTGATCTACAAGTGTTAGTTTGACCGAGAAGTTGGCTAATTCGACCGTTATCACCATTGGGTCATCTTGATTTGGATCCAGCCTTTGGAAGTCGTCATCTGAGAAAGTTATGGGAGGTCTCGTCCTTGTAGTTTTTCCAGACACCGTGTTTACAGATCGGATGGCTTTTACATGATGCTGCCGACCTGAACTCGTTGTTCCTCCACCTGCAAATCCTCCTGAGATTGTATTGATGACCCCTCTGACTCCTCCTGTTTCTTCATTAGGAGCCCTCTGATTGTTCACCTGATCTCTGTTCTAATTATTCCCTTGCTGGTTTCCATCTCGTTTACGATTGTCAAAACCGCGTCTCCCTCATCGTCGACCAGCTTGTCCGCCTCCATTATCATCTCGGTGAACGAATTGGTCAAGACGGTCAGCTTGTATCAAGTCCTCAATTTTTTCCCGGGCTTTTCTACAGTCTTCAGTGGAGTGACCATAGTTTTGATGTCATTTGCACTCTTTACTTCTGTCTGCATTGGCCGGAGTTTTAGACGGCCGAGGTAAGGTGAGTAACTCGGCGTTGCACACCTCCTGGAGAATGGTTGCCCGAGATCGGTTTAGCGGTGTATAGGACTGGTACCTAGGTTGCCTCTCAGAGAACCCCCTTTCATTGGTATTTTGGGCCCTTTGTGGATTAGTCCCCCTATCTCTTTCTTTGCTCAAAACCGAGCTCTTGTCTTCAAAACCTCTTTCTCTCCTTTTGGATTCTACCATCTCTTCCGAGTTCATGAAACCTGTGGCTTTTTCCTGCAACTCTTCAAAATCTCTCGGCGGTTTCCGAGATAAATACTCAAAGAATGGCCCCGGCTTCAAACCGCCCATGACGATATGTAGACAGAGTTCCGAGTTCATATTGTGAATTAAAATTTGTTTGGCACTAAAACGAGTCATATAATCTCTAAGTGATTCATTCTTTTCTTGTTTAAAATTCACCAGCGAGACCGAGTGCCTTTTATGCTTTCGCCTCGCTGCGAATTGTACAGTGAACTTAGTCACAAGCACATCAAAGGAATCAATTGACCGAGGTGGAAGATTCGTAAGCCAGGTTAAGGCAGGGCCTTGCAAAGTAGTTGAAATTTTTTTGCACATGACAGTTTCCTAATCGGTCACCAAGTAAACAAAAGAAATAAAGGATTCTACGTTCTCGCTTGGGTCAGTGGTGCCATTGAATTTATCAATGTTAAGATGCTTAAAATGTCTAGGCATGATTACCTCATTGATGTCATCTGTGAGCGACAAACTCGATCGTCGGTCCGTTACCCTATCTTTCCGGACAGTCCTTTCTGTACGAGATTTAACTCCTGAGCCCTCTGGGCGAGGTTTGGTATTGGACTCATATCATGATGATAAGGTACGTACGATGGATCCTTTTGGCTACCCTCTGGTGAGGATTTCTCTTCCTCGGAATGCATCACTGATCTTTCTCTTTTCTGAGCTCTCAACAGCTTTTGATTCTGAGCACGTATCTCCTCGTTCTCCTCATGCAGCTGCCTTAACTGTGACATAACCTCTCTCAGCTGAGGGTTATCTTCATTGATGGGCGGGGGCGGGGGATTGTCATAGTTCTGGCTCGTGTTCGAAGTCTCATGATCTACATGGTTCGTGCTATTCGCCCCTCCCCTCGATCCATTCCGTGTAGTCACCATCAAGCTTTCTTATGGAACCGGGGAAATTTTTTCCTCTGCCCCACAGTGGGCGCCAAATGTTTCTGCCGAGACCCGACTTGCCTGAATCTCGTTGTAGAACGTCAAACCAAGAGTGAACAATGTGGGTTGTTTTAGATTATGGCTTGACAGAATAGTGTACTCTGGTCCTACGTATCCCAGTGGGAATCAAACCCAAAAGTAGTTCTTAGTTCAACCCTTGGTCATATAGTGATCTCAATCCCTTAATCTTGTATCTGATGAATACTAGCGACCAAGGGCTCTTCAATAGTCTCTTGGTCAAGCTGGTTCCTCTAATACGCTTAAGGGAGATTCACCTAAGTTAGTGAAAAGTGAGTCTCTCTTTTGGGTTCTCCTCCTTTTATAATAGGAGCCCCATATTTTTAAGAGATCTGGATTTATCTCCTTTTATCTCTTAAATCTTATTTGAGATATGATTTCCTTAATTTGAGGGATTTTATCTCTTCTAACCGGATAAGGTTATTTGAGATAATATCAGGATTATTAAAGATAATATCAATATCTTATCCTTCCCACCTTTATTGGATCGGGTATCCAAGCTCGGTGGTTGGGTTTTACTCCTCGGCCAGTGCAAGACTCGTTGCAAGTTGGAGTGACGCTGAGTTAGTTGGGTAGAGTCAGATATGAGGTACACAGTAACGTTGACCCCTTGTGCTGGCCATTCTCCGGTTTGTATTGAAGAAGTTTAAACTTTAAACTCTAAAATATCGGGAAAAATGGAAGAATAAAGAGGGAATAAGGAGATGAAATGGTGGAAGAAGAGTGAAAGAAAAGGGAACAAGAAATAATATGGGGAGGGAAGGAAAAAATGGGGTATTTTGGGGATATTCAAACATTTTAAAAAGTATGTGGTGTATTAGAGAGATATTTGTTGTGTAAAAAGTAACACCCAAAAGTGTTTCAGACCGATATTTCAGAATCTTGGTCCAGTAGAAGTAGCCTGAATCAGCCAACCCAATAGTTGTCTTGGCCCACTTAGACCAAAGTGGCTTTCTGACTCAACTTCTAAGAGATAAACATATCTAAAGAGAATCTCTTATTAACGAGCATAATCCATATTAAATCCTCCATTATTTTCAAGTATGGGAAAACTTTATCTATAAGGTTTTTTTTTTTTTACCAAATCATCTTACACTTAAATATGAGATTTAGAGTCGAGTATCTATCTACTCACATTCTGCTAGTACGAACCCTAACCTCTGTTGCTTCCACCATTGCAGACACAAGGACAAGCGAGTTATATTTTTTCATCATTGTGAATCGGATCAGGTATGCAATATCTTTTGTGATTGAATATATATGGTTAATTGATAATTATATATATAAAAAAGGAATATAGATTGGACTTGTTAATCCCAGAGGATTGGGGCACCTTAGATTTTAAAGTATCGATAGCCTTCAATCTTCAGTGCTAGATAAACTATGTAGGTGATTGTTAAAGCCAAATGGATTGGTAGACGATTTTTTTTATAGGAAATAATTTTGCCACACTGTTTTTTTTTAAAGTTGGCTAACTTGGCTATTGTCTGCTACTATTTCGCCGTATGGGATTTGTCTTCAATCCTCACTCCCTATAGGGGAGGATGGATCCTCTTTCAATTATAACCATTGATATAATATTAAAAAAGATCAATGGCTGAGATTGAAAAGGGGTAAAAAGGGAAAAACACCTAAAAAATCAACCTCCCCATCCCTTCCTTCCTCATCATCGACACCACTGTTCCACCACGGCAGCCCACCGCCACCACTCTATTACCATCGTGTCGTACGATCGCCATCACACTGCCACCACTCCTCCATGTGTTTTCCTTTCCGGCCACTAAACTGCCTTCTACAGCGACTTCATCTCTCTGATCAATGAAGAAACACTTCTTCCAGACAAATGGAATGGGTTTCAGAAATTAAAACACAAAGTACATATTTTTACATACAAACCCAGAGAAATAGATGAAGATTGATGAGGAAAAAAAATGGCATGAAAATGGAGAAGAGAAACAATATATTGGTATAAAAACAGACTTAATATACATTCATCACAAACACAAATGTCAATCCTGGATCTGACAATTAACCACCAATCTCCAACAACAACTAGAAAAAAAGAGTCCAAACTTTGAGAAATCCCACAGATCTAACAAGTATTGGTTGTTAAATATACATTTTTTTTAAAAAAAAAGACCAAACCAGAGGCCCAGATCTGCACCCAATTCTTATGTTTTTGGGTCAATAGGACAACAACTAGGATGGCGGCGTGGCGGCTCCGGAGACTAGATGGTGGATATCGCAACAGTGGCGAAGGTGCACGATTTGGTGGTCCATGATGGCGACAGAGCGATGGTGCGCACGGTGGTCCTGGTGCTGATGTCGGTCGCGATATCAGGGAGTGAAGACAATGATTTTTGAGTGGCGGCTGTGGCGCGGCGAGAACCACTACAAGTGGTGGTGTTTCGGTGGTGAGTGGTGACCACCATGTCCATGGTGTAAATGTACAGATCAGGGAAAGAAAAGATGTTTTTTTATTTTTGTTTTTCTGTTTTACAGGAAAAACCCATAATGCCCTTAGAGTATACAAACACAACTCTTAGTAGTGAGGATTGAAGAATTGCCCATTGGGCATAGTCGCATAGAGGTGTCTCGTCGGAGGAAACCACATACTTAAAGGGGCGCTGTCTTCCATCCTCACTTCAAAGTGTGGAGGATTCATCCTCCTTTCATATGAGCCATTAATTTATTATTTTTAAAAAACAACGGTTCAGATCTATCCAATTATTTGACTTACAACTTGTTTATCCATATTTTCTTTCTTTCTTTCGTTTTTTTTTTGAATGGCCAACACTTTCCTCAGTTTCCTGCTACTCCCTCCTCAATCTTGCCTCCTCCCCTCCCACCGATGCCAGGATTCCGATGACAAAGAAGACATTCACAGGGAGAAAAAGAAGATAAAGAAGAGGAGTAAAGAAAAACCATAATTTGTCTTTAAGCTTTAAGCTTAATCAAAGTGAAATCCACGAACAATCTATGGATCTTTAAGTTTTATTTGTTTCAATAAAATGAAAAACCACAATCATCTTTATGAAGCAAAGCAGAAAGCGATGGGTAAACTGGGTAATGGTTTTTACAAATCTCAGAGTGCAGTGATGATTTTCTTGGAGGTGTGTGACGGTGCAGGGCGGTGGGACGTCTGGACTGGCGGTGGTTTCTCTATGTTGATCATTAAAAAAAAATTGATAGATATTGGACAGGAGGATCAAATTTGCAACATTGAAAAAATAGGGAGACTGAATATGCACAGAAAAAACTTCGGGGACCAAAATCACACATGACCAATAATATAAGAATAAAAAATACAATTAATCCTAATCTTAAAATAGGATCTTGTTAACCAATGTTCTAAATCTTAAATATACACCTTTCAAAATAATAATTACATCTTCTCTCATAAAACATAATTTTCTTACTTCCTTGGCCAATGGACACGGGTCAACGTTCTGCCTCTCCTCTTATATGCGTGTGTCTATTTCCATGTATATATATAAATTATGTATTGAAAATTGTAAATTGAATATTTTTAAAGCTTAAAAGATATTTTTTTCAGGATCTTCCTAATTAGAATATTGGTTAATGAATCAATAAAACGAAGTGTTACAATTTTAAATATGTTAAATGTACAATTTTTTAAATGCATAATTTTTTAATGTAAAGTTTCATTTCTTAATTTGTTAACCAATATCCTAGGAGTACTAATTATTTCTTAGCATTCTTCTTCTTTTTAATATATAAATTTTTTTTTTCTTAACTAATATTCTTAGAACACTGGTTAGTAATTCTCAAAAAGAATGATAATTAAATGATAGTTTAATATTCACAAATAAAACATCAAAAGCATAGACAAAAAAATTGAGGTGTATTGGAAAATGGGATAATCTAATTTCATCTATGTTCATTTTGAAAATTGAACCTAAAGCTACTACTTGAATTGTATCAAACCCAATCCCTTCTATCAAGTCAAGCTCGAGCAACGAGCATACAGGTTTTTGTTTGTCCAAGTATAGTACTATCACTCAATGAAATCCTGGCTAGGAAGAATTGGGTTTAGAGAGATTTCCAACCATTATACGAAAGCTAAGATTGGAATTTTCTTGAGTTGTGCGTGGGGGTGTGATGCTATATAATATATATTTTGATAGCTAATTAGTTAAAATCTAATCAACTGCATTGCCAGCAAAATTACCAATTTTATTTAACAAAAAACTGAAATAATATGCCCCATTGAATTCCTACACCCAGTTCAGTCCAAAATAAAGGACTCTTTTTCCCATTCTACCTTCAAATGTAGCAGTGTTAGGTCCCCCATTGAAATAATGTGTTTGGTTCCGGGGAGGATTTTAATAGAGGGAATGGATGGAAAGGGAGGGAAGTGATTTTAATTAGATATTATGTTTGATTGAGAGAAGGGGAGAGAGGGAAAACAACACTTTCATATTCGGTTGAGGAGAAGATGGAAGAAATTTTAAAACAAATTTACTTTTAAACCTTATAATTATTTATTTTAAAATGAATAAGTGGAAATATTTTAGTCAATACATATAAAATGTTTTAAAATCTCCCCCCTCCAAATCCTCACATTATTAGAGAGGAGGAGCCAAAGCTCAATTAAAAAGAATTTTGTTTGCCTCTCCTCCAAAAATTAAATCAAACATAAAAAGTTTTAAAAAAAAATCTCTCCTCATCCGCCCCCCTCCAAACCAAACATTATGTCAAAGTCAAACCAGACAAAGATGGGTTGCAAGAAAATTTGGCTTTTGTAAGCAAAAAGCACATTACATTACACAGATGATCTGATTCCAATTGTTAGGACAGTAACAGTGATGGGACAACCAAGCAGAAAGTTTCACATCAACAGCCCAACAAATCTTTGTACTGAGTTTCATCTTGTGGATTTAGTTTCCTTGAAAGGAAGAAAGTATCTAGTATAATGACATAGCTAGCCTAGGTACTAGCAAGTCATGTGCCTCCACCAGCCAAATGGCCATCACACATTGTTTGCGCAAACCATCGGTTACAAGCAGATTTAGGTAGGTGCAGGGGCCACCACAGAGGAAGAAAGGCCCAGTTTAAGTGTGTGTATGTTTCTGTGTATGTGAAGTGAAGAGAAAGTGCAGTGCTTGGAGGCCAAAGTAAAAAGGTGCGGCTAGTTTAATTGGTTTCTTCTTGGTTAAATTTTACTGCTTCATTCATCTTAGAAAGCAAAATGGTTGTCCAAAATCTCAAAACCCTCTATTTTGGTTTCATCAATCACATTGGTTTCCGTTTTTTTTTTCCAAGTAATGAAAGGCACAGAAAGAAAATGAGATGACTTAGACTAGACCTTGGTATACATATGAATTGATCAACAAAAATTAGATACAACTCTCACTGATGCAGTCTTTTCATTTTCATGTTGTATCCTTGTTCCTTTTATGGGATATGTTCCCTTAAAACTCTAGGTATTCATTTATCCTCGTTCTCTTAAAACACAGTTTGGGTTGGCCTCACAATGTTCAAAAATGTCTAAGGGGAGGTACACATGTCTCAGTCTACACTTTCAATATTTGACACATTATCTCTTTCACACATTCTACAAATTCCTAAGCTATCATAATATTTTACACATTAGTAAGTATATAAAGAAATCTATACATAATCTCTCTGGATAAAGTGGACTATATTACAGCGAGGATTAGCTAAGTTAGTTTCAAATCAGTTAAGTTAGTTACCGATGTAATTATTTCTGTTATTCTGTTCAACTACTGTTAGTTAGTTGATCTTTCCTCTTGTAATATAAAGCTTATAAATTTGTATTATACTGAGAAATAATTCAATTCAGTGGAAATATTCATTCCACATATCTGAACTCAATAGACTAGCAACCAAGCCTGTGTGTTTGTTGGGCATTGCTCTTTGACTAATAACTACAGAGGACTTGGAGCCAGAACTACAGGGGTTTGAATTTTAAGCATATATTAATACATATTTACTGTTCTTGTTGGCCACTAGCCACCCTAACCCAATTCCAGATAGAATAATGGCAACTCATATACATTGAAATGTTCTAATGGGCAGCAGCAGGAAATCCATGGAAGGTGGTAGCTCAAATAGTGCATATGCAGGTATTCATTTCTTTTAAAATGTTATGTTTTTAAGTAACTCATATTTCTTTTATGTTTTATTTTTTTCAAATAAAATTGTTTTTTTTTAATCTATTTAATTTGCTTTCTTAACTCATAAGGTGAGAATATCAAACATCTTTCACATGATGTTTATACGAAGCATAATGAAAAACACTGGAAAAGTTAAAAAGCTTACCAACATATATTCACAAATCACAAACATTGGCAATCTTATCATTTTTTGCTGTGATTCCTATGAATGGTTTCTTATGACATCTGTGTGGCATTCTTGAGCCACTGAGCTGTAGCATTTGTTCATCAATTAAGATATATTTTCTTGTGTGAAACAAAAAAATAAAAAAAGATCTATGCCTTTAAAAAATGATAATAATAAACTTAGTCCCCTCGTCATTGATATACATTTTTTTTGCTCACCACAACTAAAATGATTTTTTTTTTGTTGTCTATATTGAGAATTATGTGTCATTTTATTGGAAATTGAATTAGGAGCAAGCAGCATATCAGAGTTGAATGCGTTACAGAATGAGCATGAAGAGAAAAGTTTGAAAATTCAAGAGCTCAAGAAACAGATTGAATTGACAAAGCAACGCTTGGAAAAGAGGAAAAAGGAGAACAAAGAGGAGGACGTGGGAGGTTTCAACACCTTAAGCAAGAAATATAACAGTCTGAGAGAGGAATACAATGCATTGCTAGCTGAAAAGTTAAAGAAATCAAAGTAACTTTGCCTTTCAATTAGTTTCTGACTTGCAGTGCTCAAACTAAATTTATGGATGTGATATATTTAGTCAAAGTTTACTATTGTCTCTTATATATTCTTTTAAAGATTTTGTCAATCAACATGGACAAAGGTTGTATATCATGTGGCAGTGCGTAGTGAATAAATTGGTCATGTTATTTAAATCTGCAATCAAACTTGAGCTATGTTTTTAATGGCAGAAATAATAGGCTGCAAACCCTGCCTTCATAGTACAAACCAGCGAGCAACTAAGAAATGTGTGACAATTAATCAAATCCCACAAATAACTATTTCCCCAATTCCCCACTTGGATCCCCAAAGGGGTCTTCCACCTTACATAAATAAAAAAATAATGACAAAAAATAAAAAAGAAGGGAACATTCCTTCCCTTGTTAAATGTGGAGAGGAACCTTTAACTTGATGTGGGCCCAGGATGTTAGTGAAATATTTGGGTTGTTTATTGGGGTGGAACAAACCAAAATGTCGTTCTGTTTCAGCAGGCCCTTTCTGGTTTTCATCAAACATGGCAAACAAATAAACCTCTAAGGGCTTGTTAGGCCTTTTTGGAGTCCCTCTTTGCACATGTTTGATCAGATTTTCATAATAGGTTTTTGCATTATCAACCGTTGCAGCAGTACCACCATCAGATGGCCATCCACTCTCTGATATAACTACTTCCAAATTTGGAGCACCAGCCTTGTCAAGAGCTGCATAAAGGGCATCCAATGATGCATCAAAGAGATTCTGGTACTCATATTGGCCATCCTTCACAACAGTTGTGGGTGAGGTGAATAAGGCATAGTCAAGGCTGATTTGTTTGGTGTCACCTATGTAGCTAAAATAAGTGTAGACATTGGCAAGAAGTGGTGCCCCATTATTCACAAGAAAACTTAGGATTGGGTTTATATATTCACTTGAAGCATGACTAAATGCTCCTGCTGATGGAGGGTAGGAACTGCCCAACAATCCTAACTGTATAGTCATGTTGAGACCTTAATTTGGCTTTGGAGGTTGGCAGATGTAAGTGCAGCATAGATATTCTGCATTGCAGGTGCAACAAATTGGGCTGCTTCATCATTAGGCATTATTTCATTCCCAACAGCAATGTAGCGAAATTTTACATCTTGAGCATAGGTTTGTATATTCTTTTGGACCCATTCAATGAGTCTTTGCAGCATTGGTGGCAAAGGATTGAATGACTTCATTAGGCACCCCAACGATGAGTTCTATGTTTGATCCTCTCAAGGCTTGAATGGTAGTTGGATCAGTGTCATATAGTCTCATCAGCCCAAAGCTATTTGCTTTGTAAATATCTATTACTTCCTTAGTCGGCGGTAAGTTATTGGCTACTCGTCCATAGCAAACTCCTATGGACAGTGCACCTGCAATAAAAGAAAAAAAAAATTTAAGGTAAGGGTGTTGTGGCAAAACTTCTATTATTTCAAATACATAAAATTATAGACCATATCTACAATCCATTGGAATTGCTTAATTTTACTTTTTTTTTTTTTTTGCTCGCGCTTAATTTCACTTTATTGTTTAATGATTACATACAAGGTAATTATTCATCGAAAATCAAATTATATATATCTACTCCCAATATATTGAATATACAGCTTCCCATAAAAACCTACTTTTTAGGATACCGTTAGCATTTGCCTTATATTATTTTAACCACCTCTACATTTCAAAGAGGCAACTCTTAAAAATTCATTAAATGGATCTCATAAAAACAAATAGTATTTACATATATATTTTTGTTTCCATGTAACATATTACCTCATTTATGAATGGGCTGCATGATGAATATTGTGATTATGTGATCTCTTTTGTATATCGATAATCCTAATATAAGAACATGTTGTTTATAAAAACAATCATCCTAATTACATGTGACATCTAATGATGCAACCCTTAAGAACTTGCCCATAACTTTGAGAACCTATTAAACTAACTCTCATCACATTTGTTCTTAGATTTTTTTGATAAGGCAAAAATATTATTATAGACAAATCAAGAGAGAGCAATCTAAGGATCACGAAAATAAACATAGCAAATAATATGAGAAAACGTTTAAATAAGATTTTACAAATTTTGACTGAACTCATTAATAAAATCCCTTTTATGATCACAAATGTGAGAGGAAAAAAAAATAACATGCCATCCATTACTATCGTCTACAAGGTATTATTTCATATTCAGATGTGCCAAAAATATTACCGAAAGAGAAAACGTTGATAAGGATAAAAAGGAAGGTCAAAGAAAAAGTTTACCTTGAGTCTCTAACCCACTAAGTAGGAGAAGCATTACTAACCCAACAAGCACATGAAGCATCAACATGAAGGCCATGTTATTAGCTTGATAAGCAATGGAAAAGTGTATGATTATTAACAAGACACAAAGGAAAAGCAGGAGGTGACAAGTCTCTTATTGAGAGGTTTTTGGTTTGCCTTTAACAAAAACTTATGCATCTAAATATATTCAGGAAGTTTAGAGGTCATGCCCCCTTATCAATGATTTTGTGCACGAAAATTAATATTGGTTAAATCTTTTATCAATGAGGTCTCATTATTGCAAAAGATTTTGCATATTAACTGCAACTAAATTGAATAGGAAACTATACACAGGGGGTGAGAGTATCTGCATATCGGTATCGATTAATAAGATTGCCTGAAAGCAGCTAATTGAGGGAATCAATTCTCTCCCATATTTTATCATCAAGTCAACACTCTATTTCGCATGTCCAATAAGTTAGCTTATAACTTATTTGACTAGCTTATAAACTTGTTTGACTGAAATAGAGGTGTTTAGTAAACAAGCTTATCTCATTAGCTTATAACATTTTTTCATAAGCTAATTTATTTAGCTTATAGCTAGTAGCTTATAGCTTATTGTCTTTCCTCTCGTTTTTACCCAGTCATTTAATGAAATTCTCATTTTACCATGTCTATCATAAATATGTCCTTTTATATTTATAAGCTAGTTCAACCACTAATTTTACCACTTCAAATTCAATCAGCTAGCTTTTCAGCTATCAGCTAAAAATTAGCTTATTAGTTATTTTTGCTAAACAGAACCTAAATCTCCACCATCCATAAAAAGAGGAGAGAGAGTCTCTACACTATAATAAAATAAAAGGAGAGATAAGGTTTAAGAGTGAGATTTCTCCCATATTATTTCCTCAAGTTATTGTTGAAATTTTTATTTTTATTTTTTTGCGCTCTTAAGCAAAATAAAGCTTTAAAAAAACCAAAATTATTGTAAACTTTTTACACGATTTATATGACTTAAATATATGTATTTAACCATGTATAAAAATCTTATATTGGAATTTCATTAAGATCTTGCAACAAACAAAAAATATATATTTGTTTAAAAAAAATAAATATATATATATCATGTAATTGTAAATTTTTAAAAGTGAGTTTTTATCATGCTTTACAATAGTAGAAATATTTTTAATTTAATTCATTTTACACCTTACAAAATATTTTACTGAAAATTTATCTGAACTATTTCTATTTATCTATTATATTTTAAAATTAAAAATAAGCTAATTCAAATATGTAAGTATTTTGAATAGTTTATAATTATTGACGTAAAACAAGGGGAATGTTATTCAATAATGAGTGTCATTGGGGGTATAGGCTAAGGAATTAAAAAAAGAAATTTTTTATTGAAAAATCATGTATTCAAAATTTTGCAAACTGCTATATTTAACTTTTCAATGAAAACTCCTTAATCATTGCCGGATACTAATTAGCCAGACCCAAATTAAAATTAACACTTTTACAGCAAAACCATAAATGAAAGCAGTCACGCATGAGAGAGTACTTAATTGGGTTAATTTTTTTTGGCTCACGTTTCTACATTCAGATCATTTATCATCTATTCATCCTAGGGATAGCATGATTATAGGAGATTCTGCTATCTTAATTTTGGCAGTCATGTCAATTAGATAATTTTTTTTATAAAAAATAAAAATAGATCAATCGTGTATAATTTCCTAAATTAACTTGTGCTATCTTGTATACTAAGATTTTTGCACGCGTGTGATGCATGGGTCATCAATTACTATTATTATTGATAGCATTGTTATCATTAATAATTTGAATTGTGTCTCTATATGTACCAAACTTTTTTTTTCCTTTATCCCAAATTAAGTTCATTATGTCAAACTTTTTCTCTACTTATTTCACACTTTGCTTTCAATATTTCCTTCCCACCCATAATGGTGATACTCATTCATCTCTAAGACTTTTTATTTATAGACATAAGTGATATGCAAAAATCTTGAAACAATTTTATCTATAATTTGAGTGTAAAGAATTGAATATTATTTTTATTGTAAAATGATATTACAATACGTAATGTAACACTATGTGTTAAGTGTTCCTCTTTGAGTATTACTAATGATCAACTAATCCTCTTAAATCATGCGGTGCTGACATGTGTCCCTTTACTAGAAAATCAACAATTCCCCTTATTAATTAGTATAGATATAGATTTATTATTTAAAATAGAAAAAACAAAGGCAACGATGTAGAAAAAATAGATTATAAAATATGAATAACCCTGCATCTATTTATGTCAATTTAGATATTGTCGTGTTTGACTCCCAAAACATTATACCTTTATCGATTTGTAAATATTTTAAAACAAAAAAAATATATAAAATTTAGAAAATAAAAAAATTTCATCACTTGACATGTGGCCTGCACCATTGTACTACATTAAAATCAGCATTTCCCCTTATTAATTAGTATAGATATAGATTTATTATTTAAAATAGAAAAAACAAAGGCAAAGATGTAGTAAAAAATACAAAATATGAATAGTTATGCCTCTATTTATGTTAATACAGAGATTGCCCGTATTTGACTCCCAAAACAATATACCTTTACCGGTTTGTAAATATTTTAAAACAAAAAATATATAAATTTTAGAAAATAAATAAAATAATAATAAATATATTCCATAACTTAACATGTGACTTGCACTATTGTGCTACATTAAAATCAGAATTTCCCCTTATTAATTAGTGTAGATATAGATTTATTATTTAAAATAGAAAAAACTAAAGAAACCAGATATGGATGAATTATTTTATTCATTATCACAAATCATACCTTTATAGAAATGTTACAGAATAGGATCCTAACATTATGCCTATACTCACGTATACTAAAAAGGAAATTAATTGTACTCTATCAATTATAATAACTAACAAATTATTTGGCATGATTCTTTCCTTTAACACTCCCCTCAAGTTGGAGTGTATGTTAATGACACCCAAGAACTCAATGGTTTGGTGAATAAGTCAGCTGGTTGGTTTGTGGTCCGAATATAAGTTGTTTGCACTAGCCCACTTTGAATCTTTTCACGTACCAAATGATAATCGATCTCTATATACTTCGTTCGTTCATGAAACACTGGATTTGAAGCAATATGCATAGCAGCCTGGTTGTCACAAAACAATGTAACTGGTTGTGTGTGAGTCACCTTCAAGTATTTCAGTATATTTTTCAACCAAGTAATCTCACAACAAGTAGTGGCCATGGAACAACATTCTGCCTCTGCGCTTGAACGCGACACGGTATGTTGCTTCTTAATTTTCCAAGAGACTGGTGCTTGACCCAGCAAAATACAATAACCAGTTACCGACCTTCTTGTATCCTTGCACCGAGCCCAATCAGCATCACAAAAGGCATGTAGTTCTAGTGAACCTGTAGATGGTAACAAAATTCCATGACCCGGTGCTTGTTTGATATACCTTAGAACCTTGTGAGCAGCTTCAAGATGAGGTTGCCTAGGCTTGTCCATGAATTGACTCAATACATGGACAGTATAAACAAGATCCGACCTTATGATGGTGAGGTAAATTGGTCGACCCACAAGACGCCTGTATGGACTTGGATCAACTAGCAACTTCCCACTTGTTTGTGTGAGTGAAAGGTTATGTTCAACAGGAAACCGTGAGGGCTTGGCACCTAAGAACCCTGCATCTTCTAGAATTTCTAGAGTATATTTTCTTTGACACAATGTGATTCCTTGTCTTGATCGTGCAACTTCTATCCCCAAGAAATATTTAGGTGGCCCCACGTCTTTCAACTTAAAATGATTTGAGAGGAAATGTTTGCTGCTTGTAATGTCCTGCAAGTTGTTACCCGCTAATATCACATCATCAACATAAATTAATAATGCAATAAAACTACCAGCATGGTTTCGAACAAACAGCGAGTAGTCTGACCATGATTGCTGAAATCCAGCCTTCTTAATGGCACTAGACAGTTTTAAGAACCATTGTCGTGATGCCTGTTTTAAACCATAAATTGACTTGTGTAGCTTGCAGACACGGTTCTCCCCCTTTCGTTCAAAACCGAGCGGGATGGACATGTAGACTTCTTCATAGAGATCTCCATGTAAGAAGGCGTTATTAACGTCAAGTTAGTGCAAGTGCTATCCTCGTACGGCTGCAACACTAACGAGTACTCGGACTGTTGTGAGTTTAGCAACAGGAACAAAAGTCTCTCGGTAATCAATACCTTCAATTTGACTATAGCCTTTTGCAATAAAGCGAGCTTTGTAACGCTCAACAGTTCCGTTGGGGTTGAGTTTGATTTTGTAAACCCATTTGCAACCGATAGGCTTTTTGTGAGATGGCAGAGGGACAAGACTCCAATTATTGTTGGCTTGGAGGGCTTGGATTTCATGATGCATGGCGTCACGTCACCTTGGATCTCGATTAGCCTGTTGAAAATTCTTGGGTTCTTTGTGAAGGGTCAGTTGAGTGCTAAATGCTTTATGACTTGGGGAAAGGCAATCATAAGATAAAAATTGGGAAAGAGGATGAGAAGTACCTTGGGAGGTGACCATGTTCGTTGAAGATGAAGGAACGATCCTAGATGGGAGGGTTGCCTCAACATGAAAGTCCTGTAAAAATGTTGGTATTTTAGTAGGTCTAGTGGAGTGTCTTGGTGGCAGTGGCGGTGGTGGTGTGATTTCCGTTTGATTGTGAGTGGTGTTCTCGGGTGGGAGATTTTCAATGGCAGGTTGGGGCATTATTTCAAGGTATGACATATTTATGGAAGGTGACGGAGGGTCTTGGTCTAAATAGGATGGATTTAAAGGTTCAAAATTGGAAGGTTGTGGGATTTGAGGGTTATCGGTGCCATGTGGAGTGTTTGGGTTTATAGTATTTGTGGTATTCTTGGGAAGAAAAGGACGAGGTGAAATAGGGTGAGGCATTGATGGTGTGGCAGCGGAAGTTTTTGGTGTCTTGAATGGAAATACGTCCTCATAAAAAAGAACATCGCGTGAAACAAAGACCTTTTGAAGTTGAAGGTCAAATACACGATATCCTTTTTGGGCATAAGGGTAGCCAAGGAAAAGACAACGAGCGGAACGAGGGTCAAATTTAGTAGACTTGGTGGGGTGTGTAGTTGCGAAACACAAACAACCGAAGACTCTTAGTTGTGAATAATTGGGGGGTTTATTGAGTAATTTTTCATATGGTGTTTTACCTTGAAGGAGTAGTGTAGGTGTGCGATTGATGAGGTACGTTGAAGTGAGGATAGCATCCCCCCAAAACTGTTTTGGAAGACCACTTTGAAAAAGCAAAGCACGGGCAACATTTAGCAAATGTCTGTGTTTGCACTCAGCAACACCATTTTGTTGGGGGGTGTTGACGCAACTAGATTGATGGATGATTCCTTTCATGGCATAAAAATTGTCTATTTTGAATTCTGGACCATTATCACTACGAACAATTTTGACATTGGCATTGAATTGGTTTTCAACCATGTTAATGAACTTGACCAAGAAGTTACGTGTTTCTGATTTTTGTTTCATCAAATAAACCCATGTGCTTCTTGTGTAATCATCAACAATAGTGAGAAAATATTTTGCTCCTGAAAGTGAAGGAACATGATAGCCACCCCAAATGTCAACATGTATTAAATCAAAACAATATTGGCTAGCAATAAAACTCACTGGAAATGGTAATCGATTTTGTTTGACCAATGGACAAATTAAACATTTGTCTGGTTCACAAGATTTGTTATTGGAAAAAGGAAATAACATGGATATTTTGTGAGAAGGATGTCCAAGGCGTTGATGCCAAAGAGTAGGGGCTATGGCTTGAACAGAATTACAGGATTCTTTCTCTGTTTGATTGAGATAGTAGAGTCCCCCCCCCCTCAATTCCCGTCCCAATCATCTACCCCGATCGTAAGTCCTGTATAACACAAAATTGTCTGAGAAAAATTGTAATATAAAATGAATCCAAGGCTAGCTTGCTAATGGAAATTAAATTTAACTGAAAAGTGGTACACACAAGACATTATCAAGGATAAAGTTGGGAGAGAAAATAATCTTGCCAACATGTGTGACTTGTGCCAATAAGCCATATGGTAACTCAACATCAACAATTTTTGAAGCAGTGAGGAGATGAGGGCTACAAACAATGTGGTCAGTAGCACCCCTATCGAGGATCCAAATAATTTTCTTTCTATTTTGAGTGAATGGAAAGGTTTTACCTGAGAATTCATCATGATTTGAATTTTTACCGACTTTATTGGCTATATTATTGCAACGAGTCCATTGCAAAAGTTCATCAAAGTTATTCTCCTTTGGTTTCAAGATAGATCCATCAACGAGATCAATTTTGTTTTTGACCGTCAAGGCCATGCTCATGGACTGAACTCATGTGTTGTAGTTGTCTTCCACCAGAGGTTGTGGTACAAGGACTGCACCTGGTTAATCTGAATGATGGAGGTAAAGAGGGTGATGGGGTTGTTCCCATTTTAGAGTGGGAGCCATGTCTCGTTTGATTGACGATGATGGGGTTTTTTCATTATCATCTGTCATGGCTACCTAGGCTAAGGTTTATGTTTGTTGGGTTTCCCAGATCGTTGCTCTGATATCATAAAGAAACCAGATATGACTGAATTATTTTATTCATTATCACAAATCATACCTTTGTAGAAATGTTACAGAATAAGATCCTAACATTATGCATAACATTATGCCTATACTCACGTATACTAAAAAGGAAATTAATTATACTCTATCAATTACAATAAGTACTCTATCAATTACAATAATTAACAAATTATTTGGCATGATTCTTTCCTTTAACAAAAACAAAGCCAGGGATGTAGCTTTAAAAAAAAGTATTAACAAAAAAAAATTAGAAAAAAAATGCACCATTGTGCTATGCTAAAATCAGTATTTTTCCTTATTAATTAGTATAGATGTAGATTTATTATTTAAAATAGAAAAAACAAAGGCAAGGATGTAGCAAAAAAAATACAAAATATGAATAGCTTTGCCTCTATTTATGTTAATACAGAGGTTTAGATTGTCGTGTTTGACTCCAAAAACAATGTACTTTTACCGGTTTGTAAATATTTTAAAATAAAACATATATAAAATTTAGAAAATAAATAAAATAATAATAAAAATATTTCATAACTTAACATGTGGCTTGCACTATTGTGCTATACTAAAATCAGAATTTCCCCTTATCAATTAGTATAGATATAGATTTATTATTTAAAATAGAAAAAACAAAGGCAAGGATGTAGCTTTAAGAACAAAGTATTAACAAAAAAAAATATTAGAAAAAAAAGTATAAAAAATATATATTTAAAAAATATTAGCAAAACAAATTAGGAAAAAAGTAATCAGGAAAATATTATTTTAAAAAAATTAGGAAAAAAATATTTGTAATTTTTTTTAAATAAATAGAAAAAAATTATTTAAAAAATTAAAATAAAACCAAAAAATTAGGAAAAAAATAATTTGAAAATAAATATATTTAATAAAATTTATGAAAATAAAATTAATTAATTATTCTCTAATTTAATTTTTTAAAATATTTATCTTTGTAAATAATTTTTTAAAATATTTTTAAATATTTTTTTCTAAATAATTTAAACATTTTTTTTAATTAGGAAAATAAATATTTACAAAAATTAGAAAAAATTTAATTCTAAAAGTAAAAAGTAAAATAGAAAAAAATTGATTCGAAAAATAACTTGAAAAAAAAGTTATTTTAAAAAAAAATAGGGAAAAAATAATTAGTAAAAAATAGATTTATAAAAATTAGAAAAATAATGTTAATTATAAAAGAAAATTTAGAATGATTAGAAAAACAATATATATTTAAAAATAAAAAAAAATAATTAGGAAAAATATATTTTAAAAAATTATAAAAAAATAAATTATAAAAATAATAATAAAAAGTAAATTAGAAAAAAAAACCGAAAAAATTTTATAAAAAATATAAAAAAACAATTAAAAAAAGTATTTAAAAAATGTTTAAAATAATTAGGAAATAATAATTAGAAAAAATTAGAAAAATCAATTATTTAGAAAAAAAATATTTTAAAAAAGTAAATTATAAAAATAAACATTTTAAAAAAAGTGAATTAGAAAAAGCTAATTCGGGAAAAAAATTAATTTTAAAAAAATACTATAAAGAATATATGTTTAAAAAATAAATAAATAAATTTAAATAATCCAAAATAATCCACCGGTTGACAACTCTTTCTACTGTTATAAGAACAGTAGAAGAACTGTTGTTAATTGATAAAGTGATATACATATTGAATATTAAAATATATATAAATATTAAAATATAGTAATTGGTTAGGTTCCAAAATAACCGAATTAATGACCGTTGGATTTGGTTCAATTCGGAGCCGTTCACAAAAAAGAAAAAAAAGAACCAATCTAATTGGTTGTTTCGGATTTTTAAATTCATCGAATTATTGGATCGAGTCTTACGAGTTTAAACTTTTTCGAAGAACACGGTATATTTGCTACCTTTCCTGGCTAAAAATATTTAAAAACAAAAAAAACTTGTCGCGACCGTCCCGTCCGAGAGCCGCGAAAAAGGAGATAAAAAAACAGAGGAGTCGCCACTAAAATTTTATTGGGAAAATCTTAGAGAAAAAGAACTAATTATTTAAAGGTAAACTGGTCTTAAAAAATGGAGAGAGATGAGTCCGGGAATCGGTTACGAGTCACATCGCCCGTTTTAAAAAAACGGTACCTCAAGTTAATTGTGCAAAAACGTTTCAATAACCTTTTAAATATTTATTTTTACCCCATAAATTATTTACAAGAAAGGATTATTATTTTTTAAATTTTTAATATTTTAAATTTTTATTAATTTTTATGTTTTAAAATTTATTTTTTTATAAAAACTAAATGAGGTTGAACATGGCACATGAGTCCACGAGCCAACCTCAAATCTAAAGGACTGGATGTGGCACTGTGTCCCTAGAGCATCCCTAAAAAGGGGAAAGTTGAATTTTTTTGATTAATTATTTTAACATAAAAAAGGGATACAAAAAAAGGAAAATTTAGTTTTTGCTTGACAAGTTGATTTATCTTGCTCCTACGTATTTCCGGGTGCGATGGGAAACTCAAAGCCACGTAGTTCTTTTAGAAAAAAGTTTGATTGGTTTATTGATTTTATATTTTGATAAAGAGATGATTTATTTATTTTATTTTTAAAAAAGGATTTTATTTTGAAATAAATTCACTCTTGCACAGGGTCCAAGATAGCAATGCTATACGATAAACCCTTACAATTCATACGCCGCTTGAGGATGAAAAATCATACACCAACGTCGTAGATTGTTGCGTGAATTAAAAAGGAGATTTTTTTTTTATTTTTTACAAAAAAAGTTGGATAAAATTTGTTAAAAGAGCAAATTGAAAATATTTTATTATTCTTAATAAAAAGGAATTCATTTTTGCATAAGGTTCAAGATAACAGTGTTATACGATAAACCCTTATAATTCTTACAACACTTGATGATGAAAAATTATACATCAATATTGTAGATTGTTGCATGAATTCAAAGAAATTTAATATTTTGTAAAAGTTGGATAAAATTTGCTAAAAAAAGAGTAAATTGAAAACATTTTAATTTTTACAGAAAGAATGAATTCACTCTTGCACAGGGTTAAAGATAGCGGACCTATACGATAAACCCTACAATTCATACAACACTTGAGGATGAAATATCATACATCAATATTGTAGATTGTTGCGTGAACTCGAAAGATTCTTTTTATTTCAAAATGTTAGTAGCATAATTTTATTTAAATCGATGATTGAAAATATTTTTAAAGATTTTTTATTTATTTATTTTCTGTTTAAAACTCTTTAGAAGCAAAATGGGTTATTAACTACTTACTCTAAGCCCAATTTTGGTTACAACCCCAAGCCCAATTTCAGGAAAGAAAGAAAAAGAAAACAGATCATTTAGGCCCAATAACAAACCCATGAACATGAAAAACCTAGCAGCCATGAAAACAGATTATTTAAACCCAATAACAAAACCCATGAACATGAAAAACCTAGCAGCCATATAATAACAAGTTAAGCAAATTGAAAAGTCATCAAGAGGAGGGGCTTGCCAATACGCAGCAGACAGGGACGAAGCCACAGGGACGGTTCGAGACGTGATGCTCCCGAAATCGCGTGGTGACGAAACGACGAGCTGGTGACGCGTCTCGGTCTGGCTTCCACGACTGAGACGCGAACGAATCTGGGCAGCACTGCTGCGAATCGAAGTGAGGGGACGGTGACCGAAGTGCGTGAAGGAGGAGGGAGAAGCGGCGATCTCGTGGTGAGGGGGGAACAGAGACCCATGGATCTGAACCGTACGAGAATGCTCCTGGCGTGATGCGACCAAACGGGTTGAACTGCGACTGACTGGTGTGGAGGAGCTCCGCGGCGGCGGCGAGGATGAACAGGCGCAGCAGCAACGCGATCGGAGGAGGCGGACGGAAATGGCGATCGCGGGCAGCTCCGGCGGTTCAGGAACTGGTGGCGCGACTGGTTGAGGTGGTGGCTCGGTTGATGGTGTCTGAGTTGTGGGGAGATGGAGGAGGAAGGTGAAATGAGAGGGAGGAAGATGAAGGTGGATGGATGAAGGTGAGTGTGTGTGTGTGTGGTTTTTCTGTTTTTTATTTTTTTTGTTTTGTTGTTGTTGTCTGTTTTTTAGAATGGAGAGGAAAATGGAAGAAAATCAGCTGCTGAGAATATTGGTTTGAGCCTCTTTTTTTGGGTCCCCCCCCCCCTCCCCCCCGGTCACTGTTCAATACAATATATAGCACAAGAATGAAGAAGATGACAAATCTTCTTGTTAGGCCAGCTGGTGTGGGTACAAGTAGTGGGGAGCAAATCAGCCTTTGCTCCACCACCTTGCTTGGCTGGTGCAAGGGTAGAGAGGGTGCCTCCCCTTTTTTAGTAAAAAGTGAAAGAAGACAAAGAGGGACCAAAAAAACAAAATTTGGTCCATACTTGGAAGAGTAAAGTGAAAGCTGACCATTTTTCAATTTTTTTAATTTTTATTATTTTTTATTTTAATAGCAAATCAGAATAATAAAAACAATTTTAGTTGGGCTTGGATAATGAGCCCAAAAGATAACTTGGAACAAAAACGAAAATGGGCTCCATTTGATGATGTAATGGGCCAAGAATAAAACATTTTTTGTTTTATTTTTTATCATTTTTTGTTTACTATTTTTTCAAAATATTAATTAAAAAAATCCGGGCAAAATTAGGTGTTCACAGCTACCCCTCTTTACTTGTTTCTTATTAGATAATAGGTATAACCGTAGTTACCCTATTATTGTTATAAGAAACGATGAAGACATGAACTCCAATTTTGACTAGGGTTTGCTGACAAGTAGAAGGGTGCATAATTGGAAGAGCTTACGGGATGGATTGCCCGTAGAAGCTCAAATAGAAAGATAAAAGAACTTACGGAGTATGATACTCGCTGAAGCTTGACAAAAGATAGAAAACTTGCGGAGTCGATTATCCGTTGAAGCTTGAAATTAAAAGGTTAAAAGCTTACGGAGTCGGTTATCCACTGAAGCTTTAAAGCAAAAGGGTTAAAAGCTTACGGAGTCGATTATCCACTGAAGCTTGAACAGAAATATGGAAGAGCTTACGGAGTCGGTTATCCGCTGAAGCTTGAAAGCAAAAGGGTTAAAAGCTTACGGAGTCGATTATCCGCTGAAACTTGAACAGAAAGATGGAAGAACTTACGAAGTCGGTTGTCCGCTGAAGCTTGAAAAAAAAAGGTTAAAATTTTACGGAGTCGGTTGTCCGCTGAAGCAAAAGGATTAAAAGCTTGCGGAGTCGGTTATCCGCTGAAGCTTGAAAGGAAAGGTAAAAAGCTTGTGCAGTCGGTTATCCACTGAAGCTTGAAGGATTAAAATCTTGCGGAGTCGGTTATCCGATGAAGCTTGAAAAGAAAGGTTAAAAGCTTACGGAGTCGGTTGTCCGCTGAAGCAAAAGGATTAAAAGCTTGCGGATTCGGTTATCCGCTGAAGCTTGAAAGGAAAGGTAAAAAGCTTGTGGAGTCGGTTATCCACTAAGATTGAAGGATTAAAAGCTTGCGGAGTCGGTTATCCGCTGAAGCTTGAAAGGAACGATAAAAAGCTTGTGGAGTCGGTTATCCACTGAAGCTTGAAAGGAAAGGTAAGAATAAAAAGCATGCGGAGTCGGGTATCCGCTGAAGCTTGAAAATAAAGGTAAAATGCTTGCGGAGTCGGTTATCCGCTGAAGCTTGAAAGGAAAGGTAAAAAGCTTGCGAAGTAGGGTATCTGCTGAAGCTTGACAGAAAAAGTAAACTTATGATGTCTATGAGCTTACGGGGCTTTGTGCCCACAAAAGATAAACAATTGCAATGCAATGAGATAATGCATGATACCAGAAATGTCCTATATGCTTAATGAAAACCTCAGATGATTTCGATGCAACACAAGGAAAGCCTGCAATACATTAATACTTCTTTTTCTTTTTCGTTACTTAGGTGGTTTTCATTATCACCCTCGACCCCTTAAAGTGTTGATCATAGACAAGCCCGGAGATGAACTAAAACAAGTCTTGTCTTCGTGGAAAATAAAGGCCAAGCACTTTTGAAAGGGTACGCTTCCTTTGCAATGATTGTCCCTGTGCTTCTTGTCAGTAGACCACGGTGTCCTTTGTCGGAAGATCATCCCATTCTTTACGGCCTTTCGAGACTTTCAAAGAAATTCTAAAGCTTTTGAAGACATCAATACATGTTTCACATTTCAGTATATACTTATCATGATGAATGCACACACAATTGACAAAAGTTAAGGCAAAGGGATAATGGTAAAAAGAATTGGGAGTCGGTGTCATTATATTTGGACTGAAAAGGTATATAAAGCAGATATTACAATGGAGTATGGAATTGCAAAAAGGTCGTGGAGTGGAAACACATCTCCTCAAGTGACACCTCTTTCCATGACTAGTGTTAGTATCCCTCATACTATCTTGACTGCTTACTAATCAACATCTGAGAATGCTATCTGCCCTGGTCTTCATGCATCTATCCCACTGATTGACCCAGTTCATCGGCTTGACGACACTTCCATTGTTTACTTTATTTTTTGAACCCTAACTTTTGCCTAGACCGCCTTTTCAGGTTGTCAGCCTAGCGGGTTGCTCTAACTTTTGCCTAGACTGTCTTTTCAGATTTTTAGCCTAACGAGCTTTTCTTTTTTTCATTTTTTACTTTTTTTCTTTCTTCTTCTTGGGAAATGCATTCAAGCATAATACTTTTTGACTGCATCTGATTTTACAGGGAGTGGAAGATCTTCCTCATCCATCCTGGTGAGAATTAAAGCTCCTCCCGAGAAGGCCTTTTTCACAACGTAAGGTCCTTCGTAGTTCGGGGTCCACTTCCCACGATGATCCTTTTGGATTGGTAGGATCTTTTTGAGCACTAGATCACCCTCCCGAAACTGCCGTGGGCGTACCTTCTTCTCATAAGCTCTCATCAACCTTCTCTGGTACAATTGACCGTGACACAATGCTGCTAATCTCTTCTCTTCAATGAGATTCAATTGGTCGAGTTGGTCCTGAACCCACTCAGCTTCTTCCAGTTCTGCTTCTCTCAGTACCCTTAATGAGGGGATCTCTACTTCAATCGGGAGCACTGCCTCCATCCCATATACCAGAGAATACGGCGTTGCCCCTGTCGAGGTGCGAATAGAGGTTCGGTAGCCGTGCAAAGCAAAAGGTAACATCTCGTGCCAATCCTTATACGTCACCACCATCTTTTGGACAATCTTCTTGATATTTTTATTAGCGGCCTCAACTGCTCCGTTCATCTTTGGGCGATACGGGGAGGAATTGTGATGCTTTATCTTGAAGTTTTTGCACATCTCTTTCATCATCTTGTTGTTCAAGTTAGTCGTATTATCAGTGATAATCTCACTTGGCAACCCATAACGACAAATTAACTCTCTTTTTACAAATTTGATCACGACATTCCTGGTCACATTGGCATATGATGCAGCCACAACCCACTTTGTGAAATAATCAATGGCAACAAGAATGAAGCGATGCCCATTCGAGGCTTTTGGTTCGATTGGACCGATCACATCCGTTCCCCACATTGAGAATGGCCAGGGTGTCGTCATGACATTCAAGGGAGCTGGCGGTGCATGAACCCTATCAGCATATATTTGACACTTATGGCACCTCTTCGCATAATTAAAGCATTGTCAACCAGTATTGTCCAGCCCTCAAGATTTTCCTGGCCATTGCATGACCGCTCGCATGTGTTCTGAAAAATCCTTCACGGACCTCCTCAATTATCCGTTTAGCTTCTTTCGCGTCAACGCATCTTAACAACACCATGTCATGATTTCTTTTGTAGAGAATACCTCCATCTAAATAGAAACCCATTGCAAGTCTTCTTAGAGTTCTTTTGTCGTTTTCTGAAATGCCCGGAGGATATTCCCTTCTTTAGATGAAGTATTTGATGTCATGGTACCACGGTTTTTTATCAGACTCTTCCTCTATCACTTGACAATATGCAGGATGATCACAACTTTCCATTTTGATGAGTGGTAAGTTCCTCTCGTCACTTACTTTGAACATCGAGGACAAGGTAGTCAGTGCGTCAGCTAATTGGTTGTCTTCTCGGGGAATATGGTGAAATGTGACTTCATCAAACTGCTCAATCAAACCTTTGATATAATCATGATACGGGATTAACTTGGCATCTCGGGTTTCCCATTCCCCTCTTAGCTGGTGGATTACTAATGCAGAGTCCCCATATACCTCCAAAGATCCTTGCCTTTGATTCTATTGCTGCCAAGATCCCGAGCGCACAAGCTTCATATTCGGCTATATTGTTTGTACAATCAAAGCAAAGCCTTGCAAAGGATGTGGAAATAATCATTTTCTGGTGAGATTAGTATTGCCCCAATTCCATGTCCCAATGCGTTAGAAGCTCCGTCAAATAACAAGGTCCACTTTTATTTTTCTGGTGATTGCTCGCGATCAAACAAAGCCATTATATCTTCATCGGGGAAATCACATTGCATCGATCCATAATCTTCTACTGGCTGATTGGCTAGATATTATGCAAGAGCACTCCCTTTTATTGCTTTTTGGGTGACATAGACAATTTCATATTCTGATAGCAGGACTTGCCAGCGAGCAATTCTTCCAGTCAGAGCAGGCTTATCAAAGATATACTTGATCGGATCCATTTTGGACACCAACCAGGTAGTGTAACACAACATGTAATGCCTCAAACGGCGAGCCGCCCAAGCCAAAGCACAGCAAGTGCGTTCTAATAGTGAATAGTTGGCTTCACAACTGGTGAATTTCTTACTTAGATAATAGATGGCATGTTCTTTTCTTACCGACTCATCGTGTTGCCCCAACACGCAACCCATCGATTCATCTAGCACAGTTAAATACATGATGAGAGGTTTTCCCGGCACTGGGGGAACCAAGACCAGAGGCTCCTGTAGGTATTGTTTGATCTTCTCAAAGGCCTTTTGACAATCTTCATTCCATGTCACTGCCTGATTTTTGCATAGCAATTTAAAGATTGGTTCACATGTCGCGGTCAGTTGGGAGATGAACCGGAAAATGTAGTTCAATCTTCCTAAAAACCCACAAACTTCTTTCTCCGTTCGAGGTGCTGGCATATCGATGATTGCTCGAACTTTTTCAGGATCAACCTCTATTCCTCTTTGACTAACAATGAACCCGAGAAGCTTGCCTAATTTCACTCCAAAAGTGCATTTGGCTGGATTCAGTCGGAGCTTAAACTTTCTTAACCGCTCAAAAAGTTTATGCAGATTATCAACATGGTCATCTTCGGATCTGGACTTGGCGATCATGTCATCTACATAAACTTCTATCTCCTTATGCATCCTGTCATGGAATAAAGCCACCATAGCCCGCTGATATGTTGCCCCAACATTTTTCAAGCCAAAGGGCATAACCTTGTAGCAAAAAGTTCCCCATAAAGTGACAAATGTAGTTTTCTCCATATCTTCAGGTGCCATCTTGATCTGATTATATCCTGAGAATCCGTCCATGAAAGAGAATAATGCATGTTGGGCAGTATTATCTACAAGAACATCAATATGAGGTAGAGGAAAATCATCTTTGGGGTTAGCTCTGTTTAGATCTCGATAGTCGACACACATTCGAACCTTTCCATCTTTCTTGGAGACAGGAACGATGTTAGCAACCCATTGAGGGTACTTTACCACTTCTAGGAAACCCGCATCCAGCTGCTTCTTGACCTCCTCCTTGATCTTTAAAGACATTTCCGCTTTCATCCTTCGTAGCTTCTGCTTTACTGGTGGGCACTCCGGCTTTAAAGGCAGTTTGTGTTCTGCTACACTGGGGTCTAACCCTGGTATGTCTTGGTACGACCATGCAAAAACATCTTTATAATCCATCAACAACCTGATCAATCTGCTTCGCTCCTTTTCTTTCAGGGAAAGGCCAATCTTGACCTCTTTTTTATCATCTTCGGTTCCCAAATTGATTAGTTCACCCGGCTCTTCATGGGTTCGAATTTCCCTGGCTTCTTGTTCTACCAACCTCAATAATTCAGGAGGAACTTCCCCGTCATCATCAACAACATCATCAGCATGATCAATAGTATAGTCGAAATTGTACGTTGAGTTACTAACAGTGTCATTTTCAAGAGAGTCACTTTTAGATCTGCATTTTGATAGTTATCAGGGAAAGATGAATGAATAAAGGTTAAGAACGGGAAACTCCATTTATTGGTGAGGAACAATGAATAAAAGCGAAAGTAAGAAAAGAGATAAGAACATAAAGATATTGAATGCATGCATTTATTGATAAGTCATACTGAAACGGAAACAAGTAAGCCCATTACAACAAAAATCCTAAAGCCTTGGGCAGAGTTAAAGGATAAGCATTACAGAATTACTTTGAAAAAACTCTATGGTCCTGGGGAACTCAATGACCTCCCAATTGTTGAGCTCTGTATCCGGAGGGCATGGGTACACCAAATTGACACCATGATTGGCGAGATAATCATCTTCAACAGCTGCTGCTTGGTCCAGGAATGCGAACCCTACACTTTAGAAGCTCTGTCGAATGTCACAGATGGGAACCCTTTCTGCCTCGTATTCACGATTTTCCAGCCGAGCCAACATCTTTCTTTTCTTCTCTTCTATAACCCTCATCTTGTCGGTCTTGGTGGGTTTATATCCTAAACCAAACCTGTCCTTGTTCTCGGTGAACATGAGGATGTCAGTGACGCCTTGGCTATTCTTCCCCAAACCGCTCCCGGGTCGGTATCCTCCTCCGAGCATAACCCTAGCCATCATAATGAATGCTTTAGATGACTGAGGTTTCAAGAGTGGAACATTATCCCCAACATAAGTGGCATTGGCAATTTCAAGCGATTGGAAAGTGGTCTCGAGAGCTTCTTCGGCAGCTTCAATGTAAGGGGTTGTTGATGGCTTACTCACTAACATATCCTCATCTCCAGAAACAATTATCAGCTTGCTATCGACAATGAACTTCACTTTCTGGTGCAGTGTGGAAGGTAAAGCACCAGACGAATGGATCCATGGTCATCCCAAGAGACAACTATAAGTTGGCGTAATGTCCATTACTTGGAAGAGTATTTCAAAGGTGCAAGGGCCAATCTGAATGGGCAATTCAATTTCTCCCATAACTTCCCTCCGTGTACCGTCAAAAGCCCTTACAATCATTGTACTTGGCTTCATATGGGTTCCATCGAAAGGCAACTTTGCCAGTGTTGACTTTGGCATTACATTCAAAAAAGAGCCATTATCAATGAGGACCATGACCATGACATGATCTCGACACTTCACAGAAATGTGTAACGCCTTGTTGTGCCCTATTCCTTCAGCTGGAATTTCATCGTCAGTGAAAGTGATATAATTATCAGCAACGATGTTACCCACGATGTTATCAAGCTTATCAATTGTGATGTCATGAGAGACTTGAGCTTGATTCAACACCTTCACCAAGATTTCTCTTATGTGGCTCAGAATTCATCAACAAAGACAAGAGAGATATCCGAGATGGAGTTTGATTCAATTGATCCACAACCCTGTATTCGCTCTGCTTGATGAACTTCAAAAATTCACCGACTTCTGTTGTGACGCCGGCAAGTGTACCGGGTCGTCGCAAGTAATAAAAACACGGTAAGAGTCTACCGAGGTCGAACACAAGGATTGGGTTACCAATTCGACTAATTTCGCGAGAAATCTGATAAGTTGGTTAAGTAGAGAAAGTGGTTGAGAGAGAGAAGAGAGAATAGGATCGAAATTCAATTAACAAGTCTAAATAAACTAATTAACTAAAATCAGAAAACTAAAATGTCCAAGGTCACAAATCCACCTACCCAACATGTACGCCCAAGTGATGATGAATTCCTCCCTAAGTTCAATTACAATGTCAACCGGGACCCCTAAATTCTCCTAAATCCACTCTCGTGCTCATTAGGACGTATTCGACGATTGGATTAATTACTTACTGGGTCTAATAATCCTAATCTCGAATTTGGTTAATTCTCGTTCCCTATAAGGTTGCACTAATCTCATACTCGCTCTCGTGCAATATTCGATTAGCGATCCCGATTCAAGTTCTGAAACACGAATCGCCGTTAGGCCTCAAACACGTTTAACTGAATAATCACGCAAAACATATGATCAAACATTCAAATCAGAATCGGAAAACAAGAATTGAATTAAAGGAGAAAGACATACATCATATCGGATTTACATCGCCATGTGCGGCTTCATCGTTCCCTCGAACGAGGGGATTAGTTCCTCATGCTCATAGACAAGCGATCGGACATAATCTCCATAAGAAAAAGGGAGACGCAGCTCCAAAGAGAAAATAAATTACCCTAAACGCTACTCTAAACAGTGGAAAACTACTAGGATTCGCGGCCCTCCTAAAGCCCTACTGTCTCCTCAAGTTCGATCCCCCAATCTGATCTGCAACAGCCTTTAAATAGGATTCCTGATCTGCGCTCATTCGCGAGGCGAAAGTGTGTTCGCGGGGCGAGCCTTCAATTCTAGGCTGTGACCTTCATCACGGCTGGGCCGTGATGGCCTCTGACTTCCAAGTCTTCATTCTCTCGCGAGGCGAGCTGTCTCTCGCGGGGCGAGTCTTCAAACCTCAATTTGTCACAGCCGTGACTTTAATCACGGCTATGCCGTGATGGTCTCTGTTTTCCAGGTCCTCATGATCTCGCGAGGCGAGACACCTCTCGCGTGGCGAGACTGAAGTGATGACTTTTGCTGCTTTGTTGACTTTCAGGCTCGCGGGGCGAGCACACACTCGCGAGGCGAGTGTCTCCAGACTTGCAATTTCCACTGCTTTTCGACTTTCCTTGACTCCCGGAGCTTCACTTTTTTAACCTGAAACAACAAAAGCACCCACAAGCGTAATTCTATTCAAAATAACCTAAAAACTACACAAAATACGCAAAATGAGTCAAAGTCCAACTTAGGAACAAAACAAGGCAAATTTGGGCGAAAACGAGAGTGAACTCGAATAAATAGGCACATGAACCCTAGTTCATCTAGTCATAAAACTAGATAAGCCAGAGGCTTATCAAAATACCCCAAACTTAAACCTTGCTTGTCCCCAAGCAAGCTTAAAACTCAAAAACGACTCAAGACTTGGCAAGCCTAAAGGAATCAATCGATTTCGCACAAATTTAATGCAACTTTACAAAAAAAGTTTTTCTCCAATGATTTCCCCCTTACATCAATGTAATCCCCACATTCATTTACTTTAAACCATTGAGAACTTCATCATTCATGCAATCATTAGTCTAAGTTGAGGATCAGGGTCACACACAAAAGGAAGATCACCAATTTCAAACAACTGCCTTCCTCACAAGGGTATGTAAAATTTCACTCATTCGCTCAAATTCGTCTAGGCTTTCAACTTTTTCACTCAATTTCACTTATCAAGAGCACTTCCCATGAATTTGACTTTCATCTCAAAAATGGTCCCCACGTAAACATGTATGCAACATCAGAAGGTCTTTTAAAGGTTGTAATGGGGCCTGGCTCAAGGTAGGATAATGAAGGATATTTAGGCTTAAGTCCCTATGAACTAAGAGAGCATGAGCATTAAACACATTTCCACTCAAATTCCTTTTTCCATTTTTCTTTTTGTATCGGGTGACTACAGCCTTTTCCTTGCTAATCTTTTTGTTCTGCCCCTTTACCTTTGGCAAATATATATTTGTTTTTTCGCCTTGGGTTTCAACCTTTATTTTCTTTTTCTCACCCCAATATGACACATCACCTTGTAGCCACCCCAAACTTAGTTTCTCACAACCATTCTCTTGCTCACTTCCATGCTCTCCTAATCCTAAGATCGGGTTAACATGGTTTTTCAGATTTTGGCTCGTAATGTAGGGTCATCAAGAAACAATAGGTCAATTGGGCTCAATTTGGCTAACTAGGGAACATGCATTAGGGATGGTCCTTTTTAGGCCAAGTGGTTTTTCAAAGAAAATTGCCTAAATCATTTGATGCAACACATAAACATGCAAACCATAAAGAGATTCAAGCAAATTCGGGAAAGTGCAACTTAACAGTGATTCACACATTCAAAAACAGAGTTGGAGGCTCAAATCCTCACCTGGACATTTTGCAAATTGTTTGACCGAGATACGATTCCTAGTGTGTGCATCCCCTCACCCCAAACTTATCATAAATCAAGTAATCTCAACAAGGTTCTCAAAGTTCAGTTTTCAATTTTTAAGTGGAGATAAACTTTTCTAATTTCAGAACTTAGGGGAAATCATCAATGGTCAAATAATTCATGCAATCAATCTACGCTCAATCTAATTAAAATCCAACAAGCTTGCCGACACGACATTTCATACAAAAACTCTTGATCTTCTCAAATTATTCAAGAGTGACAAACAAAAACAAAACACAAAAAGCAAACACAAAAACAAAACAAAAGTTAGGAAAAGAGAGGGATACCTAGCTTGGGTTGCCTCCCAAGAAGCGCTTGTTTAACGTCCCGAGCTTGACTTATTAAGAAGCATCCACCTGGATCCCATAGTCTGTGGTACAAAGGCCAAGGGACGCTCATCATATCAAATCCTCCACCCGGATCCCATGGTTTGTGAAGTGTCCCTCGCAGGAGCAATACCACTCTATCCATACTTCCTTCTAGTCTGAGTGTGAAAACTTCTTTGACCTCCGCAATGATGAACTCACTTCCTCTCGGGTCAAACTGTGTTTTCACGAGGAAGTGTGCCAGACAAGTGGGCGGGTCTATCTTACCGGTGTCCACACATGCATGCAAGCCGACATATTTATTTAACGCATCAAAATCAGGTTGCTTGGCAAGCATGGTGAAATCCTCTGCCACTTTATCTTCATTTTGCTCTCTACCCTCTTGCTCCGGTGCCTTGTCCCTTGCCAACTCCTCTTCCTCTGGTTGCTCTTCCTCATCATGTGGTTGTTCCGGGGCCATGTCACTTGCCAATTCCTTTTCCTCCGGTTGTTCTTCCTCAACATGTGGTAGTTCTTCCTCAACTCCCTGAGAACTAGTTACATCCCAGTCACATCCCGACACCCCACTGCTTCTAGTTGTTGTGGCATTGCATTGGTTCTTAGCGTGGTTCTCGGTATCACCTGGGAGAGTGTCTAGGAGAGGCTCATTTAGTTGCTTTGAAAGTCGGGGCAATCTGCATCTCTAGATTCTGAAGTGCCATCCCTGTATGAGTTGCCAACTTGTCAATGGCTGCGTTTGTATTGATTGACACTTTCTCAAGTGTCGCACTCAACTTCTCAAGAGCCAACTCCCAAGGTTGTGGTTGCCAACTCTGTTGAGGTTGTTGTTGCCAATTTTGTTGAGGTTGTGGCTGCCAGGCTAGACCATCGTCAGCATTACTCCAAGCAAAATCCGGATGGTCTCTACTCATATCACCCCAATACTGATTCTCGACTGAGATAGTTGTTCGGGGCACGCTGTCATTATGCCATGGTTCCACATATACTTGAGGGAAGTAGAACGGACAACTCCAAGTGTCATGGTTCCCATCACAATATTCGCAACCCGGAAGCATTCCTTCGTGTACCTCGCATACAAAACAAGGCAAGACCAAGTGGAATCAAAGAAGTAGAGAGAGATAGTAGAAAATAAAAAGAAAATAATAAAAATAAAAATAAGAACAAAAATAACTTAACCAAATAATCAAACTTCCCTAAAACTAGGAAAACTGGTTGTGCCAATCCCCGGCAACGGCGCCAAAAACTTGTTGTGACGCCGGCAAGTGTACCGGGTCGTCGCAAGTAATAAAAACACGGTAAGAGTCTACCGAGGTCGAACACAAGGATTGGGTTACCAATTCGACTAATTTTGCGAGAAATCTGATAAGTTGGTTAAGTAGAGAAAGTGGTTGAGAGAGAGAAGAGAGAATAGGATCGAAATTCAATTAACAAGTCTAAATAAACTAATTAACTAAAAATCAGAAAACTAAAATGTCCAAGGTCACAAATCCACCTACCCAACATGTACACCCAAGTGATGATGAATTCCTCCCTAAGTTCAATTACAATGTCAACCGGGACCCCTAAATTCTCCTAAATCCACTCTCGTGCTCATTAGGACGTATTCGACGATTGGATTAATTACTTACTGGGTCTAATAATCCTAATCTCGAATTTGGTTAATTCTCGTTCCCTATAAGGTTGCACTAATCTCATACTCGCTCTCGTGCAATATTCGATTAGCGATCCCGATTCAAGTTCTGAAACGCGAATCGCCGTTAGGCCTCAAACACGTTTAACTGAATAATCACGCAAAACATATGATCAAACATTCAAATCAGAATCGGAAAACAATAATTGAATTAAAGGAGAAAGACATACATCATATCGGATTTACATCGCCATGGGCGGCTTCATCGTTCCCTCGGACGAGGGGATTAGTTCCTCATGCTCATAGACAAGCGATCGGACATAATCTCCATAAGAAAAAGGGAGACGCAGCTCCAAAGAGAAAAGAAATTACCCTAAACGCTACTCTAAACAGTGGAAAACTACTAGGATTCGCGGCCCTCCTAAAGTCCTACTGTCTCCTCAAGTTCGATCCCCCAATCTGATCTGCAACAGCCTTTAAATAGGATTCCTGATCTGCGCTCATTCGCGAGGCGAGCAGCCTCTCGCGAGGCGAGAATTAAAATTGGCACGCTTTCAATTTGAACTCTCGCGAGGCGAAAGTGTGTTCGCGGGGCGAGCCTTCAATTCTAGGCTGTGACCTTCATCACGGCTGGGCCGTGATGGCCTCTGACTTCCAAGTCTTCATTCTCTCGCGAGGCGAGCTGTCTCTCGCGGGGCGAGTCTTCAAACCTCAATTTGTCACAGCCGTGACTTTAATCACGGCTATGCCGTGATGGTCTCTGTTTTCCAGGTCCTCATGATCTCGCGAGGCGAGACACCTCTCGCGTGGCGAGGCCGAAGTGATGACTTTTGCTGCTTTGTTGACTTTCGTGGCTCGCGGGCGAGCACACACACTCGCGAGGCGAGTGTCTCCAGACTTGCAATTTCCACTGCTTTTCGACTTTCCTTGACTCCCGGAGCTTCACTTTTTTAACCTGAAACAACAAAAGCACCCACAAGCGTAATTCTATTCAAAATAACCTAAAAACTACACAAAATACACAAAATGAGTCAAAGTCCAACTTAGGAACAAAACAAGGCAAATTTGGGCGAAAACGAGAGTGAACTCGAATAAATAGGCACATGAACCCTAGTTCATCTAGTCATAAAACTAGATAAGCCAGAGGCTTATCAACTTCTTCATCAGATACCTCCTTTTTATTATCACCCCCTTTGGTATCCTTTTCGGCCGGTGTTCCTTCAACCTTCTCTTTCCCCTTGCAATCTTTTTCTTCCTTTTCTCCCTCCCTTTGCAATACCTCTGGAGTATAAATGCGACCACTCCTAGTCATTCCACCAATTCCCGAAATGTTGGTAACCACAGTGGTCCCGTTGGGAGGACTTTGTTGAACCTGCCTATCATATTTCCATGGTACCGCTTTGGTGTCCTTGTAAGGGAAAGGACCTGGGACTCGAATGACAACTGGTGTTGGCCCACTTGAAACCGGCATAGGCTCCTTCTCAGTATAGTGTATCACCAATGGCTTCGGAGCGACTTGCTCAGGAACCGGTTGAGGATTAATCACAACAGTAAAAGGAGTTATCTTAACTGGAGTTGGGAAAATTGTAGATTCAGCGACCATGTTAATGCCACACTCATTCGGTTCACAACCAATTAGGATAATCTTCATATCTATTAACTGTTACACAACCTGTCGAAATTCTGTACAGTCTTCAATTGAATGCCCTATATTCCCGTCGAAGTCACACCTTATCTCTTCATCAAGAGTCTTCTCTTCAACAATTGAGGTTTGAACCAATCCATGTTTCTGCATCTCCCTTAAAATATCTCTCATGGGAGTTCTGACATCAGCCACTTGGCTCTTAAGAGTAGGTTCCATAAAGCTATCAATGGCGTTGACTCCCGAACCCCCATGATTAGGCATAGGACCTTGTGCCCCATTCAGAGCATCTTTCTGAAAGCTCAACCACTTAGCATCAATAAGATCTTGTACCTTAAATTTGAAAGCCCTGCAGTTCTCAGTGGAATGACCTATTGCCTCCGCATGATACTCACATTTAGCATTTGGGTCAAACCACTTAGGATAAGGAGGCCCCAATGGTTTCATTGGGATAAGAGTCAACACGGACTTGCTTATAAGCTGATGCAGTAGCTCAGTGTATGTCATGGGTATCGGGTCGAAGTGTACTGGCTTTCTTTCCGAGTTATACGGTGGTTTTGTTTGGCTGGTGTTTGGGTTTGGACCTAGGGGTTGGTCAATTTGAGGTGGCATGGTGGTGTGCGTCGTGCGAGTGCACGTGCGATTCCGGCAAGTGTACCGGATTGTCGCCAAGTAATAAAAGATATCGATCCCACAGAGACTGTGATCTCGAATCGCAAGTAATTATCAAATTGGTAAATCTGGACTGTATAAAAAGGATTTGAAAAGGATTTTATATTTGAAATAAGAGATAAAATGCAATCAAGTAAAACAGGAAGTAAACAGTTTATGGTTTTTCAGATCTAAATGGATTCCTAGGGATTTAGGTTACCAACAAGATCGTTTACGTTGCTAACTCGATTACCCTTGTTAACTATTGAAATTGCCTTGAAGGCGAATTTATCCTCAAATAGCTTAAGCTCCCTCTCGGGTTACAAAAGTCGTGCCCAATTGAACCAACCCCGACTCTCGTGGTAGTCGAATTCAGATTGGACCCTTTGCGTTTCGTGACAATTCGTTGATCCTCGAAGGACGGCTTCTAACTCTCGTGATTTCAGTCCTAAGTCTGATTCTATAGACCCGACACCTAAGTTCACCGCTAGGTTCCTCCTTAGAATGTCTATGACACGCAAACAAGTGGACACCGAATTTACGAGTGATTCAAACACTAGAAATCAGATCTAAAACAAAATCGAAATTAACAAAGATATTACATCAAAATTAACATCATAAACAGATCTCGGGAAGAGCCCCAATCCCTAGAAACTAAGCTACTACTCAAGCATTGTCATGGTGACGACAAGCTTGATTACAAATAACATGAAAGCAGAAAATCAGAGAAGAAGAGGAAGGAGAAGAGAGATCCTAGATTATAGCCTAAGTGGTAGCAGCCAAAAGTCCTCTAGTCAAAAGTCATCTAAGCCTTTGACTTGATCCTTTATTTATAGATTTGGGAAGTTAGAATCCCAATCTAACTCAAATTCTGATCCAATTCAGTTGCTTCAGGTCCAAGTAATGCGCGTTACGACCGTGATGGCCATCACGGCCAGGCCGTGACGGCTTCTGCCTTGGGCACTTCTGTAGAATTCAGACTCTCACGAGGCGAGAGGATTTTCGCGTCGCGAGCCTTTAGTTTTAGACCGTAATAGAAATTACGGCTAGGCCGTGACAGATTCTGACTTGTGGGGGTGAAAGGTCACGACCGTGATGGTCATCACGGCTAGGCCGTGACCGGTTCTGACTTCAGTCTTTCTTCCTTTTCAGTTTTGCTCGATCATGGCCGTGATGGGCATCACGGCTAGGCCGTGATGGGCTCTGTTTGGCTCATTTTCTTCACTTTTCAAGCTCCATCTTCATCCAAACTCCATCATGGTTGATCTTGAGCATTTTACCCTTGATTTCTGCAAAACAACACCACGAAAATCGCCTTACCCGTTCCAAAGTAAAATTAACCAAAAATCCAATTAAATGTCCCTAAACTACATGAAAATTCATGCAAAATGATAGACAAAGATGAGGTGAAATCACACTCATCACATGGTAAGGTGTGCTTGAGGTTGAGAGGGGTATGATGGTCGGTAAGGAGCCATCTGTTGAGGATTTGGAAATTGTGGTGTGGCAGCGATGTATGGCTGGTTGGCTTGCTGATATGGGGCATATTGGGCTTGGAAGGTGGGTGTTTGGTTTGCTCTATATTGGTTTGGTTTCTTTTGTTCAAAGGTTACTGCGTGTGCTTCTCCTTCTTTCTTTTTCACAAACGGGGCTCTCTTCGGGCCGTTCATTACTGAAGTCTCAGTGATCTTGCCATTCCTCATTCCACTTTCAATTTTCTCACCGATGATGACCATGTCGGAAAAGTTCGATGACACACTCCCAATCATCCTATCATAGAATGGCGACTGAAGTGTATCAATGAACATTGCCACAATTTCTTTGTTGGCCAATGGAGGCTCTACCTGAGCAGCCAGTTCCCTCCATCGTTGCGCATACTCCTTGAAAGTCTATGTGTCTCTCTTGGTCATATTTTGGAGTTGCATCCTATCGGGAGCCATGTCAATATTGTATTTGTATTGCTTCAGGAATGCATCTGCTAGATCTTTGAAGGATCGAACGTGGGCCCGTTCGAGATGCGTGTACCAATTTGAAGCTGCCCCAGTTAAACTGTCTTGGAAGAAGTGAATCAAGATCTTATCATCTTGAGCGTGTGATGCCATCTTCCTTACATACATGGTCAGATGGTTTTTGGGACAAGTGGTTCCCCGATATTTGTCGAAATCGGGTACCTTAAATTTTGGGGGAATTACAACATTTGGCACCAAACAAAGTACCGAAGCATCCCGCAGACCATAACTATTTACTCCTTCAATGGCCCGTAGTCTTTCTTCTAGCGCTTCCAACTTTTCTTTAGATCGGGAATTCCCTCCTGACTGATTCACTGGAGTTTCACAGTACATATTCTGAGGGAAGGAGTATGGCATGTAGGAGGATCCAAAGTTGGGCATCATTTGAGTCCCCTGGGGTCCATAATGTAGGGTGTATTGTGGATTTTTTTTGATTGGTAAAAAGTGTCACCGTCGGGGTGTTACCATCTGTAGGGTTGACAGTTTGTGCTTGTGGCATTTCGACAGCATCAGTGGGGGTTTGCGTCTGAGTGATATTCTCGGAGTTTGGAATGCCATCTTGTGGGATGGGGGGCGTTGGTGGCACAAATCCACGAGGCAAGCCGTATGGAGGATTGTTCGGGTCAAATGAAAAATGAGTTTAGTTGCTTGGATAAATAATGAGAGGCATCATGGCCCCTGGTTGGTTGAAGCCTTGAATAGGAATCTGAGCAAAACCGAGCGGAATGAGAGGTGTGGCCGGATGTTCTTCGTTCGAGGCTGGAGGGTTCTCCTCTGTGTTCTTTTCCTTCTGCATTGCTTGTAGGATCTCCATCATCTTAGTCATTTGATCCTTGATTTGACTGACTTCATCCCTGATCTCTTGGACTTTTCTAGTTCAACCGCCATGGCTCTTGTCTGTGACCGAGTGCGACAAGGGTGTCTTGGAGCAATTGTTCAAAAAAGCCACACACTGTTTTAATCGAAACAAAAGTGAGAACAAAATGTTGGAAAAATGCAAAAAGCTTTTATGAAAATCACCTTTGGAGTTTATTATTATTTTTTTGAGTTAACACCTTATAACAGACAAGAGATGGTCCCTCCATCCCACATAGAGAGCATTGTGCTCATAAGATGGAATGGAGTTGACAAAAAATCTAGGGGAGAAACAACTCTCCACAATAGATGTTGTCTCAAACACACTAGCAATTCTGAATTGAGACATCTCGTCCTACCCTTTGCGCAGAAGGAAGAATCCTATAAGGAAAAGATGTAGTTGACAACATACTGAAGGAAGATCATGCTCCACGATAGGTGTCGTCGCAAGTCAAGTGCAAGAGTTGGAGTGCGAATGAATCATAGAGGCAAGAACTGATTTCATTAAAAAAACTCCTCAAAGCAAAACATAGAATTATGGAGGCAAGGCCATATTTCATTAAAATCTCCTCAAAACAATACATAGATTGGGATTACACCACAGCTCTCGACATTGTTACAACACTTTCATCCTAAAGTCAATAGCTTAGGTCTCTTCCTTTTTAGTCCTCGAGTAAACCCTCCACACATTTGCATGAAATCATCCAATTCAGTCGGGAGACGAAGCATAGGATCCGCACGAATTTGTTTTTCTGCCTTTTCAAAGTGTTGGACAAAATTCAGAATACAATAGCTTAGCTCCAAATTCATGATCATATATCTTTCTTTCCATATGTCAATATCTATCCCTCGCTCTCGGGCCCCTTCTCTCCACCACTTCACGGCATTCATGGCTTGAACCACTCAATTGTGATAGTGTTTTGCTGAGGTCCACCCTAAATCGCACTGCTTCTTGATTTCGACTAGTAGAATATTCAGCTCTTGGACCTTTTGTACCAATTCATCAGCCATCCTGTCTTGTGCGTAAATTTGCTTTTGTAATTTGCCATTGACTCCCCTTTGTCGATTGACTTCCACTTCCAATGACTTTCTCATATCTCCTTGCTTAATGACTTCTTCTTCTAACTGGCGCTTTTCTTTTCTTAGTTGATGTCTCTCTGTTGTCAAGGACAATACTTTGCTTTCAAGATTCTAGATCCTAGTCATGACGCTCGGCGGGACCTTGTCTGTGTTCTTATGGACTTTCGAGGTTGCGGAGATATCTGCACACAAATCTTTTAAATGTTCATTTTCCTTTGTTAACTTCTCACAACGCTTCTGACCAATGGCTATTTTCAGCTCGGTATCTTGCTTTTGTTGTTCCATTTCCTTCATTTGTGTTTCCAGGATTTTCAGTTGTTCTGCCATTTGAGTTACCGAAGGGGAGTAATCTTCAGCTTTCATGCTTTCTGTAGGAATGTTCACGGGACCTTTCCTTGCCAACAACTTGGTATTCTCACCATCCTCGTATCGGAAACAGCATCCACCGAGTTGTTCTTCTCGTGGCACGGTTTACGTCCAACAAAGTTGTCGTAAGGCTATGGCGGGTGTGTAGGATATGCACCCTCTTGGGCCCATCAAAGGAACATTTGGATAGTCACCACAACTATAAATGATATCTTGCCCCTATTGACTTTCGTACCATAGGCATACCCATTTAAAAGAGTCTCTTTCCACTTTGTCAAACTCGTTTTTCCATTCCTCTTCATTAAGCTGTCTTGTAGGGATGTTATGGAAGCCTCTTAGTGGATCCGAATGGTGGTTGATATAGCCTTTTGTGTACATGTGAGTCATGACCCATACTTAGAGCAACTGTGCACAACATCTGAGCTTCCCCTTTGGATGCCGCTGACAAAATTCTAGAGTCAAAAGCGTTTCAGCCAATACTGTCGGCACGGGGTTTTTCTTTCTTTTAACTGCGAAGAACACGTCCATTGCTGCTTGATCTATCATGTCTAGCGCCGATGGAAATAGAACCAACCCATATATTGCTAGTGCCAATACCCTCTCAAAGGTTTCCCAGTCTTATCGATCCATTAGTTTCCTCAAATGATTTTCAAGATTTTTTCGGGTCAACCCTCGCAAGTTTGAGTGCCCGGTCAAGTTCACTTCAATTTCAGGAAGCCCTAATAACCCTGCTATGCTTGCAGTGGTCAAGTATTGCCCCATGCAAAAGTACACGGTGGGGTTTTTCTGTATTGACAACCTTAACAGGCAAGCATATTCTTCAATGGTGGGTGTAATGTCCATGTTTGGCAACTCGAAGCATCTGAGATGTGGGTTCCAATACCGACTTAGAGCACTCAAAGCAGTAGCTTGAACCGGTATGGAAATTAGGTCCAAGATCCCTCCATACTTCTTGACGAAGCTTTTTCGATGCTCTTGAGGCAAAGATTGGCTCAACTCTTTCAGATTCTCTAATGAGTTCAAAATTACCGTGGAGCTCTTGGTGGCAGGAACATTGCTAGTGTGTCTGACTTTTTCCATCTCTTGTTATCAAAGGTATTATCTCTTACCAAATTATTTGTGCAAGGAAAATTTATTTTATTAATAACATTTGGAAAGCAAAATTACTTATGCATGAGAGTGTACCAAGATGCATGAATGAATGACATATTTATGATACATGGCCTAAAATACTACATGCACGGGCATACAATATAATAATTGAGTGTAACAGAATGCATGAATGAATTGCATGTTAAGGTGCATGCAGAAGATCTTATGATGCATGAGATATAAATGTAATTATTCATGCTGCAGAAAAAGGTGGAATGCGCTCCCTTTTGTCCTACATAGGTCATATCCTAAAGTTAGGACTTCTGAAGTCAAGACCCTATTTTGGTAGGCTGCTAATGGCATTTTATGTGCATGACTTTCGGGACAGATCTAAACCCCTAAACATATGGTCCCCGGATTGCCCTCATTTAAAAGATAAGGATCCGAATCCACGAACCTCACCACAGGGACAAATAAGTCACAATATGGTAGTCCATGTACCGGTAGCAATCCGAGCGGGAGAAACAATGACTGTCAGGGATGCAAAAGCATCGCAATAACATCACTGAAGCCCCTTCTAATCTTATGGCATTCCAAGGCTCGGGTATAGAGCCCAAATGTGTGTAACATGTGATAGTGATGTGTGTGATGGTAGCATACAAACCTTCACAAAACCTACTAGAACAAAACTACCCCAAACCTGCAAAAAAGGAACAAACAACACCAATACAAAAGTTCTCTACCCTAAGGTTGCAAGAATATACAAAAGCATTTTAAAAAAAAGAAATAAAACAAAAAGGGTAAAACAAATATTTTCAAATCTGTTTTTTTTATAAAAAAAATGCACAACCAAACTATGATAGGCCTGACTCTCAAAAGTTCCCAGTGGAGTCGCCAATTTCATCGCGACCAACCCCGTCCCGGGAGCCGCGAAAAAAGAGATAAAAAAACAGAGGAGTCGCCACTAAAATTTTATTGGGAAAATCTTAGGGAAAAAACGATTATTTAAAGGTAAACTGGTCTAAAAAAAAGGAGAGAGATGAGTCCGGGAGTCGGTTACGAGTAGGGAAGGTGTTAGCACCTCACATCGCCCGTTTTAAAAAAACGGTACCTCAAGTTAATTGTGCAAAAACGTTTCAATAACCTTTTAAATATTTACTTTTACCCGAAAAATTATTTACAAGAAAGAATTATTATTTTTTAATTTTTAATATTTTAAATTTTTATTAATTTTTACGTTTTTAAATTTATTTTTTTAAAAAAACTAAATGAGGTTGAACATGGCACATGAGTCCACGGGACAATCTCAAATCTAAAGGACTGGACGTGGCACCGTATCCCTAGAGCATCCCTAAAAAGGGGAAAGTTGAATTTTTTTTATTAATTATTTTAACATAAAAAAGGGATACAAAAAAAAGGAAAATTTAGTTTTTGCTTGACAAGATGATTTATCTTGCTCCTACGTATTCCCGTGTGCGATGGGAAACTCAAAGCCACATAGTTCTTTTAGAAAAAAAGTTTGATTGGTTTATTGATTTTATATTTTGATAAAGAGTTGATTTTTTTATTTTATTTTTAAAAAAGGATTTTATTTTGAAATAAATTCACTCTTGCACAGGGTCCAAGATAGCAATGTTATACGATAAACCCTTACAATTCATACGCCACTTGAGGAAGAAAAATCATACACCAACGTCGTAGATTGTTGCGTGAATTAAAAAAGAGATTTTTTTATTTTATACAAAAAAAGTTGGATAAAATTTGTTAAAAAAACAAATTGAAAATATTTTATTATTATTAATAAAAAGGAATTCATTTTTGCACAAGGTTCAAGATAACAGTGTTATACGATAAACCCATATAATTCTTACAACACTTGAGGATGAAAAATCATATATCAACATTGTAGATTGTTGCATGAATTCAAAGAAATTTAAATATTTTGTAAAAGTTGGATAAAATTTGTTAAAAAAAGAGTAAATTGAAAACATTTTAATTTTTAGAGAAAGAAGGAATTCATTCTTGCACAGGGTTAAAGATAGCGGAGCTATACGATAAACCCTACAATTCATACAACACTTGATGATGAAAAATCATATATCAACATTGTAGATTGTTGCGTGAACTCGAAAGATTATTTTTATTTCAAAATGTTAGTAGCATAATTTTATTTAAATCGATGATTGAAAATATTTTTAAAGATTTTTTATTTATTTATTTTCTGTTTAAAACTCTTTAGAAGCAAAATGAGTTATTATACTACTTACTCTAAGCCCAATTTTGGTTACAACCCCAAGCCCAATTTCAGGAAAGAAAGAAAAAGAAAACAGATCATTTAGGCCCAATAATAAACTCATGAACATGAAAAACCTAGCAGCCATGAAAACAGATCATTTAGGCCCAATAACAAAACCCATGAACATGAAAAACCTAGCAGCCATATAATAAGTTAAGCAAAATGAAAAGTCATCAAGAGGAGGGGCTTGCCAATACGCAGCGAGATGGGGACGAAGCCACGTGGGATGGTTCAAGACGTGATGCTCCCCAAATCGCGTGGTGACGGATCGGTGAGCTGGTGACGCTGCTCTCGGTCCGCTTCCACTACCGGGACGCGGACGGATCTGGGCAGCACTGCCGCGAATCGAAGTGAGGGGACGGCATTTGAGTGCATGAAGGAGGAGGGAGAAGCGCGATCTCGTGGTGAGGCGGAACAGAGACCGTGGATCTCAACCGCATGAGAATGCTCTGACGTGATGCGATCAAACGGGTTGAATCTACGATCGACTGGTGTGGAGGACCTCACGCGGCGGCGAGGACGAACAGCACAACAAAGAACGCGATCGGAGGAGGCGGACGGAAGTGGTGATCGCGGGCGGCTCCGGCGGTTCAGGAACGGGTGGCGCGACTGGTTGAGGTGGTGGCTCGGTTGATGGTGTCTGAGTTGTGGGGAGATGAAGAAGGAAGGTGAAATGAGAGGGAGGAAGATGAAGGTGGAAGGATGAAGGTGAGTGTGTGTGTGTGGTTTTTCTGTTTTTTGTTTTGTTTTGTTGTTGTTGTCTGTTTTTCAGAATGGAGAGGAAAATGGAAGAAAATCAACTGCTGAGAATGTTGGTTTGAGCCTCTCTTTTTTTCGGTCCCCCTAGTCACTGTTCAATGCAATATATAGCACAAGAATGAAGAAGATGACAAATCTTCTTGTTAGGCCAGCTGGTGTGGGTACAAGTAGTGGGGAGCAAATCAGCCTTTACTCCACCACCTTGCTTGGCTGGTGCATGGGTAGGGAGGGTGCCTCCCCTTTTTTAGTAAAAAGTGAAATAAGACAAATAGGGACCAAGAAAACAAAATTTGGTCCATACTTGGAAGAGTAAAGTGAAATCTGACCATTTTTCAATTTTTTTACTTTTTATTATTTTTTATTTTAACAACAAATCAGAATAATAAAAACAATTTTAGTTGGGCTTGGATAATGTGCCCAAAAGATAACTTGGAAAAAAAACGAAAATGGGCTCCATTTGATGATGTAATGGGTCAAAAATAAAACATTTTTTTTGTTTTATTTTTTATCATATTTTGTTTACTATTTTTTCAAAATACTAATTAAAAAAATCCGGGCAAAATTAGGTGTTCACAAAACTTATAAACTTTAAAAAGTCAATAACAATATATGAACCAATTAAAATTGGTTTGGTTTGATTCTGTTCGAACCGAAAAATATTAAAATATATATATAATTTTAAATTTTAAACTATTAAATCATATATACATTAAAATGTAAGTATATAAAAATTAAAACATCAAGAATATGACAACTCTACTTTTACTGTTTGCCAATTTATGATTGATTGACAGTGTAAAAAAGCTTTACACTGTTAGTATATGCAATTAAATTTTAAAAAAAAGTATTAGCAAAAAAAAATTATTAGGAAAAAAATTTTAAAAATTAAGGAAAACGTAAAAAAAAAGTAAAACAAAATAAAATTAAAAATAACCTTAAAAAATTTAAAAAAAGTAAAAAAAATTAAAAAAAATTCTAAAATTAATTTTTTTAAAAAAAATAATAAATTAAAAAATTGCAAAAAATCCTGACACATATATATACAATAAAAATGGGTCTCCACCTTTTATATGAGTATAAATAAGGAGTACAAATGACAAAATATATGACACACTTTTATTCCAATATCCCTGCACCTACTTTCTGCTTACTTTCTGCTGATAGATGATAGATATATATATATAATAAAAGGAGGGTTCTGCATATGGGATGAATTCATACATGGATACCATAAAAAGGAGAAATATCTATTCTAGTAACTCTACCAAAAATCTCCTTTGTTAGAAAATTAATTAGCACAGGAGAAACATATTTTTTTGGTTTGGTTCTTGAAGGTTCTTCTGCATAGGAGAAATATATAGTTTCTCTTTAGAACTCCGTAGTGAAGAGATGATTGATTTGTAAGAAGTCTCCAACCTTGTTTTGCATCATTAAACCCAAGTGGTCCTTCATTCTTTGAAAGGCATGATGTGTGTTTAGTTTCATGTTAGAAATCTCCGAAATTGATTCTGCCATCTGTCAAATGTGATTTTAGTAAAAAATGAGATATTTAGTTACTATTAGGTAAAATTGAGTTTAACTCCATAAGCGATTCTAACTAAAAGCTACAAAAAGTAGCTTTTGAGTTGAGTTGAGAAATTTACCAAAAGTTTGACATCAAACTTGCTTTCAAAATAAAAACATTCAAATATAAATCACTTCACTTCAAGCTCAATTCTAATCAAATCAATTACATTCAAAATCACTTTTATCAAATAATCATCCAAACACACAGATAGTTCACGCCAATAATTACTCACTTACTCCCTATTCCACAGGTTACTCTACCATGAGGAATTAATCGAAAAATAGATTCTCCGCCTTTGAAATTTTAAAGTCACCGTGACTTTAGTTAAAATTAGGAGAGATAATATTAAGAAAAATGAAGGGAAGAGATGAAAGAGAGAATAATAAATAAGAGAGATAGAGAGGCAGGTGCCTTTCTCGCAACAAAGGCGGAGAATGTGTGCTCGAATTAATCGCTCATGAGCTGTTGAATTGAGGAGCAGACATTTCTGTTCATCACAATTTTCTCTTCATAGTTGGGCTAGAGTCGACGGACAATTTTTGTCTTGAGCCCAGCTCTCACTGTTGGGCTTTCTCAAAAGGAAAAGTTTATATAATAATCGATTTTTGTGTAAAGAGGAGATGGTGGGTATTCAATTTTTTTTATCCTGTGACTGAGAGAAAAAATATAAGTATTAAAAATCTAAAAAAAAAAGATGTTAATGTTCAAAAACATTATACAAATAGTATAAGTCACCTCAAATACACGAGATTAATTATATTTTTAGTCTCCCGAATTTTTTTAAAGGTATTTGATCCTCTAAGTTTTGTAATATTGTAGTGTTAGTCCCTCCGTCAAATGTATATTAGAAATATAGATTTAAATATTTCTCTAAGTTTTTTTTTTATATAAAATATTATGCTCGATATTTTTCTTTAAGAATTTACTTTAAAACAATCTCCTTGTTTCTGATTTAACTATTTTTATTACGATAACTATGGTATGAATTAAACGTAAAAAAAAATTAATGTGAGGGCATGCAAAGAGACATTGAAGTGCTATGTATTTAAAATTTAATAGTAATAATTTTTTTGCTTCTTTTGACATTTTAATAAGCTGTATATCGATAATTATTTTATTGGAAGCATATCCAGTGCATAGTACATACGAGGCACCACATGAGGGACCCTTATTCTAATTTCCAAGTGTGACTGAAAATATATAATCACAATCATAGTAAAGTTTTAATTGAAACTGAGTTGGTATTTAGGTGATTTGTCAGGTCTAAATATCCCAAAGTGTTTCTCAGTTTCTGCACCATCCTTTTGATTTTCATCAAACATAGCAAACAGGTAAGTCTCTATGGGTCCATTAGGCCTCTTTGGAGTCCCACCCTTGACATGATTAATCAAATTCTTGTAGTAGGTTCCTGCATTTTCAACAGTGGCTCCAACCCCACCTTCAGATGGCCACCCACTCTCAGACACAACAACATTCACATTGGATCCCCCTGCTTTTTCAAGAGCAGCATACAAAGAATCCAAGATTGCATCAAAGAGATTTTGGTACCCAACTTCGTTGTTTCCTTGTTTAGTAAACAAAGCATAGTCAAGACCAATGCTTTGTTGGTCAGCATAGGCGAAGTAAGGGTACACATTTGCTAGAAGTGGTGCTCCATTGCTCACTAGGAAATTGATAATAGGCTTTATAAATTGACTTGCACTATCACTGAAAACCCCATCATTGGGTGGGTAAGGGTTGGCTACTAGGCTTGTTTTTATTGCATGGGAGACTTTGATTTGGCCTTGTAAGTTGGCTGAAGAAATTGCATTTTGAATGTTTTGCATTGCGGGTAGGACATATTGTGCTTTTGGGTCACTTGGTTCAACTTCATTACCAACAGCTATGTACTTGAATTTGACATCTGAGTAGGCTTTGACATTATTATTGACCCAAGTTGTGGCAGCTCCAGCATCAGTAAGGGATTGGAGGTTGTCATTAAGGACACCAAGGATGACCTCTATGTTTGAACCTTTGAGGGCTTGAAGGGTTGCACCATCTGGAGTGTATATACGCATTCTTCCAATTCCATTTGATTTGTATAAATTCACTACGTCTTGAGGAGATGGTAGATTGTCTCCATTATTCCCATAACACACACCCGTGGATTGCGCACCTGCATATCATATATGTGTATTGAACCAAAAGTAAGTGATTCTGAGAGCATGCATAGAGCAAATTAAAAATGGCTAAAAGATTGAAATTGACAAATTGTCAATCTCGGTTGGTTTTTGATCATCAACTATATATGCTAATTTCAAATTCATATAGTTCAAAATTATAAGAATAACAAATCTTAATATAAGGATAACAAATCTTAATCATAAAACTATATTGTTTTTTGAGTTGGTCCCGATAATTCATCGAGTCAAGGCGACGCCTCATAGTTCAAGAACTAACAATTACCCACCAACAAAGAGGTCATCACATCAACAGGAGATTTGAACTCACGACGTCCAGACATTTGAATCATATCCTTTCCAAACGGACCAAATTTCGTTGGTTATACATGTATGTTATCGAGTGGGCATACAGTGACCCTTTAAAAAAGTCACGTACGTTTATCTTTTACTTTCCATTCAAATAAGATTCAGTCCATTATTACTGAGATTTGATCAGAGAGAGAGTAAACATACCCGTAAATTCTACTTCAGCGAGCGATAATATTCCAACAAGCAGCAATACGGCAGACATGGCGGTGTTGCCTCTTGAGAGCAGTGTATCCATTGTTTCTCAGAGTGAAAATATAAATCAACTCTTAAAACTCTCAAGTCTTAGCTGAAGCTGATATCATTTGTTCCTTAATTAGAACCTATATATAGGCATAAGTGTCAAACTAAGTTCGCAGCCGAAGACTTTTCTTTTGTTATTTTTCAGATTTTGGCCCCGTCAATCACTCCAGGCTTCATCCATAGTCACGATTCACTTTGGAATTTATACAACAATTTCAGTGCATGTTACGTGTACAACAATTCCATAAATTTTCCAGAAGTCCATTCTATCAATAAACTTAACCCGATTTTATCAAAAAAATAAAATAAATAAACTTAACCCGAAAGAAAAGTTAAGATTACACGTACTCATACTAAGTATCATCTACGAATGGTTTAAGTGGTAAGGGATCTAGACACCTTAAATAAGTGGTAATTCTGATACTTGTGTATGGAGAAAATCTGGTTGGAAGGAGAGAATAGGTGCCCAACATGTTCCCGACGGAGATTAGTCACTGTTAACGGTGGTGGATACTTCGTATCTATAACATGATTACCCAAAAAATACTAAGTATCATCTATATACTTTGTTAAATTTTATTCGTTCTGTTTATACTCATCAAATATTTATATCTAATAAGAAAAGTGTAGTAAAGATTTTTTTTTTTTAATATGGTGTGAGATTATTAATACTTCTAATTGTTTATTCATATTTTTTATTAATCACAGAAGATCACAAAAAGAAAATAACGTGAAGCGTAACTAATTTTGTTTCATCATCCAAGTGTCAATTATTTTAAAAGTTGAATAAGATACATGAGGTGTCTGTAAGTCTGTAGATTTATCCCTAATTAACACGTTATGGCTGTATGAACGAGTTCGGAACTTCGGATAATAATAATCGCATAAACGAATGGTTGCTTGCAGCAGCAACAGCCACGTGTTCGGGTCTTTCTTCTGATTTTTAAACCTCACAATCTTATGTAGCGGTCCTGATCATCTATGTAAAAACTTTACTTGTTAGATATCTACATAGGATAATAATTTATTAATTATGTTGTCACAAGTTGACGGAGGATTTAGACTTCCAATCAGTGGCCGACCTTGACTTATATTTTTCGGGGAGCACCAAGCTACTAATTAGAATATAAGAATATTAATAAGTATCATTAGATATTATTTAAGAAATTAAAAAAAGGTAAATTTATATAGAAAATGATTAATTTATTATTTTGAAAAAATGATACATTTAATTTTTTAATACAAATCTTCCTTTTGTAGGTTTAACTAATGTCCGGCACTTATCAACAAGACTCATTAAAACAATCAAATTAAAATTTATATGAATCATATATAATTTTATCAATTTTTTTTTTTAAATCAGGTATCCTAATTTTATCAATTTTAAAATAAAAATAACACATTAATGCAAAATAACAATAAAATATATAAAGAAAAAAATTACCTATATTTAACTAATATTTCCTTTTAAAAAAAACTAATATTTATAACAGGACAGTTATTGTAACATCCCCTGGATATTATATGACTAACTCAATTTCGTAATAACATATTAAAATAAAACAATAATTGTTGGTTTGCTTTCGAAAAATATCTCGTGTAATTCTCTATAGGTCATGAAAGTGGTTATAAAATTATTCATGCGGGTGCGGTAAAACTTAAACCTATTTTAAAATAATAACACAACATTTTCATCTATCATTGTATAGGTTCTGGTCCTGTATATAAAATTTGTCACGACTCAAAACCTAAGCCGTGACCGGCGCTCTGGCTTACAATCCTAACGTTACGAGCCTATTTATTTTTGAAATGTACTTAAATAAAAATGTAGAATTTTTACAAAACTTTCGACAGAGCCTCCTCTGTAATTCCAACATCCCAAAATAAAAACACCTGCGAAAATATTTATATTTTTATCCCAAAAGTTTCAGTCATGCAAAATACATCAAGATGGTGTTATTCTAAAAATATTCACATCAACAAACTATGCATGACCAAAAGGAATATTTCTATCCAAAAGAAAAGTTCTCCGAGCCGTAAACATTCCATTCAAAATAAAGGCTCTCCAAGCCATATTCATACATATTATCAGAAATCTACAACATCTCAAAAACTTAAACTAGTCGTTCTAAAAGTTATTTGTGGGAAGACTCCCACGATTCTCACCAGTATAACTGAAGTCTGACGTCTGACATCTTCAAGAATTGGAACTAATGTCCCTAGTGAAGCTGGAATCTTCTTTTCATCATCTGCAGTCACGTACCAAGGTACGACACAAGACCACACAAATATAGCGCAAATGTGAGTTACCAATATATGAGTTTTATAAGATAATCACATGCACGACACACAAGAAGTCATATACACATATACATGTTCATAACAACATAAGTTTTCATAATAAAGCAAAATGTTTGTCAATGGGTTTCATACCCCAAAGATCGTCATTTATAAAAAGATTAATGACACTTCACAGTTTAACATCTAATCTTTATACCTAATCTCCCGGAGATTCACTCACCAAATAAATGAGCTGATCAGGCTATTGCATGGTATATTGTCAACGAAAGAAACAATGGTCAACACAATACATGGCACACTATCTAACTTCTTGGTACAATGGTCAACACGGATCATGGCACACTGTCCGAACTCCCGGCACAATGGTCAACACAATACATGGCACATCGTCCAAAACTCCCGGCACGATGGTCAACACAATACATGACACATCGTCCAAACTCCCGACACGATGGTCAACACATAACAAATGGCACATCGTCCATTAAGGTACAATGGTCGACAAAACAAAATGGCACATCGTCCATTAAGGTACAATGATCAACTTTAAATGGCACATTGTCCATTAAGGCACAATGGTCAACGTGAAACATGAGTATCACCATGATACCATGACTAACAAATACATCTAGACATGAATATCATCAAGATACTCATCAATCATTCTTTCACCAAAAACATTATCAAATATGATGATTTTCAATATCTATTTCCACTTCCTTAAATTAAATCCCTTAAACCTTTCCTCAAGCTTTTTAAGCTTTTATCTTTAATTTACTTGGGCACTGACCACTGTCAGGCTTTCAGTCAATCAATCAACCAAACAGATAATCCCATACAACACAGTTGTAGCATGCATCACCGTTATAACCAAATAACTCAATGAATCACATCAAACCACATAACCAATTAGAAACTAAATAATTAAAAGCACAGAACAACCACGACAGATAATTTTGCAGACAACACCAAAATAGCATATGACTATCTATAACTCCTCAGGCTCACACCCTTTACCTCAAAAGGTGAAATCTTTGCCTATGAAGAGTTGTCCTCGATCCAGCTTCCTCCCACGATTCCAGAAAGTATACTTATACCACGTTCCCTTCACAAAACATCACAATACAAGTCAAGTTTTGAAAATTTCCTTCTAGCTCACTAGGAGTGATTTTCGGCCTTAATAGGGAAAAATGGGTTAGGGATTTTTGTTGAACCTAAGCTCTTAGAGCTTGATCATAAAGGTCCTAGGCAGCTTAAAACAAGTGTTAATTTCACACTTTGAAACTGAAATCAAAAACTTAAGGTTAGGGTTTCAAAATTATTTTGGGGCTTTTACAACTAGAAGAGAATAGGGATAAAACACTTACCCAAAGTGAAGGAAGAGAGGACATGGTGGTTGGAAGGCCAACCGGCGCGGCGGCAGGTGGCGGAGAACGGTGGTGGCGCGACGATGACGCGGTTCTGAGACATTCATGAACAAAATGAATGGAGTAAGCTCTTTAGAAAGAAAGGAAGAAGGTTTAGCAACCCAAGGTGGCGGAACCACCATCAACCCAAGGTGGCGAAAATGGCGTTTCGTGCGGCACGGAGGCCAAACGCACGCAGGATAGCAGCGCTGTCATCTCCTCCCGTGCGGCGAGCGGCGGTCGGAGCTGTCCAGGCGGTGGCGGCACAGTTGTGAGCTTGAAGTGAGAGAGATGGGTTTGATGGATGAAGGAAGAAGAATGGAGTTTGAGAGAGATATGGGTTTGGTTCTGATGTTGAAGGAGAAAGATGAAGAATAAAAGAAGGAAGAAAGAAGGTATTGGGGGGCGGGGGTAACGTGCGCGTGACATGGAGGGGGAAATAAGAAGAAAATTTTCATTTTCTTTATCTTTTAGTTAGTAATATATCAAATGTGTGGTTAAAATTAATTTTAGAAAAAAAAATAAGTAATATTGATCTTTGGATCTAAAATAATAAGCGATAGAAATATAATTTCAAACTTTAAAGTAAAGTAAAAATTGATAGTTGAATTGATTTACCAAAAAAAATAAATTATCAAAAATTAATCTTCGATTAATTCTAAATCAATTTATTTTCAAATCTAAAATTAAAATTAAATAGAGTAAAACATGAAAATAATTTTCTTTCAATCATATTATTTAAAATATTTTTCTAAATAAATACTAATAGTGACAATAACATAGTATTATCGTCTAGTAAGCGTGCATGCACTGAAATAAGGCAGTGATAACGCACTTAATAAAAAAACAATTATTCAGACAAATAATCAATCCAAAATAAATAATGTAAACATATATATTTACAGTTATTGAAGAACAATAAAAACCGAGGTGTTACATTACTATCCCATTTTAAAAAAAAAATTGTCCTCAAAATTTCGTGACTCGAAACTAAACAGGATGTTGTAATTACCTCTTAATCCCAAGATCCTATTTTATACTTCCCTCTTCACTTTCCCTTATATAACAATTGTAACTTAATAACTAAATTCATACTTATTCTTCATTCTACTTATCCTCAAAATCAAATCACTTATCCTCAATCATACTCTCCCTCATTGATACTTTACTTTAATTTCTCGTACACGAAAGGTATAATTAAAACTTAATCTCTTCTTCATTCAATATTAATCCATTAGAAAAATTCTCCTTTATATCCTTAACTCTCACATGAAGAGCAAAATCAAACTTAATTACTTCTATTCTCAATTACTGGTCCACTAGAAAATTAATTTCCACACATCTAGCTCTCATAGTCATTACCAAGATAAAAACTTACTTTACTACAACATGCATCAACTTCGTACTCAAGGTATTCAATCATAGTCTCATTCCCTTTGGGCGTGGTCTACTCTCCTAGATTATATCAAAAACACATTTCAAGTCTCCAATCAAATCATCGTAATATTTCTTAAGTTAAATTGAAATCAAAATACTACACTCCAGATAGGATTATATAAATCATCAACTTTGAATTCTCCTAACCAACTTAGATAACTCACGAGTTTATTTCTTTCGATTCGAATCAACTTAGGTGAAATTACTATAGACACTTTCCTTTTAAACTTCCAAACTCATACAATCAATCTTAACTATAAGCATCTGATCATTACTCTAGATTCCTTTAGTAACATTCTGTCTTAAATCATGATAAGATCTATTGTAATAGTCTTACTTAATGACGTTGACCCTAGGGGTTCTCATCTTACCAGTCACATCTACACTTCAACAAAATTTCTATCACATCATGTCTATCCAACTATAGGGATGATCGTACTTAGGTACTACACTTACTCTTTATCCACCTTCTAAGGATTAGATCATTCCTTACTTGCCCATTAGAGTTGAGGGTGATCAGCTGAACTTAGCCTCAACTTGGTCCTCAACACTTACAGCAGGCTTTACCGACAAACCTTGAAAAATTTTGGATCTTCATTTGGAACGATGCATGGAAGATACTCCATGAAGCCTAATCAGTCATCTGATACTTTCTTTGGTTTACTTCTCCACTGCATAGTGGATCTTAA
>CM061063.1:8795365-8820365 GCA_030762895.1 Sophora flavescens
CCTCCATCGTTGCGCATACTCCTTGAAAGTCTATGTGTCTCTCTTGGTCATATTTTGGAGTTGCATCCTATCGGGAGCCATGTCAATATTGTATTTGTATTGCTTCAGGAATGCATCTGCTAGATCTTTGAAGGATCGAACGTGGGCCCGTTCGAGATGCGTGTACCAATTTGAAGCTGCCCCAGTTAAACTGTCTTGGAAGAAGTGAATCAAGATCTTATCATCTTGAGCGTGTGATGCCATCTTCCTTACATACATGGTCAGATGGTTTTTGGGACAAGTGGTTCCCCGATATTTGTCGAAATCGGGTACCTTAAATTTTGGGGGAATTACAACATTTGGCACCAGACAAAGTTCCGAAGCATCCCGTAGACCATAACTATTTACTCCTTCAATGGCCCGTAGTCTTTCTTCTAGCGCTTCCAACTTTTCTTTATATCGGGAATTCCCTCCTGACTGATTCACTGGAGTTTCACCGTACATATTCTGAGGGAAGGAGTATGGCATGTAGGAGGATCCAAAGTTGGGCATCATTTGAGTCCCCTGGGGTCCATAATGTAGGGTGTATTGTGGATTTTTTTGATTGGCAGAAAGTGTCACCGTCGGGGTGTTACCATCTGTAGGGTTGACAGTTTGTGCTTGTGGCATTTCGACAGCATCAGTGGGGGTTTGCGTCTGAGTGATATTCTCGGAGTTTGGAATGCCATCTTGTGGGATGGGGGGAGTTGGTGGCACAAATCCACGAGGCAAACCGTATGGAGGATTGTTCGGGTCAAATGAAAAATGAGTTTAGTTGCTTGGATAAATAGTGAGAGGCATCATGGCCCCTGGTTGGTTGAAGCCTTGAATAGGAATCTGAGCAAAACCGGGCGGAATGAGAGGTGTGGCCGGATGTTCTTCGTTCGAGGCTGGAGGGTTCTCCTCTGTGTTCTTTTCCTTCTGCATTACTTGTAGGATCTCCATCATCTTAGTCATTTGATCCTTGATTTGACTGACTTCATCCCTGATCTCTTGGACTTTTCTAGTTCAACCGCCATGGCTCTTGTCTGTGACCGAGTGCAACAAGGGTGTCTTGGAGCAATTGTTCAAAAAAGCCACACACTGTTTTAATCGAAACAAAAGTGAGAACAAAATGTTGGAAAAATGCAAAAAGCTTTTATGAAAATCACCTTTGGAGTTTATTATTATTTTTTTGAGTTAACACCTTATAACAGACAAGAGATGGTCCCTCCATCCCATATAGAGAGCATTGTGCTCATAAGATGGAATGGAGTTGACAAAAAATCTAGGGGAGAAACAACTCTCCACAATAGATGTTTTCTCAAACACACTAGCAATTCTGAATTGAGACATCTCGTCCTACCCTTTGCGCAGAAGGAAGAATCCTATAAGGCAAAGATGTAGTTGACAACATACTAAAGGAAGATCATGCTCCACGATAGGTGTCGTCGCAAGTCAAGTGCAAGAGTTGGAGTGCGAAGGAATCATAGAGGCAAGAACTGATTTCATTAAAAAAACTCCTCAAAGCAAAACATAGAATTATGGAGGCAAGGCCATATTTCATTAAAATCTCCTCAAAACAATACATAGATTGGGATTACACCACAGCTCTCGACATTGTTACAACACTTTCATCCTAAAGTCAATAGCTTAGGTCTCTTCCTTTTTAGTCCTCGAGTAAACCCTCCACACATTTGCATGAAATCATCCAACTCAGCCGGGAGACGAAGCATAGGATCCGCACGAATTTGTTTTTCTGCCTTTTCAAAGTGTTGGACAAAATTCAGAACACAATAGCTTAGCTCCAAATTCATGATCATATATCTTTCTTTCCATATGTCAATATCTATCCCTCGCTCTCGGGCCCCTTCTCTCCACCACTTCACGGCATTCATGGCTTGAACCACTCAATCGTGATAGTGTTTTGCTGAGGTCCACCCTAAATCGCACTGCTTCTTGATTTCGACTAGTAGAATATTCAGCTCTTGGACCTTTTGTACCAATTCATCAGCCATCCTGTCTTTTGCGTAAATTTGCTTTTGTAATTTGCCATTGACTCCCCTTTGTCGATTGACTTCCACTTCCAATGACTTTCTCATATCTCCTTGCTTAATGACTTCTTCTTCTAACTGGCGCTTTTATTTTCTTAGTTGATGTCTCTCTGTTGTCAAGGACAATACTTTGCTTTCAAGATTCTGGATCCTATTCATGACGCTCGGCGGGACCTTGTCTGTGTTCTTATGGACTTTCGAGGTTGCGGAGATATCTGCACACAAATCTTTTAAATGTTCATTTTCCTTTGTTAACTTCTCACAACGCTTCTGACCAATGGCTATTTTCAGCTCGGCATCTTGCTTTTGTTGTTCCATTTCCTTCATTTGTATTTCCAGGATTTTCAGTTGTTCTGCCATTTGAGTTACCGAAGGGGAGTAATCTTCAGCTTTCGTGCTTTCTGTAGGAATGTTCACGGGACCTTTCCTTGATTTTCTCCATGCTTCAAACTCTGAGACAATGATTAGGATTGGTCGGCCCAACTGTGATCTCCCCGCCATCCTCACATTTTTCCATGCATTTCTAACTTCTTTTGCCAACAACTTGGTATTCTCACCATCCTCGTATCGGAAACAGCATCCACCGAGTTGTTCTTCTCGTGGCACGGTTTGCGTCCAACAAAGTTGTCGTAAGGCTATGGCGGGTGTGTAGGATATGCACCCTCTTGGGCCCATCAAAGGAACATTTGGATAGTCACCACAACTATAAATGATATCTTGCCCCTATTGACTTTCGTACCATAGGCATACCCATTTAAAAGAGTCTCTTTCCACTTTGTCAAACTCGTTTTTCCATTCCTCTTCATTAAGTTGTCTTGTAGGGATGTTATGGAAGCCTCTTAGTGGATCCGAATGGTGGTTGATATAGCCTTTTGTGTACATGTGAGTCATGACCCATACATAGAGCAACTGTGCACAACATCTGAGCTTCCCCTTTGGATGCCGCTGACAAAATTCTAGAGTCAAAAGCGTTTCAGCCAATACTGCCGGCACGGGGTTTTTCTTTCTATTAACTGAGAAGAACACGTCCATTGCTGCTTGATCTATCATGTCTAGCGCCGATGGAAATAGAACCAACCCATATATTGCTAGTGCCAATACCCTCTCAAAGGTTTCCCAGTCTTATCGATCCATTAGTTTCCTCAAATGATTTTCAAGATATTTTTGGGTCAACCCTCGCAAGTTTGAGTGCCCGGTCAAGTTCACTTCAATTTCAGGAAGCCCTAATAACCCTGCTATGCTTGCAGTGGTCAAGTATTGCCCCATGCAAAAGTACACGGTGGGGTTTTTCTGCATTGACAACCTTAACAGGCAAGCATATTCTTCAATGGTGGGTGTAATGTCCATGTTTGGCAACTCGAAGCATCTGAGATGTGGGTTCCAATACCGACTTAGAGCACTCAAAGCAGTAGCTTGAACCGGTATGGAAATTAGGTCCAAGATCCCTCCATACTTCTTGACGAAGCTTTTTCGATGCTCTTGAGGCAAAGATTGGCTCAACTCTTTCAGATTCTCTAATGAGTTCAAAATTACCGTGGATCTCTTGGTGGCAGGAACATTGCTAGTGTGTCTAACTTTTTCCATCTCTTGTTATCAAAGGTATTATCTCTTACCAAATTATTTGTGCAAGGAAAATTTTATTTTATTAATAACATTTGGAAAGCAAAATTACTTATGCATGAGAGTGTACCAAGATGCATGAATGAATGACATATTGATGATACATGGCCTAAAATACTACATGCACGGGCATACAATATAATAATTGAGTGTAACAGAATGCATGAATGAATTGCATGTTAAGGTGCATGCAGAAGATCTTATGATGCATGAGATATAAATGTAATTATTCATGCTGCAGAAAAAGGTGGAATGCGCTCCCTTTTGTCCTACATAGGTCATATCCTAAAGTTGGGACTTCTAAAGTCAAGACCCTATTTTGGTAGGCTGCTAATGGCATTTTATGTGCATGACTTTCGGGACAGATCTAAACCCCAAAACATATGGTCCCCGGATTGCCCTCATTTAAAAGATAAGGATCCGAATCCACGAACCTCACCACAAGGACAAATAAGTCACAATATGGTAGTCCATGTACCGGTAGCAATCCGAGCGGGAGAAACAATGACTGTCAGGGATGCAAAAGCATCACAATAACATCACTGAAGCCCTTTCTAATCTTATGGCATTCCAAGACTCGGGTATAGAGCCCAAATGTGTGTGCAACATGTGATAGTGATGTGTGTGATGGTAGCATACAAACCTTCACAAAACCTACTAGAACAAAACTACCCCAAACCTGCAAAAAAGGAACAAACAACACCAATACAAAAGTTCTCTACCCTAAGGTTGCAAGAATATACAAAAGCATTTTAAAAAAAAGAAATAAAACAAAAAGGGTAAAACAAATATTTTCAAATCTGTTTTTTTTATAAAAAAAATGCACAACCAAACTATGATAGGCCTGACTCTCAAAAGTTCCCAGTGGAGTCGCCAGCTGTCGCGACCGTCCCGTCCGGGAGCCGCGAAAAAAGAGATAAAAAAACAGAGGAGTCGCCACTAAAATTTTATTGGGAAAATCTTAGGAAAAAAATGATTATTTAAAGGTAAACTGGTCTAAAAAAAAGGAGAGAGATGAGTCCAGGAGTCGGTTACGAGTAGGGAAGGTGTTAGCACCTCACATCGCCCGTTTTAAAAAAACGGTACCTCAAGTTAATTGTGCAAAAACGTTTCAATAACCTTTTAAATATTTATTTTTACCCCAAAATTATTTACAAGAAAGAATTATTATTTTTTAATTTTTAATATTTTAAATTTTTATTAATTTTTACGTTTTTAAATTTATTTTTTTATAAAAACTAAATGAGGTTGAACATGGCACATGAGTCCACGGGACAATCTCAAATCTAAAGGACTGGACGTGGCACCGTATCCCTAGAGCATCCATAAAAAGGGGAAAGTTGAATTTTTTTGATTAATTATTTTAACATAAAAAAGGGATACAAAAAAAAAAGGAAAATTTAGTTTTTGCTTGACAAGATGATTTATCTTGCTCCTACGTATTCCCGTGTGCGATGGGAAACTCAAAGCCACATAGTTCTTTTAAGAAAAAAGTTTGATTGGTTTATTGATTTTATATTTTGATAAAGAGTTGATTTATTTATTTTATTTTTAAAAAAGGATTTTATTTTGAAATAAATTCACTCTTGCACAGGGTCCAAGATAGCAATGTTATACGATAAACCCTTACAATTCATACGCCACTTGAGGATGAAAAATCATACACCAACGTCGTAGATTGTTGCGTGAATTAAAAAAGAGATTTTTTTATTTTATACAAAAAAAGTTGGATAAAATTTGTTAAAAAATAAATTTGAAAATATTTTATTATTATTAATAAAAAGGAATTCATTTTTGCACAAGGTTCAAGATAACAGTGTTATACGATAAACCCATATAATTCTTACAACACTTGAGGATGAAAAATCATACATCAACATTGTAGATTGTTGCATGAATTCAAAGAAATTTAATTTTTTGTAAACGTTGGATAAAATTTGTTAAAAAAAGAGTAAATTGAAAACATTTTAATTTTTACAGAAAGAAGGAATTCATTCTTGCACAGGGTTAAAGATAGCGGAGCTATACGATAAACCCTACAATTCATACAACACTTGAGGATGAAAGATCATATATCAACATTGTAGATTGTTGCGTGAACTCGAAAGATTATTTTTATTTCAAAATGTTAGTAGCATAATTTTATTTAAATCGATGATTGAAAATATTTTTAAAGATTTTTTATTTATTTATTTTCTGTTTAAAACTCTTTAGAAGCAAAATGGGTTATTATACTACTTACTCTAAGCCCAATTTTGGTTACAACCCCAAGCCCAATTTCAGGAAAGAAAGAAAAAAGAAAACAGATCATTTAGGCCCAATAATAAACTCACGAACATGAAAAACCTAGCAGCCATGAAAACAGATCATTTAGGCCCAATAACAAAACCCATGAACATGAAAAACCTAGCAGCCATATAATAAGTTAAGCAAAATGAAAAGTCATCAAGAGGAGGGGCTTGCCAATACGCAGCAGACAGGGACGAAGCCACAGGGATGGTTCAAGACGTGATGCTCCTGAAATCGCGTGGTGACGGAACGGTGAGCTGGTGACGCGTCTCGGTCTGGCTTCCACGGCTGGGACGCGGACGGATCTGGGCAGCACTGCTGCGAATCGAAGTGAGGGGACGACGGCCGGAGTGCATGAAGGAGGAGGGAGAAGCGGCGATCTCGTGGTGAGGCGGGAACAGAGACCCGTGGATCTGAACCGCACGAGAATGCTCCTGGCGTGATGCGATCAAACGGGTTGAACTGCGACTGACTGGTGTGGAGGACCTCCGCGGCGGCGGCGAGGACGAACAGGCACAACAGCAACGCGATCGGAGGAGGCGGACGGAAGTGGTGATCGCGGGCGGCTCTGGCGGTTCAGGAACGGGTGGCGTGACTGGTTGAGGTGGTGGCTCGGTTGATGGTGTCTGAGTTGTGGGGAGATGAAGAAGGAAGGTGAAATGAGAGGGAGGAAGATGAAGGTGGAAGGATGAAGGTGAGTGTGTGTGTGTGGTTTTTCTGTTTTTTGTTTTGTTTTGTTGTTGTTGTCTGTTTTTCAGAATGGAGAGGAAAATGGAAGAAAATCAACTACTGAGAATGTTGGTTTGAGCCTCTCTTTTTTTCGGTCCCCCTAGTCACTGTTCAATGCAATATATAGCACAAGAATGAAGAAGATGACAAATCTTCTTGTTAGGCCAGTTGGTGTGGGTACAAGTAGTGGGGAGCAAATCAGCCTTTACTCCACCACCTTGCTTGGCTGGTGCATGGGTAGGGAGGGTGCCTCCCCTTCTTTAGTAAAAAGTGAAATAAGACAAATAGGGACCAAGAAAACAAAATCTGGTCCATACTTGGAAGAGTAAAGTGAAATCTGACCATTTTTCAATTTTTTTACTTTTTATTATTTTTTATTTTAACAACAAATCAGAATAATAAAAACAATTTTAGTTAGGCTTGGATAATGGGCCCAAAAGATAACTTGGAAAAAAAATGAAAATGGGCTCCATTTGATGATGTAATGGGTCAAGAATAAAACATTTTTTTTGTTTTATTTTTTATCATATTTTGTTTACTATTTTTTCAAAATATTAATTAAAAAAATCCGGGCAAAATTAGGTGTTCACAAAACTTATAAACTTTAAAAAGTCAATAACAATATCTGAACCAATTAAAATTGGTTTGGTTTGATTCTGTTCAAACCGAAAAATATTAAAATATATATATAATTTTAAATTTTAAACTATTAAATCATATATACATTAAAATGTAAGTATATAAAAATTAAAACATCAAGAATATGACAACTCTACTTTTACTGTTTGCCAATTTATGATTGATTGACAGTGTAAAAAAACTTTACACTGTTAGTGTATGCAATTAAATTTTAAAAAAAAGTATTAGCAAAAAAAAATTATTAGGAAAAAAATTTAAAAAATTAAGGAAAACGTAAAAAAAAGTAAAACAAAATAAAATTAAAAATAACCTTAAAAAAAGTAAAAAAATTATTAAAAAAATTCTAAAATTAATTTTTTTTTTAAATAATAAATTAAAAAATTGCAAAAAATCCTGACACATATATATACAATAAAAATGGATCTCCACCTTTTATATTAGTATAGATAAGGAGTACAAATGACAAAATATATGACACACTTTTATTCCAATATCTCTGCACCTACTTTCTGCTTATAGATGATAGATATATATATAATAAAAGGAGGGTTCTGCATATGGGATGAATTCATACATGGATACCATAAAAAGGAGAAATATCTATTCTAGTAACTCTACCAAAAATCTCCTTTGTTAAAAAATTAATCAGCATAGGAGAAACATATTTTTTTGGTTTGGTTCTTGAAGGTTCTTCTGCATAGGAGAAATATATAGTTTCTCTTTAGAACTCCGTAGTGAAGAGATGATTGATTTGTAAGAAGTCTCCAACCTTGTTTTGCATCATTAAACCCAAGTGATCCTTCATTCTTTGAAAGGCATGATGTGTGTTTAGTTTCACGTTAGAAATCTCCGAAATTGATTCTGCCATCTGTCAAATGTGATTTTAGTAAAAAATGAGATATTTAGTTACTATTAGGTAAAATTGAGTTTAACTCCATAAGCGATTCTAACTAGAATCTACAAAAAGTGGCTTTTGAGTTGAGTTGAGAAATTTACCTAAAGTTTGACATCAAACTTGCTTTCAAAATAAAAACATTCAAACATAAATCACTTCACTTCAAGCTCAATTCTAATCAAATCAATTACATTCAAAATCACTTTTATCAAATTATCATCCAAACACACAGATAGATCACGCCAATAATTACTCACTTACTCCCTATTCCACAGGTTACTCTACCATGAGGAATTAATCGAAAAATAGATTCTCCGCCTTTGAAATTTTAAAGTCACCGTGACTTTAGTTAAAATTAGGAGAGATAATATTAAGAAAAATGAAGGGAAGAGATGAAAGAGAGAATAATAAATAAGAGAGATAGAGAGGCAGGTGCCTTTCTCGCAACAAAGGCGGAGAATGTGTGCTCGAATTAATCGCTCATGAGCTGTTGAATTGAGGAGCAGACATTTCTGTTCATCACAATTTTCTCTTCATAGTTGGGCTAGAGTCGACGGACAATTTGTCTTGAGCCCAGCTCTCACTGTTGGGCTTTCTCAAAAGGAAAAGTTTATATAATAATCGATTTTTGTGTAAAGAGGAGATGGTGGGTATTCAATTTTTTTTATTCTGTGACTGAGAGAAAAAATATAAGTATTAAAAATCTAAAAAAAAAAAGATGTTAATGTTCAAAAACATTATACAAATAGTATAAGTCACCTCAAATACACGAGATTAATTATATTTTTAGTCTCCCGAATTTTTTTAAAGGTATTTGATCCTCTAAGTTTTGTAATATTGTAGTGTTAGTCCCTCCGTCAAATGTATATTAGAAATATAGATTTAAATATTTCTCTAAGTTTTTTTTTTATATAAAATATTATGCTCGATATTTTTCTTTAAGAATTTACTTTAAAACAATCTCCTTGTTTCTGATTTAACTATTTTTATTACGATAACTATGGTATGAATTAAACGTAAAAAAAAATTAATGTGAGGGAATGCAAAGAGACATTGAAGTGCTATGTATTTAAAATTTAATAGTAATAATTTTTTTGCTTCTTTTGACATTTTAATAAGCTGTATATCGATAATTATTTTATTGGAAGCATATCCAGTGCATAGTACATACGGGGCACCACATGAGGGACCCTTATTCTAATTTCCAAGTGTGACTGAAAATATTTAATCACAATCATAGTAAAGTTTTAATTGAAACTGAGTTGGTATTTAGATGATTTGTCAGGTCTAAATATCCCAAAGTGTTTCTCAGTTTCTGCACCATCCTTTTGATTTTCATCAAACATAGCAAACAGGTAAGTCTCTATGGGTCCATTAGGCCTCTTTGGAGTCCCACCCTTGACATGATTAATCAAATTCTTGTAGTAGGTTCCTGCATTTTCAACAGTGGCTCCAACCCCACCTTCAGATGGCCACCCACTCTCAGACACAACAACATTCACATTGGATCCCCCTGCTTTTTCAAGAGCAGCATACAAAGAATCCAAGATTGCATCAAAGAGATTTTGGTACCCAACTTCGTTGTTTCCTTGTTTAGTAAACAAAGCATAGTCAAGACCAATGTTTTGTTGGCCAGGCTCAGCATAGGCGAAGTAAGGGTACACATTTGCTAGAAGTGGTGCTCCATTGCTCACTAGGAAATTGATAATAGGCTTTATAAATTGACTTGCACTATCACTGAAAATCCCATCATTTGGTGGGTAAGGGTTGGCTACTAGACTTGTTTTTATTGCATGGGAGACTTTGATTTGGCCTTGTAAGTTGGCAGAAGAAATTGCATTTTGAATGTTTTGCATTGCGGGTAGGACATATTGTGCTTTTGGGTCACTTGGTTCAACTTCATTACCAACAGCTATGTACTTAACTTTGACATCTGAGTAGGCTTTGACATTATTATTGACCCAAGTTGTGGCAGCTCCAGCATCAGTAAGGGATTGGAGGTTGTCATTAAGGACACCAAGGATGACCTCTATGTTTGAACCTTTGAGGGCTTGAAGGGTTGCACCATCTGGAGTGTATATACGCATTCTTCCAATTCCATTTGATTTGTATAAATTCACTACGTCTTGAGGAGATGGTAGATTGTCTCCATTATTCCCATAACACACACCCGTGGATTGCGCACCTGCATATCATATATGTGTATTGAACCAAAAGTAAGTGATTCTGAGAGCATGCATAGAGCAAATTAAAAATGGCTAAAAGATTGAAATTGACAAATTGTCAATCTCGGTTGGTTTTTGATCATCAACTATATATGCTAATTTCAAATTCATATAGTTCAAAATTATAAGAATAACAAATCTTAATATAAGGATAACAAATCTTAATCATAAAACTATATTGTTTTTTGAGTTGGTCCCGATAGCTCATCAGAGTCAAGGCATGCCTCATAGTTCAAAGAACTAACAATTACCCACCAACAAAGAGGTCATCACATCAACAGTGAGATTTGAACTCACGACCTTGTAGATTATGAATCATATCCTTTCCAACCGGATCAAATTTCGTTGGTTATACATGTATGTTATCGAGTGGGCATATAGTGACCCTTTAAAAAAGTCACGTACGTTTATCTTTTACTTTCCATTCAAATAAGATTCAGTCCATTATTACTGAGATTTGATCAGAGAGAGAGTAAACATACCCGTAAATTCTACTTCAGCGAGCGATAATATTCCAACAAGCAGCAATACGGCAGACATGGCGGTGTTGCCTCTTGAGAGCAGTGTATCCATTGTTTCTCAGAGTGAAAATATAAATCAACTCTTAAAACTCTCAAGTCTTAGCTGAAGCTGATATCATTTGTTCCTTAATTAGAACCTATATATAGGCATAAGTGTCAAACTAAGTTCGCAGCCGAAGACTTTTCTTTTGTTATTTTTCAGATTTTGGCCCCGTCAATCACTCCAGGCTTCATCCATAGTCACGATTCACTTTGGAATTTATACAACAATTTCAGTGCATGTTACGTGTACAACAATTCCATAAATTTTCCAGAAGTCCATTCTATCAATAAACTTAACCCGATTTTATCAAAAAAATAAAATAAATAAACTTAACCCGAAAGAAAAGTTAAGATTACACGTACTCATACTAAGTATCATCTACGAATGGTTTAAGTGGTAAGGGATCTAGACACCTTAAATAAGTGGTAATTCTGATACTTGTGTATGGAGAAAATCTGGTTGGAAGGAGAGAATAGGTGCCCAACATTTCCCCACGGAGATTAGTCACTGTTAACGGTGGTGGATACTTCGTATCTATAACATGATTACCCAAAAAATACTAAGTATCATCTATATACTTTGCTAAATTTTATTCGTTCTGTTTATACTCATCAAATATTTATATCTAATAAGAAAAGTGTAGTAAAGATTTTTTTTTTTAATATGGTGTGAGATTATTAATACTTCTAATTGTTTATTCATATTTTTTATTAATCACAGAAGATCACAAAAAGAAAATAACGTGAAGCGTAACTAATTTTGTTTCATCATCCAAGTGTCAATTATTTTAAAAGTTGAATAAGATACATGAGGTGTCTGTAAGTCTGTAGATTTATCCCTAATTAACACGTTATGGCTGTATGAACGAGTTCGGAACTTCGGATAATAATAATCGCATAAACGAATGGTTGCTTGCAGCAGCAACAGCCACGTGTTCGGGTCTTTCTTCTGATTTTTAAACCTCACAATCTTATGTAGCGGTCCTGATCATCTATGTAAAAACTTTACTTGTTAGATATCTACATAGGATAATAATTTATTAATTATCTTGTCACAAGTTGACGGAGGATTTAGACTTCCAATCAGTGGCCGACCTTGACTTATATTTTTCGGGGAGCACCAAGCTACTAATTAGAATATAAGAATATTAATAAGTATCATTAGGATATTATTTAAGAAATTAAAAAAAGGTAAATTTATATAGAAAATGATTAATTTATTATTTTAAAAAAATGATACATTTAATTTTTTAATACAAATCTTCCTTTTGTAGGTTTAACTAATGTCCGGCACTTATCAACAAGACTCATTAAAACAATCAAATTAAAATTTATACGAATCATATATAATTTTATCAATTTTTTTTTTTAAATCAGGTATCCTAATTTTATCAATTTTAAAATAAAAATAACACATTAATGCAAAATAACAATAAAATATATAAAGAAAAAAATTACCTATATTTAACTAATATTTCCTTTTAAAAAAAACTAATATTTATAACAGGACAGTTATTGTAACATCCCCTGGGTATTATATGACTAACTCAATTTCGTAATAACATATTAAAATAAAACAATAATTGTTGGTTTGCTTTCGGAAAATATCTCGTGTAATTCTCTATAGGTCATGAAAGTGGTTATAAAATTATTCATGCGGGTGCGGTAAAACTTAAACCTATTTTAAAATAATAACACAACATTTTCATCTATCATTGTATAGGTTCTGGTCCTGTATATAAAATTTGTCACGACTCAAAACCTAAGCCGTGACCGGCGCTCTGGCTTACAATCCTAACGTTACGAGCCTATTTATTTTTGAAATGTACTTAAATAAAAATGTAGAATTTTTACAAAAATTTCGACAGAACCTCCTCTGTAATTCCAACATCCCAAAATAAAAACACCTGCGAAAATATTTATATTTTTATCCCAAAAGTTTCAGTCATGCAAAATACATCAAGATGGTGTTATTCTAAAAATATTCACATCAACAAACTATGCATGACCAAAAGGAATATTTCTATCCAAAAGAAAAGTTCTCCGAGCCGTAAACATTCCATTCAAAATAAAGGCTCTCCAAGCCATATTCATACATATTATCAGAAATCTACAACATCTCAAAAACTTAAGCTGGTCGTTCTAAAAGTTATTTGTGGGAAGACTCCCACGATTCTCACCAGTATAACTGAAGTCTGACGTCTGACATCTTCAAGAATTGGAACTAATGTCCCTAGTGAAGTTGGAATCTTCTTTTCATCATCTGCAGTCACGTACCAAGGTACGACACAAGACCACACAAATATAGCGCAAATGTGAGTTACCAATATATGAGTTTTATAAGATAATCACATGCACGACACACAAGAAGTCATATACACATATACATGTTCATAACAACATAAGTTTTCATAATAAAGCAAAATGTTTGTCAATGGGTTTCATACCCCAAAGATCGTCATTTATAAAAAGATTAATGACACTTCACAGTTTAACATCTAATCTTTATACCTAATCTCCCGGAGATTCACTCACCAAATAAATGAGCTGATCAGGCTATTGCATGGTATATTGTCAACGAAAGAAACAATGGTCAACACAATACATGGCACACTATCTAACTTCTTGGTACAATGGTCAACACGGATCATGGCACACTGTCCGAACTCCCGGCACAATGGTCAACACAATACATGGCACATCGTCCAAAACTCCCGGCACGATGGTCAACACAATACATGACACATCGTCCAAACTCCCGACACGATGGTCAACACATAACAAATGGCACATCGTCCATTAAGGTACAATGGTCGACAAAACAAAATGGCACATCGTCCATTAAGGTACAATGGTCAACTTTAAATGGCACATTGTCCATTAAGGCACAATGGTCAACGTGAAACATGAGTATCACCATGATACCATGACTAACAAATACATCTAGACATGAATATCATCAAGATACTCATCAATCATTCTTTCACCAAAAACATTATCAAATATGATGATTTTCAATATCTATTTCCACTTCCTTAAATTAAATCCCTTAAACCTTTCCTCAAGCTTTTTAAGCTTTTATCTTTAATTTACTTGGGCACTGACCACTGTCATGGTTTCAGTCAATCAATCAACCAAAAAGATTTTCCCATACTAACCATTTGTAGCATGCATCACCGTTATAACCAAATAACTCAATGAATCACATCAAACCACATAACCAATTAGAAACTAAATAATTAAAAGCACAGAACAACCACGACAGATAATTTTGCAGACAACACCAAAATAGCATATGACTATCTATAACTCCTCAGGCTCACACCCTTTACCTCAAAAGGTGAAATCTTTGCCTATGAAGAGTTGTCCTCGATCCAGCTTCCTCCCACGATTCCAGAAAGTATACTTATACCACGTTCCCTTCACAAAACATCACAATACAAGTCAAGTTTTGAAAATTTCCTTCTAGCTCACTAGGAGTGATTTTCGGCCTTAATAGGGAAAAATGGGTTAGGGATTTTTGTTGAACCTAAGCTCTTAGAGCTTGATCATAAAGGTCCTAGGCAGCTTAAAACAAGTGTTAATTTCACACTTTGAAACTGAAATCAAAATCTTAAGGTTAGGGTTTCAAAATTATTTTGGGGCTTTCACAACTAGAAGAGAATAGGGATAAAACACTTACCCAAAGTGAAGGAAGAGAGGACATGGTGGTTGGAAGGCCAACCGGCGCGGCGGCAGGTGGCGAAGAACGGTGGTGGCGCGACGATGACGCGGTTCTGAGACATTCATGAACAAAATGAATGGAGTAAGCTCTTTAGAAAGAAAGGAAGAAGGTTTAGCAACCCAAGGTGGCGGAACCACCATCAACCCAAGGTGGCGAAAATGGCGTTTCGTGCGGCACGGAGGCCAAACGCACGCAGGATAGCAGCGCTGTCATCTCCTCCCGTGCGGCGAGCGGCGGTCGGAGCTGTCCAGGCGGTGGCGGCACAGTTGTGAGCTTGAAGTGAGAGAGATGGGTTTGATGGATGAAGAAAGAAGAATGGAGTTTGAGAGAGATATGGGTTTGGTTCTGATGTTGAAGGAGAAAGATGAAGAATAAAAGAAGGAAGAAAGAAGGTATTGGGGGGCGGGGGTAACGTGCGCGTGACATGGAGGGGAAATAAGAAGAAAATTTTCATTTTCTTTATCTTTTAGTTAGTAATATATCAAATGTGTGGTTAAAATTAATTTTAGAAAAAAAAATAAGTAATATTGATCTTTGGATCTAAAATAATAAGCGATAGAAATATAATTTCAAACTTTAAAGTAAAGTAAAAATTGATAGTTGAATTGATTTACCAAAAAAAATAAATTATCAAAAATTAATCTTCGATTAATTCTAAATCAATTTATTTTCAAATCTAAAATTAAAATTAAATAGAGTAAAACATGAAAATAATTTTCTTTCAATCATATTATTTAAAATATTTTTCTAAATAAATACTAATAGTGACAATAACATAGTATTATCGTCTAGTAAGCGTGCATGCACTGAAATAAGGCAGTGATAACGCACTTAATAAAAAAACAATTATTCAGACAAATAATCAATCCAAAATAAATAATGTAAACATATATATTTACAGTTATTGAAGAACAGTAAAAACCGAGGTGTTACATTACTATCCCATTTTTAAAAAAAAATTGTCCTCAAAATTTCGTGACTCGAAACTAAACAGGATGTTGTAATTACCTCTTAATCCCAAGATCCTATTTTATACTTCCCTCTTCACTTTCCCTTATATAACAATTGTAACTTAATAACTAAATTCATACTTATTCTTCATTCTACTTATCCTCAAAATCAAATCACTTATCCTCAATCATACTCTCCCTCATTGATACTTTACTTTAATTTCTCGTACACGAAAGGTATAATTAAAACTTAATCTCTTCTTCATTCAATATTAATCCATTAGAAAAATTCTCCTTTATATCCTTAACTCTCACATGAAGAGCAAAATCAAACTTAATTACTTCTATTCTCAATTACTGGTCCACTAGAAAATTAATTTCCACACATCTAGCTCTCATAGTCATTACCAAGATAAAAACTTACTTTACTACAACATGCATCAACTTCGTACTCAAGGTATTCAATCATAGTCTCATTCCCTTTGGGCGTAGTCTACTCTCCTAGATTATATCAAAAACACATTTCAAGTCTCCAATCAAATCATCGTAATATTTCTTAAGTTAAATTGAAATCAAAATACTACACTCCAGATAGGATTATATAAATCATCAACTTTGAATTCTCCTAACCAACTTAGATAACTCACGAGTTTATTTCTTTCGATTCGAATCAACTTAGGTGAAATTACTATAGACACTTTCCTTTTAAACTTCCAAACTCATACAATCAATCTTAACTATAAGCATCTGATCATTACTCTAGATTCCTTTAGTAACATTCTGTCTTAAATCATGATAAGATCTATTGTAATAGTCTTACTTAATGACGTTGACCCTAGGGGTTCTCATCTTACCAGTCACATCTACACTTCAACAAAATTTCTATCACATCATGTCTATCCAACTATAGGGATGATCGTACTTAGGTACTACACTTACTCTTTATCCACCTTCTAAGGATTAGATCATTCCTTACTTGCCCATTAGAGTTGAGGGTGATCAGCTGAACTTAGCCTCAACTTGGTCCTCAACACTTACAGCAGGCTTTACCGACAAACCTTGAAAAATTTTGGATCTTCATTTGGAACGATGCATGGAAGATACTCCATGAAGCCTGATCAGTCATCTGATACTTTCTTTGGTTTACTTCTCCACTGCATAGTGGATCTTAACCTGTAAGAAGGGTGTTGACTTCATCAACCCATCCAAAATCACTCGAAGCTAATCAAGACTCTTAGAGGTATTCGATAAACTCATAATAAAATTCATTGTGATGCCAACATCTTAACAAGGGAGGTTTCAATCATCAAATTATCTCTTTCTCACTATACTCGACTAATTCTGACTTCCTGATAGGGATTAGGTAAACTTTTTCATGACTCGTGGGAGAGATTCACACGTCAATGACGTTTTGGAAAAGATATAATATAGGATAACATTGATCAAAGAGTGTTAAGTTCTATGAACAGCAATAAAACATGGCTTTGAAAATCACCGAAAGAAATTGTCAAGAGAGGAAATTTCTTGATCTTGTCTTCACAAAAATTTGATACAAAAATTTCATCAATCGGAAAGATACAGGAACATCCAGTATTTAAAAAAATTCTTCAATAGGATCATGAGTGTAAAAATGCTCGGTACATTCTTACAAACATAACTCTACTAAAGTTCATTCTTTCACAATAACGTCCATTGGATTAGGAAATCATAAGAGAAATAGTTCCTAACCTCGAGAGGATTCAATTAGTATAAGGATTTACAAAACGACGATTTAAAAAGAAAACAGTCTGGCCAAAAAATCAGACTGGATCACACCTATGAAAAGTAAATGTGACTAGACTAAGTTTCGCCAAGAAATTTCTATTATCAATAAGATATTTGTGTTACGACTTAAGAAATAGTCATAACCAATTTTTCAATGAAAAGTGAAAATAACCAGACCAATGGATACTATCAAATGAATCCACTCAAATGTCCAATACACTGAGGGTTATTCAGAAATGTAGGTACAAATTCTCACATACAAGAAAATCCATTAGGGTAAATTAAAATTACTGACTAGCATGACTAATTGCTAAATCATGGTAGACTTTAAATCAAGATTAGAAAACCAGTTTTATAGGTACGAAATTGACCACAGTGATTGTCTAATACAACCATCGGAATTTGAGGAACAATTGTCGATTTACAAGTTCATCAAGGAATGAACAGTACAGATAAGAATTTCCTTAATCATGAGACACTCACCCAAGGTTGAAGATTCAACTCATCTTACCTTGGTTCCAACAAGCACACAGGTCTTTCCAGACACGCTTAGTATGGTCACTTTGAATCGGGCACGCTCACGGACAACTTAACCAATCTACCACACATACGAAGAATTGATCTTTCCTCTTAAGCTGAGGTGACGGCGCAAAATCTTAGAAGGTCTTCACTCCAATATGGTGATAACTTGTCCTAAAGTCGATAGTTGAGTAGACAACAACTCCTCGCGAGTGATCTATCGAATCAACTATGCATGGCAAAGAATACTCGTTCATAATCGTCACTTTGTTAAGCTGTCAGAAATCCACGCAGAGTCTCAAGCCTTCACACCACATTGGTACTTCCTACGATAAACACTCAGTCTAACAAACTGCTTAGAGCACAGATCTTTCAGTTAAATCGAGTCGTCTAACTCAATTAACATTTTAGCCGACATCCTACACAAGGAGATTAGAAATCAGACCGAATCTAGAAGCTAGATCGATCGACCACTCAATATCCTTCTTGTAAATGATAAACCTGGAACATTCTTAGAGAACATTTCTAGAAAATCTACCTTAACAGGCATACTATTCAAATGTCTGACACAATCCAAAAAGGATTACCGAATGTGTCACACACGGGTCAAAAGCAATTTAATAACCATGGGTTCCTACAAGTCAAAACTCATGTAACCCATCAAGATAAAAAAAAAACACATACTTATAAGCCAACAAACATGGTTTCGACAAGGAAACAATTCAAACAATGACCAACCAGAGATCACACAACAAAAACATAATAGACCTATTCTCCAAGGTTCCCGAAAGACTCGACCAGCTCTGATATCACTAATGTAACACCCCCTGAGCATTACATGACTAACTCAATTTCATAATAACATATTAAAATAAAATAAAAATTGTTGGTTTGCTTTCGGAAAATATCTCGTGTAATTCTCTATAGGTCATGAAAGTGGGTACAAAATTATTCCAGCGGTTACAGTAAAACTTAAACCTATTTTAAAATAATAATACCATATTTTCATCTATCATTGTATAGGTTATGGTCCTGTATATAAAATTTGTCGCGACTCAAAACCCAAGCCGTGACCGGCGCTCAGGCTTACAATCCTAGCCTGGTGAGCCTATTTATTTTTGAAATGTACTTAAATAAAAAGCTAGAATTTTTACAAAAATTTCGATAGAGCCTCCTCTATAATTCCAACATCCCAAAATAAAAACTCCCGCGGAAATATTTATATTTTCATCCCAGAAGTTTCAGTCATGTAAAATATATCAAGACGGTGTTATTCTGGAAATATTCACATCAACAAACTATACTTGACCAAAAGGAAAATCTTAGATTTCCATCCAAAAGAAAAGTTATCCGAGCCATAAACATTCCATTCAAAATAAAGGCTCTCCGAGCCATACTCATACATACTATCAGAAATCTACAACGTCTCAAAAACTTAAGCTGGTCGTTCTAAAAGTTATTTGTGGGGAAGACTCCCACGATTCTCACCATTATAACTGATGTCTGACGTCTGACATCTTCAAGAATTGGAACTAATGTCCCCTAGTGAAGCTGGAATCCTCTTTTCATCATCTGTAGTCACGTACCAAGGTACGACACAAGACCACACAAATATAGTGCAAATGTGAGTTACCAATATATGAGTTTTATAAGATAGTCACATGCACGACACACGATAAATCATATACACATATACATGTTCATAACAACATAAGTTTTCATAATAAAGCAAAATGTTTGTCAATGGGTTTCATACCCCAAACATCGTCATTTATAAAAATATTAATGACACTTCACAGTTTAACATCTAATCTCTATACCTAATCTCCCGGAGATTCACTCACCAAATAAATGAGCTGATCAGGCTCTTGCATGGCACATTGTCAACGAAAGAAACAATGGTCAACACAATAGATGCCACACTGTCCAACTTCTTGGTACAATGGTCAACACGGATCATGGCACATCGTCCAAAACTCCCGGCACAATGGTCAACACAATACATGGCACATCGTCCAAAACTCCCGGCACGATGGTCAACACAATACATGGCACATCGTCCAAACTCCCGGCACGACGGTCAACACAAAACAAATGGCACATCGTCCATTAAGGTACAATGGTCAACTTTAAATGACACATTGTCCATTAAGGCACAATGGTCAACGTGAAACATGAGTATCACCATGATACCATGACTAACAAATACATCGAGACATGAATATCATCAAGATACTCATCAATCATTCTTTCACCAAAAACAATATCAAATATAATGATTTTCAATATCTACTTCCACTTCCTTAAATCAAATCCCTTGAACCTTTCCTCGAGCTTTTTAAGCTTTTATCTTTAATTTACTTGGGCACTGACCACTGTCAGGCTTTCAGTCAATCAATCAACCAAACAGATAATCACATACAACACAGTTGTAGCATGCATCACCGTTATAACCAAATAACTCAATGAATCACATCAAACCACATAACCAATTAGAAACTAAATAATTAAAACCACAGAACAACCACGACAGATAATTTTACAGACAACACCAAAATAGCATATGACTATCTATAACTCCTCAGGCTCACTCCCTTTACCTCAAAAGGTGAAATCTTTGCCTATGAAGAGTTGTCCTAGATCCAGCTTCCTCCCACGATTCCAGAAAGTATACTTATACCACGTTCCCTTCACAAAACATCACAATACAAGTCAAGTTTTGAAAATTTCCTTCTAGCTCACTAGTAGTTATTTTCGGCCTAATAGGGAAAAATGGGTTAGGGATTTTTGTTGAACCTAAGCTCTTAGAGCTTGATCATAAAGGTCCTAGGGAGCTTAAAACAAGTGTTAATTTCACACTTTGAAATTGAAATCAAAATCTTAGGATTATGGTTTCAAAATTAATTTGGGGCTTTTACAACTGGAAGAGAATAGGGGTAAAACACTTACCCAAAGTGAAGGATGAGAGGACATGGTGGTTGGAAGGCCAATGGCACGGTGCAGGCGGTGGAGAATGCGAGCGGCACGATGATGATGCGGTTCTGAGACATTCAAGAACAAAATGAAATGAGTAAGCTCTTTAGAAAGAAAGGAATAAGGTTTAGCAACCCAAGGTGGCGGAACCACCATCAACAGCGGCTGAGAACACTTACCGCAATGAAAATGGTGTTTCGCGCGGCGGCGGACGGCGAACACGTGCAGGATAGCGGCACTGTCATCTCCTCCCGTGCGACAAGCGGCGGTCGGAGCTGTCCAGGCGGTGGCGGCGCGGTTGTGAGCTTGAAGCGAGAGAGATGGGTTTGATAGATGAAGGAAGAAGAATGAAGTTTGAGAGAGATATGGGTTTGGTTCTGATGTTGAAGGAGAAAGATGAAGAATAAAAGAAAGAAAGAAAGAAGATATTGAGGGGGGGGGGGGGTGACATAGAGAGGAAATAAGAAGAAAATTTTCATTTTCTTTCTCTTTTAATTAGTAATAGGTAAAATGTGTGGTTGAAATTGAGTCTCGAAAAAAAATAAGTAATATTGATCATTGGATCTAAAACAATAAGTGACGGATATATAATTTCATACTTCAAAGTAGAATAAAGATTGATAGTTGAATTGATCTACCAAAAAAAAAAATCAATGATCAAAAATTAATCTCCGATTAATTCTAAATCAATTTATTTTCAAATCTAAAATTAAAATTAAATAGAGTAAAACATGAAAATGATTTTCTTTCAATCATATTACAACAACAACCAAGCCTTATCCCACTAGGTGGGGTCGGCTACATGGATCATACGGCGCCATAATGTTCTATCATGAATCATGTTAATAGCTAAATCATTGGCCTCCAAATCTTTCTTAATAGTTTCTCCTATAGTTTTTCTTGGCCTACCTCTGCCTCTAGCTATTGGTTTGCCTTCCACTTGGTCCATTCTCCTTACTACAAAATCTAAAGGTCTCCTCCATACATGCCCAAAACCACCTAAGTCGAGATTCAACCATCTTTTCTACAATAGGTGCTACCCCAACTCTCTCTCTAATGCTATCATTCCTAATCCTATCACGTCTAGTTTTTCCGCTCATCCAGCGCAACATTCTCATCTCTGCTACATTGATTTTACTCTCGTGTTGATTTTTTACCGCCCAACACTCCGTCCCATACAACATCGCCGGTCTAATAGCTGTACGGTAAAATTTTCCCTTTAGCTTAAGAGGTACCTTTTTATCACACAAAAAACCCGAAGCCTTCCTCCATTTCGACCACCCTGATTGAATCCGATGGTTTACATCTCCCTCAATTTCTCCGTCATTTTGTATAATAGACCCAAGATATTTAAACCATGTGACTTGTGGTATGTTGTGGTCTCCAACTTTCACCTCTAAGCTAGAGGTGTTTCGCCTTTTGCTAAACTTACATTCCATATACTCCGTCTTGCTTCTACTCAAGCGGAAGCCATGTGCTTCTAAAGCTTGTCTCCAAGTCTCCAACCTTCCATTTATATCATCTCTCGACTCTCCGACTAGGACTATATCATCAGCGAAAAGCATGCATCGCGGTGCTGGCTCTTGAATGTGCTCCAGTACATCCAAGACCAAGGTAAAAAGATAGGGGCTTAAAGCTGACCCCTGGTGCAGGCCTATGGTTATTGGGAAATCTTATGTGGCTCCACCCTGCGTTCTCACACTAGTCGTGGCCCCCTCATACATATCCTTGATAGCTCGAATATAGGCAATCCGAACACCTTTCTTTTCTAGGGCTTTCCACAAAACCTCTCTTGGCACCCTATCATACGCTTTCTCCAAATCAATGAAGGCCATGTGTAAATCTTTTTGATCCCTTCGATATTTTTTCATCACTCGTCGTAGCAAGTAAATTGCTTCCATGGTCGACCTCCCGGGCATAAAACCAAATTGGCTGTCGGTGATTTTGGTTTATTTTCTTAGTATCCGTTCAAGCACCCTTTCCCATAGCTTCATAGTATGACTCATAAGCTTAATCCCCCTATAATTTGCGCAATTTTGTATATCTCCCTTGTTCTTGTAAATCGGAACTAAAGTGCTTCTCCTCCATTCGTCCGGCATTTTCTTTGACCTCATAATCTCGTTAAAAAACTTCGTGAGCCAACTAATGCCTCTATTTCCTAGACTCTTCCATACCTCCACAGGTATATTGTCCGGTCCAACTGCCTTGCCATTATCCATCCTTCTCAAAGCTTCTTTTACCTCATGCTCTTGGATTCTACGATAAAAAGTGTAATTTTGGTCCTCCTCTCCGATGTCAAGCACCTGTGAGCATGATAAAACTTCAAATCCTTCATTAAATAACTTGTGGAAATAATTCTTCCATCTATCTTTAATATCTTGTTCCTTAACCAAAACTTTACCTTCTTCATCCTTAATACACTTCACTTGGTCCAAGTCTCTTGTCTTTCTTTCCCTATTTTTAGCAAGCCTATAAATAGATTTCTCACCATCTTTGGTGCCTAAGGATTGATACAACCCGTCAAAAGCTTTAGTTCTAGCTTCGCTCACTGCCTTCTTGGTCTCTTTTTTTGCCACCTTATAATTTTTCCAATTTTCAGCATTTCTATATAAAGACCAAACTTTAAAACATTCCCTTTTAACCCGAACCTTAGCTTGCACACTTTCATCCCACCACCAGGATTCTTTACCCTTATGTCCGAATCCTCTTGATCCACCAAGCGTCTCTATAGCTACCTTCCTAATCCCCTTGGCCATCTTGTCCCACATAACATTTGCACTTCCGTTTGCCTCCCAAAACCCTCCCTCCAAAACCTTGTGTTGGAAGATCCTTTGTTTTTCACCCTTCAGTTGCCACCACTTGATCCTTGAAACCTTTTTGTGGCCTCTTCTCTTCACACTCCTTTTAACTTTTACATCCATGACCAAGACTCTATGTTGGGTAGTCAAGCTCTCTCCAGGTATGACTTTACAGTCCAAGTAAATCTTTCTATCCGATCTCTTAATAAGAAAGAAATCTATTTGAGAGCTTGTCACCCCACTTTTGTACGTGATAAGATGCTCCTCACGTTTCCTAAAACACGTATTGGCTATAATAAGATCGAATGCAGATGAAAAGTCCAAAATAGACTTGCCCTCACCATTTACCTCCCCTAGGACATATCCCCCATGCAAACCGTCGTAACCTCTAGGTGCCCTCCCTACATGCCCATTTAGATCACATCCTAAGAAAATCTTTTCACCTAGCGGTATTTCCTGAATTAGGCCTTCTAAATCCTCATATATATTTACTGTTATTGAAGAAAAAGAAAAAGCGGGAATGTTCTGATTATAAAGAAAAACAGAGATATAATTAAGTGTGGAGGTTACCTATTAGTATAGTTTAGACTAGGAGATTAATTAAATATAATGAACTATTGAACGTGATTTGAAGAATTGCAAAAATATGATTAAAATAATCACAGCCTGAAAATGAAGAGATAAAAACTAATTAATCATGTCCGTTACTTCTAAATAGTTCTCTTAGACATTCAATAAAGATACAGGGTGAAAAAAATTACCATGAATGCATCACCAACCAAGACAGCAAACAAGGAAGGTAAGGCATCAACCTGGAACCATTCCCCATTATTCAATTGGTTTTCTAAACCATTTAACCTCTGATTCACAATAGTTGGGAAGCTTGAGAATGAACTAGAATCAAAGAGGAAGGCTGCAGGGATAGGGAGACTCACGAACTAAAGAATCAGAGGCGAGTCTGTGGGTGGCGCTGCGGCAGGTGGAGTAGGCGAGGCGGCAAGGGCAAGCGGTGTTGTTCCTTCACTTTCTTGGAGTCTTGGAACTGTACCAGTAGTAAGCAAAGAACCGAACAATGAGGACAAATTTGCATTAGAGATTGAAACTAAACACCCCAAAACGACGTCATTTTGGGGGTGCTTAAAAAAAGTATATTAAAAAGAAGGGTGTTGCTACCTACACCCCTACACATTTCATCCACCCCATACTTTTTATTTTAGGTGTAAAATAACTATTTTACCCCTCTAAGTTTCAAAATTCCTTC